>CM075988.1:20876056-21055219 GCA_038087875.1 Malacoraja senta
CTCCTGTACCTCTTCACCAGTTGGAGTGAAATGAGATTGTGGGCAAGGGTGGTGTGGGCCATTGATGATGCTGGCTGCCTCATTGAGGCAGCACATCCTATAGATCCCTTTGTTGGTGGGGAGGTCAGTACTCGTGACGGGCCGGGCAGTGTCTACCACTCTCTTTGGAGGCAATGTGAAACATGAAGAGGATGGAAATTGTCCGTGGAAGGGCAGAGATTTTTTTTGGAATGAGCAGATAATGAAACCTAATGCTGAAATATGTGAATGATTACATTTTGTTAGGATGAATGACTAGAACCAATGTAAACTTGAAGCCACAGTTGTAAGTGGGGTACATGGACAGAGCGATCTGGTTTTGTTTTTTTAAGAGCCAGGGCAGGTTAAGAAAGTGGTTAAAAAGCACACTGCGTCCCGTGGTTTACTTTGGTCAGTGCCAAGTCCGTATTATATAAAGGTTCTTTGTACTTTTGCTGCTCACGCTCTGTGTCTCTGTTTATACTGCAGGAAAGCTGTGATGAGCCTTTATACAACATTAGTTCAGCCAGACCACAGTACGGTGTCCAGTTCTGTCACAATGCTTTAGGAAAGATGTATAAAGGCTTGGCACAGGGTGCAGAAGAGGTTTACTAAAATAGTTCTGAGGAACAAGGGTTTAGTTTTGTGTATAGATCGGAGATGCTGGTGATATTCACCTTGGAACGGAGGAGATTACAAGGAGATCTCAAAGAGACATTTAGAAACAGCGAGGGATAAGTGAAGACACTGCAGATGCTGGAACCTTGGGCAAACCACAAAGTGTTGGATTAACTCAGCGGGTCAGGTAGGCAGGCAGCAACTGTGAAGGGAATGGATAGGTGGCGTTTCAGGTCAGGTCCCTTCTTCAGATTGGATGTAGTGTGGGAGAGAAAGGAGGAAAAGCAGTGGGGGTGGGACAAAGCCTGGCAAATGAGGTGGGCAGAGGTGACTGGGCTTAGATCGGCAGATGGGCGGAGTAAGTGATAGTTAGAGATGTAAAGGAGGCAAAAGGGCGTCAGATACGGAGAGAAGAGGAGTGAAATGTAAAGCCAGGGGGAGGGATACAGTTGGGTGAGGAAGGGGTGAGACTGGGGGGTGGGGAGGGGGGGGGAGAAGAAGGGCGGGATAGTAGGAGAAATGGGTGCACACCAGGGTAGGGGCACAACAAAATGGGGAGAGGGAAGGGGGATGTTATTTAAAATTGGAGAATTCAATGGTCATATCTTTGGGTTGTTGGGTTGGGTAGAACGGATGCATTCAGGCACAGTTTCTTCACAGTTGTTATCAACAACTGAACCGTCCTCTCGCCAACTAGAGAGCAACCCTGACCTCCTATCTGCCTCATTGGAGACGTTCAACCTATCTTTAGTTGGACTTTACTGGACATTAAACATTTTATCCTGTAATCCTGTATCTATACACTGTGGACGGCCTGATTGTAATCATACGTGTATATATATATATATATATATTTTTTTTGTTGCATGCCATCCAGTCAGTGAAAAGTCTTTTCTATATATATATATATATATTATATTATATATCTATATTATATATATATATATATATATATATATATATATATATATATATATATATATATATATATATATATATATATATATATATATATATATATATAGTCTTTTCACTGACTGGATGGCACCCAACAAAAAGCTTTTCACAATACATGTGACAATAAGAAACTGAACTAAACTATCCTCATTAATAGGGGGACAAGAACTAAAGGAGATAGAATAAAGGAGAGGCAACAGGATCAAAGTGACTTAGAGAATTAATTTTCAGACAACAGTTGTTTAGTGTTTGGAACGTACTACATTAGGTGGAGGAAGCAGGTTCAATTGTAGAGTTGAAGTAGGAGCTGAAGGAAGAAGTGTTGAACGAAGAAGATCTTAAAGAAAGAACTGTTCAGGTCGAGGGGATAAGGGCGAGTGAGGGGGGTTGAGCTCATAGTTTAGTTTAGAGATACAGCACGGAAACTGGCCCTTCGGCCCACCGAGTCCGCACTGACCAGCGATCCCCGCACACTAACACTTTCCGACACACACGAGGGACAATTTGCAATTATACCAAGCCAATTAACCTACAAACCTGTACGTCTTTGGAGTGCGGGAGGAAACCGGAGCACCCGGAGAAAACCCACGCAGGTCACGGGGAGAACGTACAAACTCCGTACAGACAGCGCCCGTAGTCAGGATCGAACCCGGGTCTCCGGCTCTGTAAGGCAGCAACTCTACCGCTGCGCCACCGTGCCGACTTTGCTGAACCAACTATGTTCTCAAAGGCCATGTGGGCTCCTTCTGTGCTGCAACCATTCTGTGATTGCGCAGAGGAATCGCTCTTCTTACCGCTTGCATCATCATTTTCCATTACCCTAAATATACTGGGATTCGTCCAGAAATCTTCGGTTCCAACAAAAAAATTGTGTCAACCTCAATATGTGGAACAGTCATAAATAATAAGAAATATGGGCACTGAGCAGATGAGTGGCTGTTTCTTATCAAAGACCTGCCATAATAATTGTGAAATCCTTTGCAAGAATTCCAGAATATTGAAGAGCGATTCCTGCTTAAAGATCCTTTTATGGAGGTCTTTTCCCTATCATGTTTTTTTAAGCGCTTACAGAGTTTTGATTATATGTTCCATCTATGTTTTAATCCCCACTTTGAGCTCATGATTTCATCATGACTACAAGATCGCTAATGTTTCAAAATGACTTAAGTGCCCAACTATTATCCACAGCAATAGTTCCAACTGATAATTCGGCTTACACACCTATTTACTTCCAGAGACCCGCCCAACTTCGTCTACCTTCATAAAGTCTTTGCCTTTGCGAAGAAAATGGATGAAGGTTTGTTAAAATTACGCAGACATCACGAAGAGAGACTGGGAACGGGCTGAGGTTTATTTAATTGCCTGAGATTAGCAGCAAGATAAATCAGCCCATTCCTAGAAGGAACCTTGATGAGGTTCCAAGAAGCGACGATACCAAAGATTAAACAACTTTCCCCTTCATCAGCGCAGAGCCATATGCCAAGGGTGTCAGAAATCCAAAATAAGATTTCAGATATAGTCTCATACATTGGGGGAAAGAATGTAGGCAAACTAAAACTGGAGCTGGGGCTAAATCGAGAACAAAATAGAGACGAAATGCGTATGAGTGATACCAGGTTGTTACTACAGTGTATATGAGAACCTGGCTTATTACAGGAAGTTCAGGCAGGCAATAAAAATTAAAAAAAATAATGGGGGGCAGGGAGGAAGCATGAGAACAGTTTACAGCAAATAGGAAAGGCGATCCAAAAATACTCGGAAAGCATATGATAGGAAAAATGCTGCCGGGGAGGAGAGGCGCCAATCAGGAGTTGCATCTAAGGTTTAGTTTAGTTTAGTTTAGAGATATGGCACAGAAACAGGACCTTCACCCACCGAGTCCGCGCCGACCAGCGATCTCCGTGCACTGACACTATCCTTGCACCCTAAGGACAATTTACAATTTTACCAAGCCAATTAATCCGCAAACCTGTATGTCTTTGGAGTGTAGGTGGAAATCGGAGCTCCCGGAGAAAACCCACGCAGGTCACGGGGAGAATGTACAAACTCCGTGCCGACAGCACCCGTAGTGAGGTTCGTACCCGGATCTCCGGCGCTGTAAGGCAGCAACTCCTACCGCTGTGCCACCGTGCCGCAGTTCCAAATGAGAACTCAGCACCAAGGAAGATGATGGTGCCACAGGTTTCACCGAAGGGAGCTTTCCATGGTAGAGATTCTGGATGGGTTAAAAAAATGATAAAGAGAAGGAATTAGAAAGGCCAGCTGCAATTAAAGTGGATAAACCATCGGTCCAAATGGAATTATTTCCAATTGCTGAGGAAAGTAAGGGAAAAGCCCCAGTTTTAATCTCCCAAATATCAATAGATTGCAAATGGTTCACATTTGTTCAAAAATAAATTAGGGATGGACCTGTTTAAAAAAGAACTGCAGATGCTGGAAAAATCGAAGGTAGTCACAAATGCTGGAGAAACTCAGCGGGTGAGGCAGCATCTATGGAGCGAAGGAATAGGCGATGTTTCAGGTCGAGACCCTTCTTCAGACTGATGAAGGGTCTCGACCCGAAACGTCACCTATTCCTTCGCTCCATAGATGCTGCCTCACCTGCTGAGTTTCTCCAGCATTTTTGTCTACCTAGGGATGAACCTAGTAATCATAGCCTTATTAGCTTTTACCACAGTGGTAATACAAAAACTTATAGAAACACGGATAGCAGTCAGTTAGGCAACTGGGATATTTAAAGTAATCAAGACTGAGCATGTGGAATACAAGGGGTAGTACCTTGAGTCTTGGCATTTAAGAGGCTTTCAGATTTGCACATGGATATGCAAGGAATGGAGAGGTATGGATCACATGCAGGTTGATGAGATTAGTTTATCTTAGAATTGTGGTGGGGTTGTGGCCCGAAGGGCCTATTCCTGTGCTGTACTGTTCTATGTGTAGGAAGGAACTACAGATGCCGGTGTACACCAAAGATAGACACAAAATGCTGGAGTAACTCAGTGGGTCAGGCAGCATCTCTGGAGCGAAGGAAAAGCATCAAAACCCTTCTTCTTCAGAAGTACTGAAGAAAAGTCTCGAACCTATTCCTTTCCTCCAGAGATGCTGCCTGTCTCGCTGGGCCGCTCCAGCATTGTATGTCTATCTTCTATACTGTTTTGCGTTCTATGTTCTACATGGACAGGAAATTGATTAAATAACGGAAAGTAGAGATTAGTAGTGAAAGTTAGTTTCAGGCAGGAGATAAGTACTGTAGGTTGTGCTGTTCCCTAGAGATCAGTGTTGGGACCACCACTTTTCTCACTATTTATTATTGATTTTGACTTGGATGTTTGGTGAACGTTTTTTTTTTAAATTATTGATGACGGGGAACATCAAGGTGCAGTGAACTATGAGGATAATAGTCATCGATATCAAGGAGAAAGATGGATGCTGGTTGAATGAATGGGAGCGGGGAGGGTGATGAGATTTAATGCAGAAATATCTGATGCAGCGGGGAGAATGGAACAAGACACGATAAGAAGTACAAGAACAGAGAAATTCAGGGGTATGTGTGCATGCTCGGTTCATTGAAAGCGGCTGGTTGGGTTGAGATAATGGCTCAATAGAATAGTGGAATATAAGATTTATAAAGCCATCAAGAACAAGAACAAGAAAGTTATGTTGAGTACTTATAAATTATCCGTTCAGGCTTACGTCCAGTTCTGGGCACCTCATTTTAGAAACAAATCTGAAGGGTTTAGATACAGTGCAGAAGAGATTTACCAAAGTAATTTCAGGGATGAAAGAATTTTTCCACTGTCTTTAGAAACAGATCAGTTGTGAGGAGATCTGACAGAAGTGTTTAAAATGTTGACGAGTATAGACAGCGGATAACAAAATGTTGTTAGGGTCAAGATCTAGGGGACATAGAATGAAGCATAAGAACAACAAACGAATAAAGAAATCTTGCTTTACCAAGGGTTTTGCATTAGAAGGAATGCATGCCGAAGATTGACACAGAATGTTGGAGTAACCCAGTGGGACAGGCAGCATCTCTGGAGAGGAGGAATGAGTGATGTTTCGGGTCGGGACCCTTCTTCGGACTGATGTCAGGGGAGAGGGAGATACATAGATAAGGAACTGTAAGGTGTGAAAACAGGACAAAGGGAATGGTGATCAATGAAAATGTAGAATAGATCATTGTTAGCTGGGAGAAGGTAACAACAAAGCAAACTGAGATAAAATGTGGTCGGAGACAGTCAGACCGGTCGGAGAACTGGGGAGGGGGAGGGATGGAGAGAGGGAAAGTTACTTGAAGTTAGAGAAGTCAATGTTCATACCGCTGGGGTGTAAGCTGCCCAAGCGAAATATGAGGTGCTGTTCCTTCAATTAGGAACGAAATTTCGTTCAGACCGAAAGGTCTGAATGACAAATAAAGGAATCTCTAATCTCTAATCTCTCTCTAAATTTGCACTGGACCTCACTCTGACAATGGAGGAGGCCCAGGACAGAAAGTACTTGTACAGAACTGTGTATAAAAATGAATTTCACTGTACGGCGGTACATGTGACAATAAAGTACCATCGTACTATTGTACCATAGTATTCAGAAATGCCTCAGTAATATTTGTATCATGAATGGGTCAGACAGTGAACTATTGAGAACTGAAGTAATGAGCTGATTTTGATGATTACTTGTGAAAGATATATGCTTGCATCATTGCCAGGATTGGGTGCTTTATTTAAACCACATGTGAATTTTGCGTTAGGTTTGGAGAATTATTTTGAAAACCATAATGGGACTCCATAAATAAGAGTGGCAATGCATAAATTTACTCATATCAAAGACAAGTTAGTTCATGACAAGGGCAGGCAATGTAATCAGTAAGGATTATCCGAGGAGGGGGATAATTTCTTGACTTGTTAATTAGGAGTGCTGAGGTATGAAAGATGGAGAATATTTTGAATATTTAAAATGGAAGAAAGGTATCGTCCAAACCTGTAGCTGTTGAAGATGTATCCAGATTACCTGACAGTACTAATTCCCAATATGGACACAAAATGCTGGAGTAAAGGGCCTGTCCCACTGTACGAGGTAATTCAAGAGCTCTCCCGAGTTTTAAAAAAATCAAACTCGTGGCAAGTACGTAGAATGTACGTAGCGACTACGTTGGAGCTCGTGGATGTCTCGTAGCGGCTCGTAATGCTAACGGCAGGTACTCGGGAAACGCGGTAACTCGTGAAGTTTTTTCAGCACTGTGAAAAATGTCCACGAGAGCCCCGAGCACCTACGAATGGCTATTACCGTAATTTTCCGAGTTCGAATCAGGGGAAACTCGGGAGAACTCTTGAATTACCTATTACAGTGGGACAGGCCCTTAACTCTGCGGGTCAGGGAGCAACTCGATAGAAAAGGAATTGGTGATCTTTCATCCCGAGACCCTTCTTCAGACTGAGAGTCAGGGGAGAGGGAAACTAGACGTATGGAAAGGTATAGAACAAATCAGAGCAGGCACTGATGACCAAAGAGCCCACAATGGTCCATTGTTGGCTGTGGAGGAGGTGATAACAAGGGGCTGCGAGCAGTAAAACAAGCAGGACGACAAGGGTTGGGGAGGGACAGAGAGATGGAATGCAAGAGTTACTTGAAATTAGAGAAATCAATACTCATACCGCTGGGTTGTAAGCTGTCCAAGCGAAATATGAGGTGCTGTTCCACCAATTTGTTTGTGTGCCCTCACTCTGGCATGCCTTCTGACATGAATTCCCAACATGTCTGTTTGTTTCACAGAGTACCTCAACATTCACAGAGCACTGTACTGTTGTCCATCTGTTTGTTTCGATGAATTGGTAATTTGCCATTAAAAAAGCATAAAATATTGAGATTTACTCCAACTCAATCAACATCTCAAAGAGAAAGATGGATTTGCACAGCAGAAGATCTTACATCAGAACTAGGTGTAGTTAGATACAACTAGAACATATAGAATTGGCACAACTTTTGTCTCTCAAATCTAAATTACTTCCTGATGACCATGAATCAATCCGTTGCAAAACATAATTGTTGCAAATTGCGACAATACCCAGGTTGATTTTGGATGTGCTAGTCTTGTAGTAGAGTAAAGGGCCTGTCCCACTTGGGCGTCATTTGCGTGTCATTTACGCGACATCATTTACGCGTCACGACGCACGCCGCACGCGTTGTGACGTGCACGTGATTTGCACATGGCGTGCATTACGCGCGCGTGGTGCGTGGTGACGTAGGCAGTGACGCGCGGTCACGCGCGCCGCCCCAGGATTTCGGGATTCACAAAATCTTCACGCGCCCCCTGCGCAAGTGGGACAGGCCCTTTGGAGTGTGGAAATAAAGGCCTGCAGATGCTGTTTAATACACAGGAGGACACAAAGCGCTGAAGTAACTCAGCAGGTCAGGCAGCATCTCTGGAGAAGATGGATAGGAGAAGTTTCTAGTCGAGACCCCTCTACAAACTGTCCTTCCGTATCTTTCTTTGTGGTGGAGATATGATACTGAAATGGCCGAAACATTTGGGACATAAAGAATAAAATGAGGTGGACACAAAATGCTGGAGTAACTCAGCGGGACAGGCAGCATCTCTGGAGAGAAGGAATGGGTGACATTTTGGGTCGAGACCCTTCTTCAGACTAAAAATGTCTTCTTCTAAAAGACCTTCTTCAGAATAAAATGTGGTTCTACTTCTATCTTGTGGTGTACCGAAACTCAGAGGTAAAACCAAAGTGGTAAACCTCCAGCTGTGCACTGCAGAAAGTGCCAGGAATTCATGTTAGAAGCCAAAGACTCAAACAAGCATACACTCCAGCTGCCAAACTTCTGATAAATGTTCCCTCCAGTAGACAGAACTCCATGCCCAGTCCACAAAGACGATTGCTTCCACAAAGCCAAAACCATCTCACTCTCAAACATGGACACCTTATGTTATTGATTTCATAAGAGTTATAATTCCATTCAACCACTATTGATTAATAATATTATATTATCAATTTAATGTGACTATTGATTAGTTTAATTTAGTTTAGAGCTACTTCACGGAACCAGGCCCTTCGGCCCATCAAGTCCACACCGACCAGCGATCTCCGTGCACCAAGAGATTAATAGTGTCACTGCATTAATTAATTAATGGTCTTAATTATTGCAAGGCAGCACAGTGGCACAAGTTCTTCTTCTTATCGAGTCCACACACAAGATTAGAAGTTGTTCAGCCAGAGCTGAACACATTCTCGGCATCTGCATACAATGGTGTCTGTCTTGTCGCTTCTTGTGCGTGGTGGTGGAAAGATTGGTGGAAACAGGGCCGCGACGTGAACGCTCTCTCCTTGACCCCGGTGGCACAACTGATAGAGTCACTGCCTCACAGCACCAGAGACCTGGGTTTGATCCTGACCTCCGTTGCAGTCTATGTGAAGTTCACACGTTCTCCCTGCTGCTTCCTGCCTTTGAAAATCGCCCCCAATGTGTTTGGAGTGGATGCGAAACTGGGATAACATAGAACCAGTGTGAACTGGTGTAGGAAGGAACTGCAGATGCTGGTTTAAGCTGAAGATAGACACGAAATGCTGGAGTCATTCAGCAGGACAGGCAGCATCTCTGGCGAGAAGGAATGGGCGATGTTTCGGGTCGAAACCTTCCAGTCTGAAGAAGGGTCTCGACCCGAAATGTCACCCATTCCTCCTCTCCAGAGATGCTGCCTGTCCCGCTGAGTTACTCCAGCACTTTGTGTCTATCAGGTGAATTATGGAGGACAACAAGGGCTGAAGGGCCTGTTTTTCCATGGCTATATCTTCCAATCAATCAATCTTTAAAAATGAAATAGATTAGCAATGTTAGATTATTAGTCAATTACATGATAATGCAACCAACAATATATTAATATCATGGCGCAAATCACCAAAGCAGGGGGTTCTGTGGATTTTATTTTAATTGTATTAAGTTTTGATGGACAAAGAATCTTCTTCAGACGCAAAGACCAAAAGTGTAGAGATCGGTTTGCATTATTATGTCATACAATGAATGATCAATGGGCTGTATAACAAATTATTTAATCCCCAGCGTTAAATAATGTATGGAATTTAAGCACAATGGAATTAATTTTATCCTTTGACGGATCATTTGTCAGCACTGGGCCTGTACTCGCTGGAGTTTATGAGGGGGGACCTCGTTGAAATGAACAGAATAGAAAAAGACTTGGATAGAGTGGATGTGGAGAGGATGTTTCCACTAGTGTTGGAGTCTTGGACTAGAGGTCATAGCCTCAGAATTAAAGGACGTTATTTAAGGAAAGAGATGAGGAGGAATTTCTTTAGTCACAGGGTGGTGAATCCGTGGAATTCTTTGCCGCCGAAGGCTGTGGAGGCCGAGTCAGTGGATATATTTAAGGCAAAGATAGATAGATGCTTGATTAGTACAGGTGTCAGAGGTTAAGGGGAGAAGGCAGGAGAATGGGGTTAGGAGGGAGAGATAGATCAAACATTATTGAATGGTGGAGTAAACTTGTTGGCTGAATGGCCTAATTCTACTACTATCTCTTGTGATCTTATAATCTTATGATCCTGAATAATTTATGAATTGGTGGCAGCCTTGTAAATACGTTTTTCTGACTTGTCATGTGTTCCATTTAGAGTCATAGTGTGGAAACAGGCCATTCAGCCCAACTTGCCCACATCGGCCAACATGTCCCAGCTACACTAGCCCCACCTGCCCGCGTTTGATCCATATCCCTACAAACCTGTCCTGTCCACATTTCACATGTCGCGGGGTAACGCCTGTTTGGTCGTGAGTGGTCGCCCATAGAGTCGTACCTTTTTCTGGTCGCCGTTGGATTTTCAACATCTTTAACATTTTCAGCGACCCGCTGCGACCATGACGGGTGCCGGCAAGTCGCCGAAAAAATCGCGTAAGTGGGGACAGGCCCTTAAGTGGCATTTAAAAGACTTTTGGATAGGCACATGGATATGCAGAGAATGGATGGATATGGCTTATGTAAAGGTAAATAAGTGATGGTCTTGGCATCAAGTTTGGCACCAAAGAGCCTGTTCATGTGTTGCTCTGTTTTATGATCTATGTTTAAAATACTGGAGCACTATTGTACAAGACATTGATGTGACCACATTTAGAGTATTGTGTTCAGTTTTGGTCACACTGTTATAGGAATATGATGTTGTTGATCTGGAATGGATGCTGAGATTGATGAGGATGTTGCCATCAAGTCCACTCCGCCATTCAATCATGGCTGATCTATCTTTCCCTCTCAACCCCATTCTCCTGCCTTCTCCCCGTAACCCCTGACACCCGTACTGATCAAGAATCTGTCAATCTCCGCCTTAACAATATCAATTGACATTGGCTTTACAGCCCTCTGTGGCAATGAATTCCACAGCCTCACCACCCTCTAACCGAAGAAATGTCCTTTCTGTGCTGATGTTCGTGTTGGTCAGTTTGGAATTGCATCTCCTTGGGTCTTTGATCGTATTACTTCCATAACCGTGATGGAACAAGGGAACAGGAGGTGATCATTCCACATCTTGCCATCAGATGCCAAGACCAAAACTGAAGAAATCTCCCTGCACCACCAGTTAATGAGATTACGGTTAATCTGTTACAATCCGCTTAACTCTGTTCCACGTTGGACACAAGAACTGCAGATGCTGGTTTACAAAAAAAAAGACACAAAGTGCTGGAGTAACACAGCAGGTTAGGCAGCTTATCAGGAGAACATGGATTAGACAATAGACAATAGACAATAGGTGCAGGAGTAGGCCATTCGGCCCTTCTAGCCAGCACCGCCATTCAATGTGATCATGACTGATCATCCCCAATCAGTACCCCGTTCCTGCCTTCTCCCCATATCCCCTCGCTATTTTTAAGAGCCCTATCTAGCTCTCTCTTGAAAGCATCCAGAGAACCTGCCTCCACCGCCCTCTGAGGATTGGTGAAGTTTCGGGTCAGGACCCTTCTTCAGACTGCCAGAGACCCGGGTTTGAGTCTGACTACGGTGCTGCCTGTACAGAGCTCGCACGTTCTCCTTGTGATCGCGTGGGTTTTCTCCGGGTGCTCAGGGTTTTCCTCCCACATCCCAAAGACGTGCAGGTCTGTAGGTTAATTGGCTTCTGTAAATTGCCCTGAGTGTGTAGGACAGAAATAGTGAACGTCGGTCGGCGCGGACTCGGTGGGCCGAAGTGCCTGTATCCACGCTGTGTCTCTAAACCGAACAAATGCTTCAAGTAGACAGGGTGATGATTTGGAATTTCCTACAATATCGTTAATGAATACACTCTAAGGAAACTTGAATGAATCATTCTCCCACACTGTTATATTTACACCCCCACACCATCTGATGTGAAATTCAGATAATTTGACTTCCGCCACTGCCTGTCCAACAGAAGTTTAATTTACCTCCACCAGCATGGACAATGAATTCACTTTCCACTGACAGATGTTGGCGATTATCTCCTCTTAGTTCACAGTATTAAATATCTACACATTAATCTGCTGGGAATCATGTTGATTCTATTATAATTATGCGGACAGAATGACAAAAAGGAATCTAACTCTTTGGTATTCAGCTCAGGCAGGATGGAAATTTAGTGTCGTGTGGGAGCTGGAGAAACTGAAGAGGGATTTTTTAAACTGATAAAATTGGTCCAATTTTGGTTAATATCGAAGATTAATTAACTGTCAGCTTCAGCTTCTGAAGTACATTAAATGCACGCTTCAGTTATCTCTGTATCCCATAATAGTTGGCACGGTGGCGCAGCGGTCAAATTGCTGCCTCATAGCGCCAGAGACCCACGCTCGATTCTGACTTCAATGGTTCCACGGGTCTTTATTATCACACTAGTCAAAAAATACACAGTCAACATATTTTGGCCCTGCTTACAAAGAAAAGGTCCAAAATCCAAAGTCCAAAGTCCTGCCCAATGCTGGAAGTACTGGAGCGCCCCAAATCAAGGTAAGCCCAGGTAAGGAAACATATAAAATTCTTAAGGGATTGGACAGGCATGATGCATGAAAAATGTTCCCGATGTTGGGGGAATCCTGAACCAGGGGTCACAGTTTAAGAATACGGCATAGGCCATTTAAGACTGAGATGAGGAAATATTTTTCAGCCAGAGAGTTGTGAATCTGTGGAAATCCCTGCCACAGAAGGCAGTGGAGGCCAATTCACTGGATGTATTCAAGAGAGAGTTAGATGTAGCTCTTAGGGCTAACGGAATCAAAGGATATGGTGGAAAAAGCAGGAACGGGATACTGATTCTGGATGATCAGCCATGGTCATATTGAATGTCGGTGCTGGCTCGAAGTACCGAGTGGCCTACTCCTGCGCCTACTTTCTATGTTCTAAGTTTAAAGCTACCTGTACGGAGTTTGTACGCTGTCCCTGTGACCGCATGGCTTTTCTCCGACTGTCCCAGTTTCCACCCACACTCCAAAGACGTACAGACTTGTAGGTTAATTGAATTCCGTGAAATTGTAAAATTGTCCCTGGTGTGTAGGATGGTACCAGTGTACGGGGTGATCGCTTGTCGGCATGGATACTGTAGGCCGAATGGCCTGTTTCAATGCTGTATCTCTAAAGTCTAAAGTCTCATAGTTTGGAACTGTGTAGCAATTGTTCCAGCAGGTTCTTGAAGTGCAGCAAGGAGGTTTCGAAGGTAAAAACTCTGATATCTGCTGAAGCTAGTGCAAATGTAATAGTGTTCTAGTGCGGCATGCTATCTATTGGGTATACCTTGACTCTCAGGGTCAAGGCAGCCAAATGTCCAGAAGTTTGCTTGGATCAGCTTCTAGGCTCAAGATGTTGTACAAGGTGTTGGCCTCACTTCTAATATTGTGTTCAATTTTGGTGAACATGCTACAGGAAGGACATTATTAAGCTGGAGAGAGTGCAGGGAAGATTTACATGGATGTTGTCAGGAACTGAGGGCCTGAATTATAGGGTGAGGTTGGGCAGGCTAAACCTTATTTGGAGCTTGGGAAGAAAGGTCTTGACCCAAAACAGAGATGCTGCCTGACTTGCTGAGTTACTTCAGAACTTTGTGTCCTTTTGTGTATTAACCAGCTTCTGCATTAAAGTAAAGACTATGATCTCCTAGTGATTGCCACAGTGAGGATGGATAGTTGGTTGCCATAATTTCTGTATATAAGAAGGTATATGTTGGCAACAAGTCTATGGCTGATAGACACACAATGCTGGGGTAACTCAGCGGGACAGGCAGTATCTCTTGGTAGAAAAGGAATGGGTGATGTTTTGGGTCAAGACCCTTCTTCAGATTGAGAGTCAGGGGAGAGGGAGACACAGAGATATGGAAGTGCAAGGTGTGAAAACGAGAGATCAAAGGGGACGAAGTTCAAGGACAATGTAAAATAGATGATGGTTAGCTAGGGGAAGGTGACAACGAGGCATACACAGATCAGGAGGACAGTGAAACTGGTCAGAGAACTAGGATGGGTTGGAGGAAGGGGTGGAGAGAGAGGGAAAGCAAGGGTTACTTGAAGTTGAAGAAGTCAATATTCATACCGCTGGGTTGTCTGCTGTTTGAGTGAAATATGAGGACCTGTTCCTCCAAATTGTCAATGGCCGGTGCGTGGTCACTCGATAAATTTATGCCAAAAGTGTCATTCGTAGCGAGGCTTTTCATAAATTCATAAACGGATGGCAATTGACATTTGTTTCAAGTCACCAGCAGAAGCATCGCCCACCTTGCTTGGAACAAAATCTTCTCCACCCTGTCCAAACAAAACAAGTATAATATCACGCCTTTCTTTTGCAAGACCCTGTCAATCCTAACCAGCTGTGCGGTTGGAAAAATTGAAACAATTTCATTGTTTTCCGTGTTTGTTTCTCTGCAAAATTCCACGGAAAATACTCAGGAAATTAATACACATCCAGTAATTGTAATTGTTTCCATTTTGGCCGAATGAGCTCCAGTGAACCATTTTCTCTTTTTTAGTTTAGTTTAGTTGAGAGATACAGTGGGGAAACAAGCCCTTTGCCCCACCAAATCCGCACTGACCATCGGTCACCTGTTCACACTAGTTCTAGGGTGCACAAAAATGCTGGAGAAACTCAGCGGGTGCAGCAGCATCTATGGAGCGAAGGAAATAGGCAACGTTTCGGGCCGAAACCCTTCTTCAGACCACACTAGTTCCATGTTATCCCAGTTTCACATCCTATACACTAGTGTCCATTTGCTGAAGCGAATTAACTTACAAACCTGCACGTCTTTGGAGTGTGGGAGGAAACCGGAGCACCTGGAGAAAACCCACGCAGTCGCGGGGAGAACGTGCGAACTCCAGACAGACAGCACCCGTAGTCCTGATGGCGTTGAGCTTCTTTACATTTGCTGCAGCTCACTTGTACAGTCAACTGATATTATAGAAATGTACAAAATCATGAGAGGAATGGATCGGGTAGATGCACAGAGTCTCTTGCCCAGAGTAGGGGAATCGAGAACCAGGGGACATAGGTTTAACGTGGTGGGACAGATTTAATAGGAACCTGAGGGGTAACTTTTTCACAGTTATGGGTGTATGGGACGAGGTATTTGAGGCAGGTAGTATCACAACGTTTAAGAAACATTTAGACAGGTGCATGGATAGGACAGGTTTAGAGCGATAAGGGCCAAACACAAGCAGGAGGGACTAGTGTAGATGGGACATGGTGGTCGGTGTGGGCAAGTTGAGCCGAAGGGCCTGTTTCCACACTGTATGAATGTATGACTGTATGAATCTGTGGAAAGTGTACTATTACACACCAGACCTGTATCCGGGTGGAAAGGATTTAAGGTATTAAGGGGCCAGTCACTTGTCATCGTATACCCAACCTCTGATATGCTTTTGTACTCACAGTATTTATGTGGCTTGTCCTGATGAATTTCTGATCACAGATGACCCAAAATGTTAATAGTTCTTTTGAAGGTTGAGGAGATTTGGTCGGTAGCTGAAAACTCTGCCAAACTTCTACAGTATACATTTGAGAACATTCAGACAGGTTGCATCACAGCCTGGTTCAGTAACTCGAATGCCCAGGAATAAAGGAGGCTGCAGAGGGTGGTAGACTTTTCCCAATCCTTCACAGGTACTGACCCCCTCTTCATCCAAGGGATCTACAAGAGCTACTGCCTCAGAAAGGCAGCCAAAATCTTCAAAGACCCAGACAACCCTGGCCAGGCTCTCATCTCACTACTACCATCAGGAAGAAGGCATAGAAGCTTGCAAACCATGATCTCCAGGTTCAAGAACACCCTCTTTTCAGTAACCACCAGG
The DNA here is from genome assembly GCA_038087875.1 of Malacoraja senta. NCBI lineage: Eukaryota > Metazoa > Chordata > Chondrichthyes > Rajiformes > Rajidae > Malacoraja > Malacoraja senta. The sequence continues at coordinate 20,891,930 of CM075988.1, forward strand.
CTCCTGATCATTGCACAGTAACCACAACCCAATCCCATCAACCCTACCTCATCAGAGGACATAGGTTTAAGGTGAAGAGGACATACGTTTAAGGTGAAGAGGGCATAGGTTTAAGGTGAAGGGGGTAAAGATTTAATAGGAATCTTAGGGGTAACCTTTTCACACAAACGGTGGTGGGCGAATGGAACATGCTGCCAGAGAAGATAGTTGAGGCAGGGACTACCCAACATTTACGAAACAGTTAGACAGGTACATGGATAGGACAGGTTTGGAGGGAGATAGACCAAAAGTGGGCAGGTGGGATTAATGTAGCTGGGACATGTTGGCCGGTGTGGGCAAGTTGGGCTGAAGGCCCTGTTTCCACACTGTATCACTCTATGACTCTTAACTATGATCGATTATGGTCTATGTTTTAGGTGCTCCACAGGTTTCGGTTTTGCACTATTATGTTCTGGTTACATAGATACATAGATACATAGAAATTAGGTGCAGGAGTAGGCCATTCGGCCCTTCGAGCCTGCACCGCCATTCAATACGATCATGGCTGATCATCCAACTCAGTATCCCGTACCTGCCTTCTCTCCATACCCCCTGATCCCTTTAGCCACAAGGGCCACATCTAATTCCCTCTTAAATATAGCCAATGAACTGGCCTCAACTACCCTCTGTGGCAGAGAGTTCCAGAGATTCACCACTCTCTGTGTGAAAAAGTTTTTCCTCATCTCGGTCTTAAAGGATTTTCCCCTTATCCTTAAGCTGTGACCCCTTGTCCTGCACTACTGATTATTCATGTATTGCATTATTGATTATTGCATATTTATCTATGTGTTGTTGCATTGATGGGCCTGTAAAGCTGCAGCAAGTAAGAATTTCATTGTTCCATTGCCAGTATATACTTCAATCAAAAACTATTAACTCTTGGCTCTTGATAGCTAAAGACTGCCATTGGATTGAGTGATAAATCAATTCTATGATGTTTAATTTAGTTTAGTTTTGAGAAATGTTTTGGTCCATGAGATAGCATTCAGGTAGAGACTTTTGTGTTCTTAGAAGTTGTTTTTTTGTGTGAGGGGTGAGGGATACAGTTATATAAACATCAATGTGGTACTAAATCGTAACAGAAATTAATTTTGAGCATTATATGGGTGGCCCAATTTTTCACAGACTTTTCATACAGAAAAAAACCCCTCTTCATTAACGACTGGAATGAACTTCCATTGAAATCTGCACAAATTCATCAACATGGAATTAATGGGCATCAGATTGTTTGATTGAAGCTGCACAGATTATTTTGCAGGTCCCAGAGGTAAATAATAAGGTGAGAGACACAAGAAATAGTTGATGCTGGAATTTTGAGCAAAATACAAAGTTCTCGCTGGCAATGTGACGCAGCGGTAGAGCTCACAAGTTCACAAGTTATAGCAGTAGAATTAGGCCATTCGCCCCATCAAATCTACTTGCCATTCAATCATGGCTGATCTCTGCCTCCTAATCCCATTTTCCTGCCCTTCTCCCCCATAACCCTTGACACCCATTTTAATCAGACATTTGTCTATCTCTGCCTTAAAAATAAAGTTGAGTTGCTGCCTCACAATGCCAGAGACCCGGGTTCCATTCAAGCTACGGGTGCTGTCTGCACAGAGTTTGCACGTTCTCCCTGTGACCATGTGGATTTTCTCCGGGTGCTCCAGTTTCTTCCCACACTCCAAAGATGTACAGGGTTTGTAGGTTAATTGGCTTTGGTAAAATAATAAATTGTCCCTAGTGTGTAGGATAGTGCAAGTGTACGGTGTGTGATCACTGGTCAGCATGGATTTGGTGTGCCGAAGGGCCTGTTTCCATGCTGTATCTCGCTAAAGTATCTGTAAAGTCTGAAATCTTCTGGAGGAACTCAACAGGTCAGGCAGCATCTATGGAGGGAAAGGGACAGATGTGGTTTGGGGCTAGGACCCTTCTTCACGCTCCTCCAGAAAGAACGAGGGGATATTTTCACCCTCAATATATTTCACCAATCAGTTAGAGTGAGAGGAGAATGGTGTATTTTTGGATTAGTGCAACTAATCAGAAGCCAAGTATCAGAAGGAAGGTTGAAAGAGAATTGAGGCAAAGATCCAAACAAAAAAGAGATTCAAGGAAGATGTGGTTTTGCAGATTATGAAGGTTAAACCACAATTCGCTCTGTGACAATCTTACCCTCAATAGAACTATTGACAAAGGTTGTTCAACAATATTGGCAAAGACCTGGGCAGGGAAGAATTAAGCTGTGAGCTTTGCTCATTTGGAAACTATTGTGGTTGTGGGGTTCTTGTCCCAGTCCGTAATCCAGGCTGACAGTTCAGTGTTGAGACGTGTTTCTTTGTTCGAGTTACACAGAAACAGATTAAATATTTAAAAATTGACTATGAAAGATCTGACCAATGTTCCTTCCTTAACCATTAACTCAATAAAACAGGTAATCTGCTCATTATTCATTTGTTATTTTATTCTGAATGAGAACATTTCTAAATTTAATAACTAGAAAATGGAACACAGGTCCGGTTTGTCCATGCTGAACACAAAACCAGACTAAAGTAATCCTTTCTGCCTGCCCAATCCATACTATCCCATTCCCTGCATAAAAAGTGCCTAACTATAAGCCTCTTAAACGCCACTATCAGTGAGTTCTAGGAACTCAACTCCCAGTGTAAAAAACATGCCCGACAAATCTTCTTTACCTTTTACCCCTCTCACTTTATGGCTTTGCACTCTAGTCTTTGACATTTCCACCCTGGGAAAAGGGTTCTATATGCCTATTTGCGTTTTAGATTTTAGACTTTAGGCTTTAGAGATATAGAAAAGAGACCCGTCGGTCCACCGAGTCCGCGCCGTCCAGCGATCACCCCGTGTACAAACACGGTCCTACACACTAGTGAAAATTTACAATGTTACCGGTCATTTAACCTACGAATCTGTACGTCTTTGGGGTGTGGGAGGAAACCGGAGCACCCGGAGAAAACCCACACGGTCACAGGGAGAAGGTATGAACTCCATACAGACAGCACCCGTAGTCAGGATTAAACCCGGGTCTCTGGCGCAGTAAGGCAGCAGCTCTACCGCTGCACCACTGTACCGCCACTGTGCTGCCACTATCCGCCTCTCAGAATTTTATATATTTCTATCATGTTTCCCCTCGGCGTCCGACGCTCCAGGGGAAATAATCACTTCTGTCCAACAACTGTTTATAGCCAGTACTCTCTAATCTGGCCAGCATTTTAGTAAACTTCTTCTGCACCCTCTCCACATCCTTGCTATAATGGGGCAAGCAGAACTGCACGCACTACTCCAAATGTGGCCCTAACGTAATCTGAGGATGCTTTCTCCTCTAATTGAAGGGTCTGTTAACAGTCAGGTAATTGTAACCCAGTGGCTGTAAATCTCCTTGAGTGTTCCGAGAATCTAGGAAATGCATAGTGCTTGGTTCGATGCATCTTTTGATCTGGAGTTTATTCTGTTAAACATCCCAGGGAGAACACACGGTTATTCTCAAATGACACTGGCCGCCTATACGGAAAATCAAAGTGGAAATCATTATGATTGGCCCGGGAAATGTGGCCCTTTCAATTTGATCCAGCTTTCAAGTAAAGAGTAATAGCTAATGGGGAAAGGAGCAGTCAAATTTAATTGTATTGTCATTTTTGTGAATGCTTTGGAAAGCCATTTTCCTGGATGTCTCTCCTTTCTTCCGGACAGCGGCACACAGCTGAGAGACAACTTCTCAAATCAGTTTAAAACTTGTTTTCACTGCATGATCCTAGTGGTTTATTTTGTCTATTTGTACAAAGGTCTGCTGCAGTCAGGTCTGGTCTGAATTAATGAGAAAGAGCGAAAAAAAACATCCTTGCCATTACAATAATGTGATTTGATAATTGATTGTGGGACAAGGATTTTTTATTAATCAATATGATATTGCTCTATTATCGTCATGTGTAATGGGATTCTGTGAAAAGCTCTGTGTGTTATCAAATCATTTTACAAAAGAGGATACGAAATGCTGGAATAACTCAGTGGGTCAGGCAGCATCTCTGGAGGACATGGATAGGTGACGTTTCACAGAGTGCTGGAAAAACTCAGCGGGACAGGCAGCATCTTTGGAGGACATGGATAGGTGACGTTTCACAGAGTGCTGGAGTAACTCAGCGGGACAGGTAGCATCTCTGGAGAACATGGATAGGTGAAGTTTCACAGAATGCCGGAAAAACTCAGCGGGACAGGCAGCATCTCTGGAGGACATGGATAGGTGAAGTTTCACAGAGTGCTGGAAAAACTCAGCGGGACAGGCAGCATCTCTGGAGGACATGGATAGGTGATGTTTCACAGAGTGCTGGAGTAACTCAACGGGACAGTAGCATCTCTGGAGAACATGGATAGGTGACGTTTCAGGTCAGGACCCTGCTTCCCTATCCATGATTTCCAGGATCGGATCGAGACTACAGAAAGGTCCCGACAAGGAACATTATCTGTCCATGTTCCCCAGAGATGTTGCCTGACTAGCTGAGCTCGTCCATCACTTTACGTCTCTCTGTTTCAAGATCTTTGCACTTTGCTAAGGCTTATTTTTATGATCTTAGCAAAGCATGCACGGGATACATCTCCAAGGTAATATTAATTTATTTACAATCATTGGGCTAAATTTAATACATTTGTCCGTTTTCATGAAATGTTGGCAGTTCTAGCTTTCTTTCTTCCCCACCCCAGCAATCAGTCTGCAGAGAGGGTCCCAACCTAAAATGTCACCGATCTATGTTCTACAGGAATGCTGCCTGACCTGCTGGGTCTCTCCAGCACTTTGTGTCTTTCCTTGATAAACCAGCATCTACAGTTCCTTGTATCTTCAAGAAATGTTTATTGCACATTTATGTGTATTTAATCAAACTTTCCTCTCTTTAATAGGTTGACAAGAACTACAATGGAGACACGAGAGACTGCAAATCTCTGGAATCTTAAGCAAAGAATGATGTGCCGGAGGAACTCAACGGGTCAGGCAGCATCTGTGGAGGGAAATGGACAGATGTTGTTTCAGGTTGGGACCCTTCTTCAGAAAATAACTACATTTGTAATGTATACCTCATAATCACACGAGGAAGCCATTTCCTTAATTTATGATCACAAATCAAAATAGCTAGTGGGACAGCACGGTGGCGCAGCGGTAGAGTTTCTGCCTTACAGCGCCAGAGACCCGGGTTCAATCTTCACTTTGGGTGCTGTCTGTACGGAGTTTGTATGTTCTCCCCGTGACCTGCATAGGTTTTCTCCGGGAGCTGCAGTTTCCTCCCACACCCCAAAGGTGTACAGGTTTGTAAGTTAATTGGCTTGGTAAAATTGTAAATTGTCCCTTGCGTGTGTGGGATAGTGTTAATGCGCGGGGATCGCTGGTCGGCCCGGACTCGGTGGGCCAAAGGGCCTGTTTCCGCGCTGTATCTCTAAACTAAACTAAATCAGTTATTATTCCAAACACAAAAAGCTGGTTTCATCACGATCCTTCATAGCTTTCCCCCCTTCTAAATACATTGGTAGATTTGTTGTAATTTAGAGGCCATTTAGAAACTGGGAGATAATTCCTATGAAACCAATCTCAAAAATAAAAACAAAACGTCCAGGATTCTAAAAGTGTGTGATTAGTCATGTTACCATTCCCTTAAATGGAAATAGATTCAGCGCGCACTCTGTCAAATTGACACTGGTGCACATATCTATACAAGATGCCAAGCACATTCAATCTTGTTCCACTTGTTTCCAGAGGTTATTATATATTTTATCCTGTCCCCACATACAGTTGAAGCTCACAGTGACAGGAACATGAAAAATAGCAGAATCAACACTATGTGTAGAATACCATTCACTACTCCGAAGATTCTGTGGACCACAATATATCTTTTTTTTTAAATACTATGGCGTATTTATTACTCAGGTATTCTCACTTCTGGAGCACCTGCTAATCCAGTTCCAGAATGTTTTTTTTAACATTTTCACAAGTCAATAATGAAGAATATGCCTTCCGAATTTAATTCTGTTGTACGTCCACCTTTCTTTGTTCAGAATATTGCTTGCAAATGACTGGCCCACTTCCGCCTAGTCTGCAGATCAGGGTTTGGACCTGTCAAGAAGTCTGGTTGCCATATCAACTCATCCAATTTACTGCTCCATCGTTTATGGGTGCTCCACAGTAACCTCTACATAGCTGCTGATCTCATGCAAAAGACGTTATCCAAATCCCGTAACCTTGCAAGCTCAAAAACAAGTTATTCCCACCTTTTTGAAGTTTCAAAGCTACCGGCAGATTTTTAGAACATGGCTGGAAGAGTGCTTCAATGCGCAGCTTTGTACCTCTCACGTTCTCCCTGTCACCGCATGGGTTTTCTTTGGGTGCTCCAGGTTCCTCACACATTCCAAAGCCGCGTAGGTTTGTCGGTTAATTGCCGCTGGTATGTAGGAGGGAACTAGTGATTACTGGTCGGCACGGACTCGGTGGGTCGAAGGGCCTACAGTATTTCCACACCGCATCTCTAAACTCCAAATGACTTAGAGAGCGGCACGGCGGCGCAGCAGTAGAGTTGCTGCCTAACAGCACCACAGTCCCATGTTCAATCCTGACTGTGGGTGCTGTCTTATATGCAGTTTATAAGTTCTCCCAGTGATTGCATGGGTTTCCTCTGGGTGATCTGGTTTTCTTCTACAGTCCAAAGACGTACAGGTTTGTACCTTAATTGGCTTTGGTAAAATTTGCAACTAGTTCTTAGTGTGTAAGATAGTGCTAGTGTATGGAGTAATCGCTACTCGGCAAGGACTCAGTGGGCTGAAGGGCCTGTTTCGTCACTGAATCACTAAACTGTAAAGAATGATCTCAAAGTGTGACTTTAGTCCTGAGACACATCTAGTGTGAATACTATAGACCCATACGATGCCAACTAAAGGTTCCCCTTTAAGCGGCAGCAATGAGACACCTTGATTGTAACTCAGGTTGTCTTTGACATTAAGCTCAGCAGTCCATATAAGACCATGAGACTATAAGACATAGGAGCAGAATTAGGCCATTCGGCCCATCAAGTCTACTCCACCATTCAATCATGGCTGATCTATCTTTCCCCCTCAACCCCATTCTCCTGCCTTCGCCCCATAACCCCTGACACCCGTACTAATCACATTTGTGCCTTAAAAATATCCATTGACGTGGCCTCCACAACCATCTGTGGCAAAGAATTCCACAGATTCACCACCCTCTGACTAAAGAAAATCCTTTTCATCTCCTTTCCCTCTCAACCCCATCTCCTGCCTTCTCCCCGTAACCTTTGACACTCTTCCTGATCAAGAACCTATCAACCTTCGTTTTTTTTAAATACCCAATGTCTTGGCCTCCATAGCCGTCCAATGAATTCCACAGATTCACCACCCTCTGGCTGAAGAAATTCCTCCTCAAATTTGTTTTTTATGCTTCCTTGAACAATATTCTTCGCTTGGTTATCAAAGTGAATTTTCACATTGTTTAAAGTAGATTTGCGGGTTCGCTGTGTCACCTTGTCAAATGCATTGTACACAGCTATTTAATTTGGATGAATTCCTTGTGTTTAACATTTGACCACCAGAAATCATTCAGATTGGACGGCTGTATAAATTTAAAATAATTTATTAATAAGTGAACATTTGTTAATTATTTAAGAAATGACCCACGCACTTAATAGAAAGTGATATTGTGTACATAGGGCACACTGACTTCTGAAGCATTCACCAGTAGAACATTAGCTTTTAATATACTGTTTATTTAGCAGAGGCAAATCAATATTTAACAGGTATGTGGTTATGTAAAGTAAATGTTTTTACTTTTGAAGGTTAACGTTTAACTCTAAAAATGCATGCACCAAACATGAATCATGAAATCACCTCTATCAATACTTAATCAATATGAAAATAAGCTTTTTTGCAATATGTTTTAATTGCAGAAATATCCCAAACCTTCAAATACTGGGTTAAGGGGTTGAAGTGGAAGATTCAGTGAGAATATTATATGATATCACACTGTTTTACCTATTGTTTAATGTAAGGAACTTGACTCTTAAGGGGCTGTCGCACTTGGGCGACCTAATTGGCAAGTTTAGAAGAGTTTGAAAACATGACATGTTGAAGACCTCCTTCGACCATGTTGAAGACCTCCTTCGACCTCCTTCGACTATGTTGAAGACCAGCTTCGACTAGCTACTACTAACTTCAGGAAAATTGGACACCGAATAGTGGAGAGTGAAGACGACCTCCTTCGATCTCCTTCGACCTCCCTTCGACTATGATGAAGACTATCTACGACTACCTTCGACTACCTTCAACTACCTTCAATTACCCTTGATTACCTACGACTAACATGCCGACCTACTACGACTAAACCTATGAGTAAAAAAAGTATCGATTTTTTTCCATGGCGACCTTTTTTTACTCGCGGGCATTTTTTAACATATTGAAAAAAACGCCGCAATCTAGCTGAGGCCTCGAGTACGCAGAGACCATTCTCGAGCATGAAGGAGAGTTACGACGACCTCCTACAACTTTGTGTCGACCATGCTGCGAATATGTGTCGAGGGCAAACTCGCCAGAACTCGCGGATTAGGTCGCCCAAGTGGGACAGGCCCTTTAGCTTTGGCACAAACTAGTCATACTTTGAGGTTCTGGTAAAGAAAGGTTAATTTTTCTTTTCATCTTTTCAGAGATGGTGTATTAAAATTTGTACTTCCAGAACTGTAACGAATAAATAGAAATGGAATACCTCACCTCTTTGTGCAGGAGGGAACTGCAGATGCTGGCTTACACCGAAGATAGGCACAAAATGCTGGAGTAACTCAACATGTCAGGCAGCATCTCTGGAGAAAAGGAACAGGTGATGTTTTGGGCCATGACTCTTCTTCACACTCTTCTCCCCCCTCTATAATATTCAACTTTCATCATCTATCTCACTTTAAGAACATGATGAATTCCAATTCAAACGTCTCTTTTACTATTTTAAATTAATTCTGACCAGCTTCTGTGGGTCAGTTTGAGCAATCATTTGTCAGTGAATAAAAACGCTCTTGTAATTAAAAGATTATTGATGCTCATTTAATTTTATTTTTTAACTTTAGTGAACACTTTGAGCCAAATAACATTTTAGGTCTTTAGACAAAATGTCATTTTGGAGTGTACATTTGTAGCAAAGACCAAATATGTTCCACATTAATATAGGATGATTCCATCTGCCACTCGTGGCAAAGAGCCAGGAATGTTTGATAAAACACAGGGCTCAAAATGGATTTTTGGCTAATTCAGGCTTCATGCCGAATGGATTCATCTGGGAGAAAAAAAGTTTGTTTACTGATAGAACTGTAGAAACTAGTGAAGAATTATTTTCCCTCTATAATATTTAATTGGTATATACAGAACGTTTAGTTTAGTTTAGAGAAACAGCGCGGAAACAGGCCCTTCGGCCTACCGTATCTGCACCGATCAGCGATCCCCGCACACTAACCTACACACACTGGGGATAATTTATATTTATACCAAACCAATTAACCTTCACACCTGTATGAAAGCGAATGGTATGTTAGCTTTCATAGCAAAAGGATTTGAGTATAGGAGCAGGGAGGTTCTACTGCAGTTGTACAGGGTCTTGGTGAGACCACACCTGGAGTATTGCGTACAGTTTTGGTCTCCAAATCTGAGGAAGGACATTATTGCCATAGAGGGAGTGCAGAGAAGGTTCACCAGACTGATTCCTGGGATGTCAGGACTGTCTTATGAAGAAAGACTGGATAGACTTGGTTTATACTCTCTAGAATTTAGGAGATTGAGAGGGGATCTTATAGAAACTTACAAAATTCTTAAGGGGTTGGACAGGCTAGATGCAGGAAGATTGCTCCCGATGTTGGGGAAGTCCAGGACAAGGGGTCACAGCTTAAGGATAAGGGGGAAATCCTTTAAAACCGAGATGAGAAGAACTTTTTTCACACAGAGAGTGGTGAATCTCTGGAACTCTCTGCCACAGAGGGTAGTCGAGGCCAGTTCATTGGCTATATTTAAAAGGGAGCTAGATGTGGCCCTTGTGGCTAATGGGATCAGAGGGTATGGAGAGAAGGCAGGTACGGGATACTGAGTTGGATGATCAGCCATGATCATATTGAATGGCGGTGCAGGCTCGAAGGGCCGAATGGCCTACTCCTGCACCTAATTTCTATGCTTCTATGTTTCTATGTATGTCTTTGGAGAGTGGGAGGAAGCTGGAGATCTCAGAGAAAACCCATACAGGTCACGGGGAGAACTTACAAACTAGCGTTGTTACAAAACCTACCATCAGCGGCGCTCCAGATCTGCCACTGCCTGCGCGTGCGATTCCGGAGGCTTTGGGGGGGGGGCACGATTAAAATGCAGGTTTGCATTGGTTGTCGGAGAGGGATTTCCTTGGGGCTGCTAGCTGATTGAGAAAATCCGTACGCCCTTCCCTTCCCGGTTTAAAAAAAAATTAGCTGGACCATAGCGTCGCTGGATTGAACTTAAACACGACTAAAAACGCCTTCAACGCCTTCAACATCACGGATCGCAATATCAGGACAAAACAAAAGGTACGTTGTTTATTTAACATATTATCTTGCTTTTTGGTGTGGCTTCATTTTAATCTTATGATGCGAAAAATGTTATTTATGCCCACATACGAATCGGCCATGTCTTGCCTGCCCATTGGGGCTTAAAATGTATGGCAACGGCAACATTCCAATCGATCACATTCCAGAAACATCCACTCTCCAGATAATCAAATTCATTATTTTTTTGCACAATCATGTCATAAGAACATCTAAATCATCTATATTTTGTGTTATTGTCTATCCATGATCAATATTTTCATACTAAATATCCACAGTACAGTTTTAGTCAGATGTATTGTGCAAAAAATAATGATTTTGATTATCTTGAGAGTGGATGTTTCTGGATTCATTATGGGAATTAAACATTAAATTCCTTCCATTTGGCATATAAATTCATGACAAAGTGAGATTTAAAAATCATGTTATATTGTGAATTCTTGTGTGAATGGGACCATTTTAAATTTGTTATTTGGATACTTAGGCTTTTTTTAAATGTTAGCCTTTTCTTAAGAAATGGACAGATGTTTAGATCTAGTAATTGAATTTAGATTAATTTAATTGATTAGATGAATTTGATGAAACTGATGAATATGAATTTTTTGTTGGGTATTTACTATTTGTTTTAGCGTTTAACTTTATAATTTCTACCTTTTTTCTAAAATTGCAAATAATAACTTGTTTCTGTTAATGCTGTGCAGTGTTTTTTTTTCTTTACATTTTAAACAGATGTCTCTGAAGAAGAAATGCAAAATTGTCAATCCAAATGCCCAGCAAAAAGAGACTGATTTAGACAGCATTCGCAAAGATTATCCGAATTTGGACTATTCCAAATGTGATGATCTGCAGGACATTCTTAATGGGAAAGTAGTGGGCAGAAAGGCATGTCATGTGTGGTTTGAAGAGCAAAAACTTGTAGTTTACAATGCCAAAATTGAAAAGTTGAGGAAAGACAAGGTGTACAGAGTTGCTTATTGGTTACAATCTGAGGAGTACGATGATGCTACTGATTATGATATGCCAATGTACCAGCTAGCAACTGATCTTCTCCATAAAGACTTGATCTATTACTAGAAATTGTAATTTCTTTATTGTTATTATTCAGCATATAATAACAATAATATTAATGTTCTGATCTTGAGAATATCACATTTTTGAATTTTCAGGGCAGTCTGGGTGTTTATTACTATTTCCGTCACAACGGTCTATTTTGTAATTAGCTACAATTAGGTAATTAACTAATTATATGCTTTAATTTCAGGTCATCCAAGTAAGATGTTTCATATTTGTTTCAGAATGCTTCAATCTATAATAACTAAAAATGTCATTCAGTTCTCTTAATTTTTAAGAAAGTTATGGGCTTTTGACTGTCCTCGATCACAGCTTTTGTGTTAAGTCAATGGAAAAGCAATAGGGAACAACATGCTAATTTCCGAGTATGAAAATAACCATAACATTTTTAATACTGAAGATATGAAAGTGAATTAGGTATCAAATTAAAATTATTTTTATGCTTTATCTGATGGGATAAATTACAGGCTTGATTTTTATAATCTCAAAATGTTGTAACATTCCTATACAAACCCCATGCAGACAGCACCCGTAGTCGGGATCGAACCCGGGTCTCTGGCACTGCAGGCGCTGTAAGGCAGCAAATCTACCGCTGCGCCACCGTGCCGCCCATTTGTACGGAATGTAGAAACAAGGAACTGTAGATGATGGTTTACATAAAAGGACACAAGTGCTGGAGTAACTCAGCGGGTCAAGCAGCAACTCTGGAAATCTTGGATAGGGAAGAAGGGTCCCAACCTGAAGATAGACACAAGTGCTGGAGTAACTCAGCGGGTCAGGCAGCAACTCTGGAAATCTTGGATAGGGAAGAAGGGTCCCAACCTGAAACGTTACTGAAACATGTTCTCCAGAGATGCTGTCTGACCCACCGAGATACTCCAGCACTTTGTGTCTATCTTTGCTACACACTGCTTCAGTGCTTGGCTCCCTGTCTCAACCCAGAAAAGTCCCACTGAAGGGTTCGAGGTTAGCTCTGGTTCACACTGGATCAAATACTGCTCTCAACTTTCCTCCCATTTGTGAAGTCTGTTGCTACGGTCTACAGATCGAGGAGAGCGTTTAAACCAATATTCAGCAGCTGCTTTCCATGGTGTACGCCAAGAGCTACTCTCGTGGTTATCCAAGTACGCTGACTCATGAAATTAACAAGTAAATATAACTTCACATCATTGATTATTGCAATGATTAGTGGTTAGCGCAATGGACTACTTGGAAACGTTCAACTTTGGTGTTTGTAGGCTGTTTGAGACCAGAAAAGGTATTCCCAGACACACTGCAGACACAAGGAACTGTAGATACTGGAATCTTAAGCAAGAAACAAACTGCTGGAGGAACTCAGCAGCTCAGGCAGCATCTGTGGAGGGAAATTTAAGGTCTGGACCCTACTTCAGATTGATTGTTTCAAGACAGAACCCTTCTTGACAATCAGTCTTAACAAAGGCCTTGACCCAAAACATAATTTATCCATTCCCTCCACAAATGCTGCCTGATCAGATGAGTTCCTCCAGCACACTGTGTTTTGTTTAAGTTTCCAGCATCTGTAATCGCTTGTGTCTCCAGTATATAGAGTCATGGAGTCATACAGCTTGGAAACAGGCCCTTTGGCCCAACTTGCCCGTGTTGATCAAGAAGCCCCATCTACACTAGCTGTTCAAGCATGCTGTTCAAACAAATCAGATATACATTACATACATACAATCTAATCAAACTCAAGTACATTAGGTAGAGCAAAGGGGAAGATACAGAGTGCAGAATACAGTTCTCAGCATTCTCGTGCATCAGTTCCAGAGACAAAGTCCAACGTCTGCAATGGGGTAGAGGTGAATCGGACAATACCCTAGCTTAAGGAAGGACTGTTCAGAAACGTTATAACAGGGGAAGAAGCTGTTCTCTGACATCTTGCGAAATAAGATCATCGAGTAAATTGTCTGAACTTGAATTCCATCTTGTTAATGTGATTTGCAAATTGGAGATGATTACAATCCTTGGCATATTTTAATGGGGCGATATAATTTAATAGCAAAACCAGGCAGGCTAGAAATTCAGTAACATATTATGCAGATGTTCCTGATGTAGACATGCTGTTTACCAACATTGTGTCTTAATTACAGCTTCACATATGGTCCTGATTAAGCCTGTAATTCTAACAAGGCAGATGTTGCCAATTGACAAACACTATGGATATTTCTAGGGTGCAGAGATGCCATTTGCTTAAGTATTGCCAAGAGCCAGTTTAATGCCATTTGCCCTGAGTCTATTTTGGCAATGAAGGGGAGGTTTGCTTCGAACCTTCCGATTCCGTGTACCTCCTTCAATCTCTCAATGCAGAACAACCTAACAGTGGGTGAAGTGAATTTTGTTAGATGGAAGATGTGAAGTACTTGGTAATCCGAGTGTCTTTGTCTACTGCAAAGGTTAAAGCAGGTTTTTCAGCTAAAATGGAGTTGTCTGCTTTTCGCACTCACCGGGCAAGCAGGCTCACTTAGAAAAACAATGAAGTGCTTAGGAAAATAATCGTGCGCACTTGGAAGAGTTAGTAAATCACGGGGCGTCAGGTCATGTCGCCTCAAAGACGCGCAGTAGTAAAACAAGAGAAACTTTTCTTCCCAGAGACATCCGAGATTTACCTCGATAATCCCCGAATAATCCCTAAATAACCCCTGTTCTCATCACTATGCTTCAATAACATAGTTGACTGTTGTTTGTAGACTAAGGCAGAACTGTGGGTTTGTTGAGTATATAAATGCATGCTTAAAGTGGGCTCGCGGTACCTCACCTTGGTTCTGGAATGATGCCAGGACATGCAAGTTCTCCAGACTATCCATAACGAGCATGAGTGCCCAATGGGTAGATGTTGGTGAGACTCCTTGCTACCATCTACCGCATGCATGTTGGTATTGGTCTATTATTGTCATGTGTACCAAGATACAGTGAAAAGTTAGACAATAGACAATAGACAATAGGTGCAGGAGTAGGCCATTCGGCCCTTCGAGCCAGCACCGCCATTCAATGTGATCATGGCTGACCATCCCCAATCAGTACCCCGTTCCTGCCTTCTCCCCATATCCCCTGACTCCGCTATTTTTAAGAGCCTTATCTAGCTCTCTCTTGAAAACATCCAGAGAACCCGCCTCCACCGCCCTCTGAGGCAGAGAATTCCACAGACTCACCACTCTCTGTGAGAAAAAGTGTTTCCTCGTCTCCGTTCTAAATGGCTTACTCCTTATTCTTAAACTGTGGCCCCTGGTTCTGGACTCCCCCAACATCGGGAACATGTTTCCTGCCTCTAGCGTGTCCAAGCCCTTAACAATCATATATGTTTCAAGTTGTAGGTTAGTTTGGAGATACAGCATGGAAACAGGCCCGTCGGCCCACCGAGACTGCGCCAACCAGCGATCACCCATACGCTAGTTCTATCCTGCACACTGGGGACAATTTACAGAAGCCAATTAGCCGACAAACCTGCATGTTTTTGGAATGTGGGATGAAACCGAGGATCTCGGAGAAAACCCACGCAGGTCACGGGGAGAATGTACAAACTCCGTACAGACAGCACCCGTAGTCAGGATTGAACCTGGGTCTTTGGCGCTGAAAGGCAGTAGCTCTACTACTGCGCCACCGTGCCGCCCCATTTGGTTTACATGCTATTCAATTAAATCACTTCATACATGAGTAAAATCAATCCAATGTTTAGGTTTAGGATTAAACTGGAAAGGTGTGTGTGTGTGCGACCTTTCAAGTTATACAAAAGAAGAACACAGTTGGCTGCTATTCCAGAGAATGCAGAACTCCATTGTGTAACAAGAATGACGTGAGCTGTTTTGATGCAGCGATGTAATGACCAATCTCAAACAAAAGGTCAAGCAGGAACTCAAGTTGTAAAGCAGATCATACTCTCACACAGATAGGAAAGGTTTAGAGAGTAAATGGGGTAAATGCGGGCAGGTGGGAGTAGTGTAGATGGGGCATCTTGGCTGGCATGCGCAAGTTGGGCTGAAGGACCTGTTTCCATGCTGTATGACCCTCAGAATTTCTCTCCCACAACCTAGTGATTCCTGCTGTTTCACCAACTTTTCCTATGTTTTAAGCCTTTCTTCTGAAGATATGCCTTTCAATTAGGGAAAGTGAACGCTAGCGCGATTAGCTGCCGCTGCGCTCTCTTTGAATTGTGTGTTGTTGATGTCCCTACTATCTTTTTTAGTTTTTTTGTTTTATTCTGCTTATATGTTTTGTAATCTGCTTATTAAATTTTGTAAGGCGTCCTTGAGAGTCTTTGAAAGGTCTTGAAAAGTATAATGTTAATAATAATAATAATAATAATAATTAATGTTTAATTAATTGACAATTAACAAGGCGGATGGTCGCAGTCTTTTTCCCAGGTTTGGGGAGTCTAAAACTAAGGACAGAGGTTTAAGGTGAGAGGGGAAAGTTTTAAAGGGGACATGAGGGGTAGGTTTTTCCACACAGGATGGAGGGTATGAGGAACGAGCTGCCGGAGGTAAGTAGAATTATAATGTTTAAAAGGCATTTCAACGGGTATGTGGATAGAAAATGTCTTGAGGAAATTGGGTCAAACAAGGGCAAATGTGACAGGTAGATATTGGTTTTGTGTAGACTTGCCTGTAGACTAACCCATGGCATTCCTTGCCAGAGTCCACTGTGGAGGCCAAGTCAATGGATATTTTTAAGGTAGATTCTTGATTAGTATGGGTGTCAGGCATTATGGGGCGAAGACAGGAGAATGGGGTTCGGAGGGAATGATAGATCAGCCATGATTGCATGTTGGAGGAGACTTGATGGGCCGAATGGCCTAATTCTGCCCCTATCACTTATGAACATGAAGAAGTCTATCTTTATGCTGTATAAATCAATACCTCCAAGACATTGCCGTTGTCATGCATGTAGAGACTTAATAGCAACTCACAGCCCACTGATGTATCCACAGCCCTGGGCTGGCTGTCTCAAGACAGTGACCACTTTGGGCAACGTTTTGCTCAGTTCACACTGTGGAGGATCGGAATGGAGCTTGTAAAATGCTAGCCCTATTTCTCCAGCGACTTTGCCAGTAATGTTTATGAGGCACAGGGATATGGAGAATATGGATGACCTGCGGTCAAAGGAGATTAACTTGGCATGATTCACGGCAAAGACATTGTGGGCCAAATTGTGAGCAGGGAGGTTCTACTGCAGTTGTACAGGGCCTTGGTGAGACCACGCCTGGAGTATTGCGTACAGTTTTGGTCTCCAAATCTGAGGAAAGACATTCTTGCCATAGAGGGAGTACAGAGAAGGTTCACCAGACTGATTCCTGGGATGGCAGGACTTTCATATGAAGAAAGACTGGATAGACTTGGCTTGTACTCGCTAGAATATAGAAGATTGAAGGGGGGATCCTATAGAAACTTACAAAATTCTTAAGCGGTTGGACAGGCTAGATGCAGGAAGATTGTTCCCGATGTTGGGGAAGTCCAGAACAAGGGGTCACAGTTTAAGGATAAGGGGGAAGTCTTTTAGGACTGAGATGAGAAAAACATTTTTCACACAGAGAGTGGTGAATCTGTGGAATTCTCTGCCACAGAAGGTAGTTGAGGCCAGTTCATTGGCTATATTTAAGAGGGAGTTAGATGTGGCCCTTGTGGCTAAGGGGATCAGGGGGTATGGAGAGAAGGCAGGTACGGGATACTGAGTTGGATGATCAGCCATGATCATATTGAATGGCGGTGCAGGCTCGAAGGGCCGAATGGCCTACTCCTGCACCTATTTTCTATGTTTCTATGTTTCTAAATGGCTTATTTCTGCGCCGTACTGTTCTATGTTCTATTTGCCAGAGCTAAACTGCAAAGTAAATGTGCCTTCACACTGCACGCTCCGTTCACCTTGCAGGGCGGTGTAGACTGGGAAACTTTGCATTACTTTGTGTCCTTTCAAATAATCCATGTTCTTGTGGTCTGCCCTCCTGTTTGGGTAAACTCCTGTTTGGGTAAACTCCTGTTTGCGGAAAAAGGCCCTTCAGCCCACCGGGTCCGCTCTGACCAGCGATCCCTGCAGACTAGCACTATCCAACACACTAGGGACAATTTACAATTCGTACCAAAGCCTATTAACCTACAAACCTGTACGCCTTTGGAGTGTGGGAGGAAACCGGAGCACCCGGATAAAACCCTCGTGATCACGGGGAGAACCTACAAACTCCGCACAGACAGCACCCATGGTCAGGATCGAACCCGGGTCTCTAGCGCTGGAAGGCAGCAGCTCTACCTCGAAGCCACTGATTCAATTTAAAGATAAGATTGAAACAATCAAAGTGACTTATTTATTGGTTATTTTAATTTTGTTTAATTCTTCTCAAATAAAACCAATGGAAGAATCAAATGGTGGATTATTAGTGACTGCATTGTATTTTTTTAAATATCTCTGTGAATCTGTAACGGACATTACTAGAAGTTATTTTATTTTGCATTAATGGTAAACATTAATTTTACCTTGAGGCAGACGAAGGCTGGTTCAAACATGTGTATGCAGAGATACGGGAAGGAAATATATTGTCTGCACGTTGGTCATTACTTGCTGTATGACTGCCATTCTGCGGGCATTCAAAAAATCACTCTTCATTTCCAATCAATTGTAGGTGATTCATTGCAAAATTACACCAACATCAACTTTAGAATATCTCCAGAGCAGTTAATTAAATTCATGATAATATTTGGAAGAATATTTCCATCAGCACATTTTTTCCAAAACATAGTTTGATTTAAAAAAAAAAGATATTCGGAAATTTCAAATTAATCAGCGTGCTTTGTGCCTGCTATTTTGTTAAGTTTGTTCAGCCTGTGCAGATCCAATTTGACCAAGAGCCAGACATTTCATTTTATAAAATAGGAGTGCATCGTGACATTTTTGGGTGAAATAAAGATGCAATTTAATAACCTCTTGAATTTTTACATCATGACTTGGTGATACAAAGATGCCGGGAAATAAAATAAATGTACATAGAACATAGAACTGTACAGCACAGGAACAGGCCCTTCAGCCCGCAATATCCATGCCGAACATGATGCCAAGTTAAACTAATGTCCTCCTCCCGCACTTTATCCATATCCTTCCATTCCCTGCAGATCCATCTGCCTGTCATAAAGCCTCTTAAACACCACTATTGTATCTCCCTCCAGTGCTACCCCTGGCAACATGTTCCAAGCACCCACCACCCTCTGCTTTATAAAATCTTGCTTCGTATATCCTCTTTACACTTTGCCCATCTCACCATAAAGCTATGCCTTTTAGTGTAGGACATTTCCACCTTTGGGGGGGGCAAAAAAGTCTCTGACTGTCTACTCTATCTATGTCACTCGTAATTATATACCATCGTCAGGACTGCCCTCAACCTCCAACATTCCAGAGAGAGCAATCCAAGTTTGGCTAACTTCTCCTTATAGCGAATGCCCTCTAATCCAGCCATCACTCTGGTACATGGACCTCTTGTACCATCAGGTAATAGTGCAGATTAAAGGAGAAGACAGTCATAGAGTAAACCCTGTAGAAACAAAGAACTGGGTGGCACAGTAGTGGTGGAGCTACTGTCCTACAGCCCTTCAGCCCAACTTGCCCATGCCAACCATGATGTATCCATCTACGCTAGTCCCACCTGCTTGTGGTTGGCCCATAGCCCTCTAAACCTTTCCTGTCCATATACCTGTCCAAATGTCTTTCACCAAATGTCAGATCTCCCTTTGAACTGACACTTGACAAGTCATGTTAGGGTTTTGAAGTAGGTCTTTTGGAGATCAGTGGTCAGAGACATCGTCGTGTAATCAGCAGTAAGTCCAGCTCACAACTTTACACAGAGTGACTGTAAGTTAATTTAAACATTGATTGTGAAGAATCGGTTGTGAAGAGTGGAAGATGTCCTGCCTGCTGTGTGTAACTTCACTTGTGGGAAGTGAAGTATCAGTATACAGTGGCCGGTAACTGGTAAAATGGTCTGATCTGACACAAACCTCTCTGCTTACCATCGCTTGTTCCCAACGCCCGAGATTTCACATCTGGCTGCACAGTGGCAAACTGTTTTTTGTTCTCTTCTTTGTGTTCTGCTCACTTGGCTGAATGTTTAAATAGTCCGTGTGGATCATCAGCATTATTCAGCTCGATGATTTCAGAAATGCACAGTTTTTTTGAATGATTGATGTTGTTCTGATGAAGGGTCTACAACGTGAAATATTAACTCTGCTGCCGTTTGGCCTGCTGAGTGTTTCCTGCTTTTTCGTCATTATTTCAGAACTTTCAGTTTTTTTAGTTCTAGAACCATGGAGTGATACTGCACAGAAACAGGCCCTGCACACAGATCCATTGATATAGTCAGTAAATGCAGGGAGTGCTTTGACATGTACCATGCAAGTTATGTACGCGGTGTACGGAGGACCCGACTTGCCCGCCCAGACAGTCGGGAGTTGAACGGAGGGCCGACTGCGGGAGGGAGTGGGCCGCTGGAGACCCTACCCCCAGCCTGGGGCTTGGCAGGGTCGGGCACCGCTCTAAGAGGCCGAGTGCCTGGATCGGACGCGGCCTACAGTGGCGGAGGACACCACGGCTATACTTGTCCTGGCCAACCCTGCAACGCCACCAGGACGATGAGCCCTCATGGTCAGGTCAAGAACCCTGCACTTACAACAACTGGGGCTTGAAAATAATGCCAAACTGGTGACTCTGCATGTGTAGGAAGGAACTGCTGGTTTAAACTGAAGGTGGACACAAAAAGCTGGAGTAACTCAGCGGCACAGGCAGCATCTCTGGAGAGAAGGAATGGGTGACGTTTCGCGGCGAGACCCTTCTTCAGACATATCAATGGATCTGTTCAGTTTGATAAATGATAGACTTGCACCTCACTTACGTCAATAACTACGTGAATTGTTCATGGCAGTTTCACATCAAGCACACCCTTCCTTTGTAGAGCTATACAGTCACCATTGTTGAGTGTATTTGATATGTGGGTGAGTTGACACTTTGGATGAAGGAGGTAAAACAACAAGGAAACCTGAGTACACTGGTAATTCATCCTGGTGACTATACCTGTGACATGTTTGGCCAGAAGTTAACAGAACAATAGAAAGTTATTCGTAACTTTTAGTGTTGACTCTTAGAATTGGGTGATAGCAACAAAAGTCTGAAAATACCCCCTCTGCATGAAAAAAAATCTTTCTATTTAATTTTTAAATGACCTGCTTATTCTGAGCCCCAGTTCTAAACTCCTGAGCCAGAGGGAACGTTCTCCCTGTCCCGAACACAAAGTGCAGGAGTAACTCAGCGGGTCAGGCAGCATCTCGGGAGGACATGGATAGGTGCTGCGGGAGGGAGTGCACTGCCTCAAAAGTGGAGTGGGCCGCTGGAGACCCTGCGGCAACCTGGGGCTCGGCTGGATCGGGCGCGGTCTACACAGCGTTGGAGCATCATCCATGTCTCCAGAGATGCTGCCTGACCTGCAGAGATACTCCAGCACTTTGTTTCCTTCAATGAGATTATCTTTGACTCTAAAATAAAAGTGGTGGGGCCTCTCCAGACTTCAGGGAATTTTGGGAGACTGCAACAATCAGCTCGGTGGCGCAGCGGTAGAGTTGCTGCCTTACAGCGAATGCAGCGCCGGAGACCCGTGTTTGATCCCAACTACATGCGCTGTCTGTACGGAGTTTGTACGTTCTCCCCGTGACCGCGTGGGATTTCTCCGAGATCTGCGGTTTCCTCCCACACTCTGAAGACGTACAGGTTTGTAGGTTAATTGGCCTAAATTGGTTAAATGTAAAAATTGTCCCTAGTGGGTGTAGGATAGTTATTGTGTGGGGATCTCTGTTTGGCGCGGACCAGGTGGGCCGAAGGGCCTGTTTCCGCACTGTATCTAAAAACTAAAACAGGCCCAAAAACAAACATGTTTAGTTTTGTTTTTTAGTTTAGAGAAACAGGTCCTTCAGACCACCGAGTCCACGCCAACCAGCGATCCCCACACACTAATACTAACCTACAAACACTAGGGACAATTTATAATTTTACTGAAGTCAATTAACTTACAAACCTGTACCTATTTGGAGTTTAGTTTAGTTTCGAGATACAGTGCGGAAACAGGCCCTTCGGCCCACCAAGTCTACACCGACCATCGATCCCCACACATTAACGCTATCCTACACACACCAGGGACAATTTTCATGTATACTAAGCCAATTAATCTACAAACCTGTACGTCTTTGGAATGCGGGAGGAAATTGGCGCACCAGCAGAAAACCCGCACAGGTCACGGGGAGAACATAATGTACAGACAGCACCTGTGGTCAGCATTAAACCCGGGTCACTGGCGCTGTAAGGCAGCAACTCTACCACTGTGCCACCCTTCTCTGCAGCCTCTCTCTTAAAGACCCTCCAGTGCAGTCTATCAGGCCTGGGGACTTGTGGACACTTAGCCCCATTAGGTTAAAATCAATTCTTCTTCCATGATGGAGTCTTACTTGCTCTTCCATGTTGCCCTGAGTTATCTATTGATATTGGCAACACAGTTATGCTGTCAGTAATAATTCTAGACGACAGCCTAAAATTACTCTCTTGACATTGAAGGCTGATCAGTAAATGCTGTTATTGTGACAACCTCTGCTGAGAATGGATTAAAATATCGAGTCGTACAAATTATTGAAACAAAGATCACATTCTGAAGCTCAAAAAAATGCTCCATGATTTGTGTACAATTATTTCTGACAGAACTTCAATGTTGCTCAACTCCTGTGGTAAACAAAACCAAATGGAGGCACTTTCCAAAGACAATATCATTGTGGCCATAAATGAGAACAGGTTGGTGGTAATTAAATTGTTCATTTTATGTAACTGTTTTTGTTAAGGGAATACCATGTGTGAAATCTGAATTGGCAGCAGCATGCCCAAGAGATGGTGCCAACAGCCTCAGTGATGTGTTTGTGTTGGTTAGGAAAGGGGAACAGAAATGTTCCACTTCTTGACAATCATGGCAATAAAACTCTGATCTGGAGAATAGATCGGGCTGTGTTTATTTTTGCAGGTGGAAAATGAGTGTTGAAATAACCAATATGGCAAAAAAATACACAATGGAATACAAGTTCACACATCATATTGGCCATGCATTCCATTCTCCATGGCCATTTGCAACTCAAGGTATACAAATGGTTTCAGATGCATTAGACTCGAGAGAGACTATAGACTTTACAGATACAGCGCGGAAACAGGCCCTTCCGCTCAACCTGTCCGCACCGACCAGCGATCATCCCGTACACTCGCACTATCCTACACACTAGGGACAATTTGTAATTTTTTTAAACCGAAGCCAATTAACCTACAAACCTGTACGTCGTTGGAGTGTGGGAGGAAACCGGAGCACCCGGAGAAAACCCACGAGTTTGGATCCACAGTCAGGATCGAACCCGGGTCTCCGGTGGTCTAAGGCTGCAACTCGACTGCACTGCCCACTATGATACTTCTCAATATTTAACCGCAATCGACCACATCGAGATCTATGTATATCCTAAGATAGATACAAAAAGCTGGAGTAACTCAGTGGGACGGGCAGCATCTCTGGAGAGAAGGAATGGGTGACGTTTCGGGCCCGAGACCCTTCTTCAGATATCCTGGTTCATTTGCACAGCAACTAAAGTATTGGAAAGACACAAAGGAGGTTGGACAAGCTGATGACAGGTCATGCTTTGCCCTGCACCTTCACTCTTCCATCTTTCTTTCCACACATCCCGCATTCAGTCTGAAGATGGGTACCGACCAGAATCACCACCTATCCATCTTCTCGGGGATGCTGCCTGATCCACTGTGATTCCAACGTTTTGTGTCTTTCCTTGATAAACCTTCATCTACAATTCCTTGTTTCTACAACTTAAGTAATGGCCTTTCCAATAGCCACGAGAATTCAAAGACCTTACAGTGGGAACCAGGAATGTTTTTCCCTACACGCTAAAGCTGCCTCTCACTATGAGCCTCCTCTTCCTGACCTCCAACCCATGAAGATCCTGCATGTAGAGAGAGGTTTCTTCTGGGCAAATCTAGAACTGAGAGTGACTGTTTTAAGGATAACGGCTCATTCATTTAAGACAGAGAAAAGGCAAAATATGTTTCTGTCAGAAGGTTGTGCCTCTTTGTGACTCTCAGTTACAAAGAGTAAAAGACATTTAAAATCTCAGAATAAAAGGACATACCATCAGAAAGGAGAGGAGGAGGAATTTATTTAGCGGATGGTGAATCTGTGGAATGCATTGCCACAGATGGCTGTGGATGCCTTTTAAGGATATTTTTAAGATGGGGATTGACAGATTCTTGATTAGTACAGGTCAGGGATTATGGGGAGAAGTGTTTAAGAAGGAACTGCAGATGCTGGAAAATCGAAGGTAGACAAAAGTGCTGGAGAAACTCAGCGGGTGCAGCAGCATCTATGGAGCGAAGGAAATAGGCAACGTTTCGGGTCGAAACCCTTCTTCAGACTGGGGAGAAGGCAGGAGAGTGGGGTTGAGAGGGAAAGATAGATCAGCCAAGATTGAATAGCAGATTAGACTTGATGGGCCAAATGGCCCAACTCTGCTCCTATGACTTATGAACCCTAGCTTATCAGGCAGCATCTGTGGAGTCAATGGGCAGGTGATGTTTCGGGTTGGGAACCTTGTTCAGAGACCCAGAATGTTATCGGCAGGTATCCTCCACAAATGCGGCCCGACTCACTGAGTTCCTCCAGCACTTTGTGTTTTAATCAAGATTCCAGCACCTGAATTCCTTGTGTTTCCACTGAATGAAATGCGGTAGGATTGAAAAGGTGTGCTGAATTTATTTCGGAACAATACAAGACCCCTGCTTGCCTGTTTAAGAAAAGAACAGATTGCAGCTGATAAATAAGGCAATCGACAAGAAACATATCCTGCCTGACACAGTTGGGTGGCTTATTTGTCTAATTCTACTGCCAAGGTCTTCATTTTGTGGAAAGTAATTGTGTTTGACCGTAGTAGGTATATTGCGTTGATTCTGTCTGTACTCAACAGAGGAGTTGTGGGACTTGCTAACGCACAAAGAGTATCATATGTACATCCTATCCTTCCCACTGGCAGGGCCAAACAAGTGTCTGGCCCTCACCCAATCGTGCATTAAAGAATGTGACAAGGCGTGGATATGCATCAGTGCACTGTCTTTAATGCTCTCTGCACATTTCACAAGCAATTCATGAGTTCAGTGCTCCAGTTTTTAGTTTTAGAGATACAGCGCAGAAGCCGGCCCTTCAGTTCAGTGAGTCTACGCCGAGCAGCGATCACCCCGTACACTAGCACGATCCAACACACTCGGGATCATTTACAATTGGCAGAAGCCAATTAGCCTACGTCTATGTAGCCTATGGGTCTACAGTACTCACTTAGGGCTAAGTGTCTCAGGGCTAAAGTCACACTTTGAGATCATTCTTTAGAACTCAGACTTTAGAGATACAGTGTGGAAACAGACCCCTCAGCCCACCGATTCCATTCTTCCCAGTGAAATGCAGCGCCAGAGACCCGGGTTCGATCCCGACTACGGGTGCTGTCTGAACGGAGTTTGTACGTTCTCCCCGTGATCCGCGTGGGTTTTCTCCGAGAACTTCGGTTTCCTCCCACACCACAAAGACGTACAGGTTTGTAGGTTAATTGGCTTGATAAAATGTTAAATTGTCCAAGTTGGCGATATGCAGAGTACTGCCCTGCCGACTACAAAATTCAGAAGGTTCAGAAGGATCACTCCGCACACGAGCGCTATCCAACACATTAGGCACAATTTACTATTTATACCAAAGCCAATTAACCTACAAACCTTGTACGTCTTTGGAGTGTGGTAGGAAAACCCAGGTGATCACGGGGAGAGCATACAAACTCCGTACAGACAGCACCCGTAGTCAGGATCGAACGTCTTCAACTCTTTACTTCAGAAACGGCCTGAATGACATGGTCAGTTGTCAGCGAGCTGCTTGAACATACATCTCTCTGATCCTTGAAGCAAGAATAAGGAAGAGATATTTGGCATTATAATTGGAGAAATTCCACTTTGGGTAAAAACAAAACTCATTTAAAAGCTGGATGAGTGCATTAAGCAGAAAATAAAACACAGATAGAGCCGGAGCACCTGGAGAAAACCCACGCGGTCACAGGGAGAACGTACAAACTTCACACAGACAGCACCCGTAATCAGGATCGAATCCGGGTCTCTGGCGCTGTAAGACAGCAACTGTACCGCTGCACCACCGTGCCGTGCTTGTTGCTTAGGGAAGGATCCAAACCCGAAACGTCACCCATCCTTTTTCTCCAGGGATGCTGGCTGGCCCACTGTGTTACTCCACCACTCTGTGGCTGTACATGTTACCTCAAGTACTTTGTCACCTCTGATGGATTGTACAGCGGTGACCACAGGCGCAAGCTGCCGTCTCGTTGCTGTCAAATGTCCCGAGCTTCCTAACGCTTATACCTCATCTCTTGAACCTGGGTCGGACATCAGCTGAGATTGATTGGAGCAAAGAATCTGCCACTGGTGATAAAATCTTGTGTCACGGACAGGTGTACCAATGTCCTCTTACTATCAGCAACCAATAGAGCACGTTTGTCTCACCCTCTCTGAGGTTATCACCCACCGCACATGTGCTGTCATCCAATGATTAAGAACCAGTCTTATCATTTTGAGCATAAGGTGGGAATTCATCTCTAGAATTAAGCAGATGGATCTCTTTACTTTCTTCAGTAAGAGGTTTTTACCCAGAAATGTTCAAATTTAATGAAGCAATAATGATTGCTTACAGAGTTTTAAATAAAGTGTGTATTTTGTGGGGAACCGGATGGTGAAATGGAAAATGAGGAGGGGTGCATCAGATTGTGGTGTCTGCCAAATCCCCTGCAGGAGCTCAGTCCGGAAGGGCTGGTCGGCACGGTGGCGCAGCGGTAGAGTTACCGCCTTACAGCGCCAGAGACCCAGGTTCGATCCTGACTACGGGCGCTGTCTGCGTGGAGTTTGTGTGTATCTCCCTGTGACCGCGTGGGTTTTATCCGGGTGCTCCGGCTTCCTCCCACACTCCAAAAGACTTACAAGTTTGTATATTAATTGGCCGGTAAAATTGTAAATTGTCCCAAGTGCGTAGGATGGTGACTCCCTTGGGTTCCGATTTAATCTTTCCCCCCTCACCTTAAACCGAACGAGAAAATGGGATAACATAGAACTAGTGCGAATAGGTGATCGACGGTCAGCGTGGATCCGATGGGCCGAAGGGCCTGTTTCCATGCTGTATCTCTAAATTATATCTAAAATCAAGGTGTACATTAAATGAAGCATGGGACCTGTGCCAGTGTAATATTGCTGAGACAGGAATTCTAACGTGAGCACAGATCCAGGATTTCATGGGGATTTTGATGGGTAATGCACAAATCAAACATCTGGGAAGATTTACATGAATAGTCAAACTCCACACATTCCAAGCTGAGACTTTTAAACTTAAACTTCAACGTTATGCATGCCCTCAGTTAGCGAAACCCCAGCCACTCGTTGCTAAATTCTACTGTGTTATGCCAAGTTCAATATTCATTTAAGACAGGCAGACTGAAAAATGTGCTCCTCAAGACCTGCTGCAAGTGAAACACCCATTACTCCCACTAGAGTAATCATTTTGCCTTGCTGTTAAAAAAAATCCATACGTATTTATAACCAACAAAATTAATTAATCACATCTGCAACCAAAGTGTATTGTCGACACAGAAATGTACCAGAACCAATGGGCCTTTCCTATATTGTTGCTCAGTGTCATTTTTTAAGAGTGCCACATCACTTTTCAGTTTGTTATTCAACAGGGCGGCACAGTGGTGCAGTGGTAGAGTTGCTACCTCACAGTGCCAGAGACCCGGATTCGATCCTGACTACGGGTGCTTGATGTACGGAGATTCTACGTTCTCCCCGTGACTTGCAAGGTTTTTCTCCGGGATCTCCGGTTTCCTCCCACACTCCAAAGACATGCAGGTTTGTAGGTTAATTGGCTTGGTAAAATTGCAGATTGTCCCTAGGATAGTGTTAGTGTTCACTAACTTCAGGATTCACCAGTGAAATTATTGTGTCTAGACTTGACCTCCGGTCTCCTGGAACTTAACCACTTTAGGGTAGGATCTTCGAATTTGATTAGTATGGGTATCAGGGATTATGGGGAGAAGGCAGGAGAATGGGGTTGAGAGGGAAAGATAGATCACCCATGATTGAATGGCAGAGTAGGCTTGATGGGCCGAATGGCCTAATTCTGCTCCTATAACATATGAACTTATACTGGTTTCCATTGTGCTAGTATCCCGACTGATACCCAAGCACACTTCAGTCAAGAGCATGACAGTGCAACCCCACGACCAACAATGAACCATTGTGGGCTCCATATTTCCTTGATCATCGTTGTATTTTTGCATATCTTTCATTCATTTGCCTTATGTACCTTCTTTATCTCTCGGTTCCCATTTCCCCTAACTCTCAGTCTGAAGAAGGGTCTCCACCCAAAACATCACCTATTCCTTTTCTCCAGAGATGCTGCCTGACCTGCGGAGTTATTCCAGCATTTTGTTTCTATCTTTGGTGTAAACCGGCTTCTGCAGTTCCTTCCCACAGGTTTGTAGGTTAATTGGCTGCTGTTAAATTGTAAATTGTCCCTAGTGTGTAGGATAGTGTACAGAATGATCGCTGATTGGCGTGGACTTGGTGGGCCAAAGGGTGTGTTTCTCTGAAGAGAAACCAAAGGCCCTGTATCTCTCAAGTAAAGTAATGTTTAAAGATCAGATTTTAAATAAGAAGGATTTGATTTATTTTATATAAGGAACAGTTTTATGAAGTTTAAAGAGGTGGTTTGTGATTAATTTTACTTTTACCTGTGAATGCAAATGACAAAGTCTGAATCTTCTGAGACAGACAAAAATGCTGGAGAAACTCAGCGGAGTTTCCCGAAACGTCACCGATTCCTTTGCTCCATAGATGCTGCCTCACCCGCTGAGTTTCTCCAGCATTTTTGTCTACCTTTGATTTTTCCAGCATCTGCAGTTCTTTCTTAAACACTTAATCTTCTAAAATGCAATTTGGAATATCACTGCTGTTCCATTTCATTCAGATAGTTTAAATGCTCCCATCTCACAAAGGATTATTGGGGGGATGCTCATATGAGTGCATTTTACAAATTACTGTGATGTCAAGTTATGGGGAGGGGAAGGAAGTGAAATGGAACATGAATTTGGACAAGGATCTTCTATGCTTCCATGTTGAATATCCCAAATCATTCCATGTCCAGGAAGATAATCTTGAAATTCATTTGCTGTTTATACATAGATGGACAACATCCAATCTTAAGATCAGCAATTACAGATGCTGGTTTACACCAAAGATACACATCAAATGCTGGAGTAACTCAGCGGGTCAGGCAGCATCTCTGGAGAAAAAAGGAATAGGTGATATTTCGGGTTGAGACCCTTCTTCAGACACTGAAGGCAACCTGCAAACCTGTACGTCTTTGAAGTGTGGAAGGAAACCGGAGCTGTCAGAGAAAACCCATGCGGTCACAGGGAGAACGTACAAACTCCGTATAGACAGCATCCATAGTCAGGATCGAACCTGGGTCTCTGGCGCCGTAAGGCAGCAACTCTACTGCTGCGCCACCATGACGCACTTTCAATTAAATGAAAAAAACTATCTTAAAACTACCTTTACCAGAATGCTGCCCGGATTAGAGGGTTTCAGCTACAGGGAGAGGTTGGGTGCTTGGAGTGTTTTCTCTAGAAAGTCGGAGCTTGAGCACAGACTTGATAGGTGTATAAAATTAGGAGAGGCATAGAAAGGGTAGACAGATTGGAAATGTCCAACACTAGAGGGCGTACATGCAAAGTGAGATGGGGAAAACTTAATGCAGATGCGGGGGAAAGTTTTTTTGCACAGAGGGTGGTGGGGGCCTGGAACGCATCTATAGGGGTGGTGGTGGAGGCAGATATGACAGTGGCAATAAGAGGCTGATAAATAGGTACATGGAAGTGCAGGGAATGGAGGGATAAGGATCGTGTGCAGAGAGATGAGATCAGTTCAACTTGGCATCAAACATTGCGGGCTGAAGGGCCCGTTCCTGTGCTGTACTGTTCTATGTTCCTTGCCAAAGTATTAAACAGCAGGAAGACATCAAGTGAAGGCAAATGCAGTCCAAATGTGATATCTTATATAACTTCTCTCTCCGGACATCTGGTTTGTTTCGAACCCAAAGGAGAGGCATACACATCTGTATTTAAACACAATCTTCAAAAATTGAAAAGCAAAATAGTCTGGATCCCAGAAATGTAAAATAAACGGGGAGAATGTTGGAAAAAGGTCAGGGGGGACAGATTTACTAGGAACCTGAGGGGTAACGTTTTCACGCAAAGGGTGGTGGGTATATGGAACCAGCTGCCAGAGGAGGTAGTTGAGGCAGGGACTATCGCAAAGTTTAAGAAATGTTTAGATAGGTACATGGATTGGATAGGTGTAGAGGGATATGGGCCATACGCAGGCAGGTGGGACTATTGTAGATGGGATATGTTGGCCGGTGTGAGCAAGTTGGGTCGAAGGGGCGGTTTCCATGCTGTAAGACTCTATGACGATGACTTTATTTAGATGGAAGAGATTTCTACCGTTCTGACCAGATAGTTTAGAGGCAGTGGTGAGATGGAGAGTGGCGGAACCAAGTATCCTTCATACACATGTGGGTGTTACAGAAGCTTGAAAGCACACACCTCCAGACTCTGGAACAGCTTCTTCCCCTCAGTTACCAGGCTTCTGAACGGTCCTTCCATAAGCTCGGGTACTGTCCGATTTGGACTTTGTCCCTGGAACTGATGCAAAGTTGCTGAGAACTATATTCTCCATTCTGTATCTTCCCCTTTGCTCTACCTATTGGACTTGAACGTGACATGATTGTATTTATGTACAACATTGCCTGACCTATTTGGTTAGCATACAAAACAAAGCTTTTCACTGTACCTCAGTATACATTAAAATAATGAGCCTAAAAAAAACTAAAACCTGCCAAAGAACAGACCTGCTGATGAGAAATATTCAGGGACAGGATAGGTCCCAGAGGGGATCAGTCTGAAGAAGGGTCCCAACCCAAAACGCCACCTATCCATGTTCTCCAGAGATGCTGCCTGACCCGCTGAGTTACTCCAGCACTTGGTGTCTTTTTGGATGGAAGTGGAGACATTCTTTGTTAATTCTCCAGCTGATTGAACAGCTGGGAATAGAGAGAGGCAGGGAAGGCTGTAACTGGTGGTGAAGTGACAATGGAGGGGGAAGATCTGGCCAACTGTGTCAAAGGCTGTAGGCAGATCTAGTTAAACAGTGAAAGGAATGTCAGCCCTTGTGCAACTGCAGGGAATACAGGTCCACCGCCGATTTTCCAGCAACTGGTGGTTCGGCACCTCCTTTAATCTGGACAAAATTCCAAGAGCACACTTGGAATACCCACTGGGCGAGGCGGCCGATCCCGACCTCATCGGGACTTCCGTGCTGATCAGCGGGTCGAATTTGCCCCCCTGCTGCCGAGGCTCTGGAACTCCAGCCCGGCCAGAGCCAGCAGATCCGTTCCCATAGCCGACTGCCGTTGCCCACTTTGCTAGTAGTATCTCGCCCCCCCCCCCCCCCCCGAGGCCGTGACCTCAGTTGGTCCGGCAAAATGGATAATGCGGCAAGGGTGCCAGAAAATCGATGGTGGACGCCTTGACTTTGATCGGAGACAATTTGGTATTGTGGAAGGAATAGCAACATGAGTGGAGAAATTTAGAAGAGGCGTTCCGTCTGAGATAGAGATCTCCCTTGATGTCTTTGACAATTTAACACTCGGAGAAGATATGTCAGTCGGCAACTCTTACAGTGGTTTAGATTGTGAAATGCAGGAGAGGTAATTATACTGCTAAATAACTTCAATTATTTCTTGTTCACCATTAACAAAAGACTCTTGTCTTGTTGCTGCCTTGTCTTGTTACAGCTTTGTTCCATCTACGTGATTCACAGAGTGCCTTACCTCACCAGTGTTTGAAATAAGCTTCAGTAAACACAGACTGCAATTTGGGCACCGGGATGTAAAGGCTTAGTCACAATTACCCTTCTTTCCATACCAGTCCAACCCACACACAACGCGCAGGAAGGAACTGCAGATGCTGGTTTACATCGAAGATACTCAAAAAACGCTGGAGGTAATTCAGTGGGTCAGGCAGCATCTCTGGAGAAAAAAAGGGAGAACGGAGGTTTTTTCACCCAGAGAGTTGTGAATCTGTGGCATTTTTCATCCAGAGAGTTGTGAATCTGTGGAATTCTCTGCCACATAAGGCTAATTCACTGGATGCTTTCAAGAGCGAGTTAGATATAGCTCTTAGGGCTAACGGAATCAAGGGATATGGGAAGAAAGCAGGAACGGGGGGATACTGATTTCGGATGATCAGCCATGATCATATTGAATATTGATGCTGGTTCGAAGGGTCGAAGGGCCTACTCCTGCACCTATTTTCAATGTTTCTATGTTTCTGACGTTGATGCCGTTTTGGGTCGAGACCCTTCTTCAGACTGAGATTCAGGGAGGAGGGAAACTAGAGGTATGGAAAGGTGCAGAACAAATCAGAGCCGGCACCAATTACTGAAGAGCCCACAATGGTCCATTGTTGGCTGTGGAGGAGGTGATAACGAGGGGATACGAACAGTAAAACTAGCAGGATGACTAGGGTGAGAGAGGGATGGAGAGATAAGAAATGCAAGGGTTACTTGATAGCTAGAGTATATGAAAATGTTCTACATCCTTTAAAATCCTTCCATTGAATCCAGGTGCCTTATTGCCTCAGTCCCATTTGTTTTTTGTTAATGTTCTACCCCAGGGCAGAAAAGTCTAAAACTGCAGGGCACAGATATAAGGTACGAGGGGATAGAATTAAAAGGTCCCTCAGGGGCCAACAGGAGGTGGTGCGTTATATGGAATGAGCTGCCAGAAGAAGTGGTGGAGTCAGGTACAATTATGACATTTGAAAGATACGGGGACAGCTACATGGATGGGAAAGGTTGAGGGACAGACGTAAGCAAGTGGGATGTATACCTCCAGATTCTGGAACATTTTCTTCCCAGCTGTTATCAGGCAAGTGAATGATCCTCTCATCAGCTAGCGTGCGGTCCTGACCTCCCATTTATCTCATTGGAGATCTATGAACCATCTTTAATTGGACTTTATCCAGACTTTTATGTTAAATCTTGCACTAAATTCCGATGTTGGGGGAGTCCAGAACCAGGGGCCACAGTTTAAGAATAAGGAGTAAGCCATTTAGAACGGAGATGAGGAAACACTTTTTCTCACAGAGATTGGTGAGTCTGTGGAATTCTCTGCCTCAGAGGGTGGTGGAGGCAGGTTCTCTGGATGCTTTCAAGAGAGAGCTAGATAGAGCTCTTAAAGATAGCGGAGTCAGGGGATATGGGTAGAAGGCAGGAACGGGGTACTGATTGGGGATGATCAGCCATAATCACATTGAATGGCGGTGCTGGCTCGAAGGGCCGAATGGCCTACTCCTGCACCTAGTGTCTATTGTCTAAATGTTGCACCCATTATCCTTTATCTGTGCACTTTGGACGGCGTATTCATGGATAGTTCTTTCCTTGACGAGATAGCATGCAAACAAAAGCTATTCACCGTACCTCGGTACACATGACAATAATAAACTAAACTAAAGCTGGGGTAGGCATTTTGGTCGGCCGACACTAATTGAGTCAAAGGGTCTGTTTCCGTGCTGTACAGATCAATGACACTTTGCCTCTGTTATTCTGAATCTGTATCTGACAGCTTATTCCATGAGAAACAGAGCAGCTGCAAGAGGAAGAGAAACTGAGAGGATATAAGTTCATAAGTGATAGGAGCAGAATTAGGCCATTCGGTAATTAAGCCTACTCCGCCATTCGATCATGGCTGATCTATCTTGCCCTCTTAACCCCATTCTCCTGCCTTCTCCCCGTAACCCCTGACACCCGTACTAATCAAGAATATATCTATCTCTGCCTTAAAAATATCCATTGACGGCTTCCACAGCCTTCTGTGGCAATGACTTCCACAGATTCACCACCCTCTGACTAAAGAAATTGCCCCGCCTCCCCTTCCTAAAGGAACGCCCTTTCATTCTGGGGCTGTGCCCTCTGGTCTTAGACGGTCCCACTAGTGGAAACATCCTCTCCACACCCACTCTATCAAAGCCTTTCATTATTCGGTACGTTACAATGAGGTTCCCCCTCATCCTTCTAAACTCCAGCAAGTACAGGCCCAGTGGCAACAGATGCGTATGACAGTGTCAAAGAGTTCTAGTGAAGCGTAAACTGGATTTTGTTTTCTTGCCCTTCCTCAGGGGGAGACAGTATATGTTGAGCCTCAATGCAACCAGCCGCACATGGAAAACCGAAGTACAGCTGTTGGGCCAAGAAACCTACCTCCCACGTCGCAATGTGTTGGGAATATAAGATGAACCTAGAGATCTCTGCAGAAGGCCATCCCGTACAGAAGGTGCCATTGTTTGAAAGGAAACAATATGGACAGCAGACCACTCCTGAAGGAAAGCAATCGTTTCTTCTGACTTCCCTTCCATTAATAGTTCAGGAATGAGAAGAGAAGCCCACACAGGAAATCTCCGTGGGAAGAGACACTTGACCCACTATTATTTCTGGTAACTGGAAGAGTTTTCCGTTGTTACTCACACCAGAGGCACCAGCAATGGGGTGGAGAGAGTTGCACAGAGCAGTCATTTAGTTTGGTTCAGAGATACAGCGCGGAAACGGACCCTTCGGCCCTCCGAGTCCGCACCGACCAGCGATCCCCGCACATTAACACTACCGTACACACACGAGGGACAATTTACACTTATACCAAGCCAATTAACCTTAAAACCGGTACGTCTTTGGAGTGTGGGAGGAAACCGAAGACCTCGGAGAAAAACGCACGCGGTCACAGGGAGAACGTACAAACTCCGTACAGACAGCACCCGTAGTCGGGATCGAACCCGGGTGTCCGGCACTGCAAGCGCTGTAAGGCAGCAATTCTACCGC
Organism: Malacoraja senta; assembly: GCA_038087875.1. Classification (NCBI taxonomy): domain Eukaryota; kingdom Metazoa; phylum Chordata; class Chondrichthyes; order Rajiformes; family Rajidae; genus Malacoraja; species Malacoraja senta. The sequence continues at coordinate 20,926,723 of CM075988.1, forward strand.
TGCATCACCGTGTGCGATAGATATTTAAGTCGGTTCACAGACTCGCCAGCCCCTGTCACGTCTTTGAAAGGTTAAAAGGCAAAGGAGGTGTAGGGGGTGGGCACAGAGAGTGGTGGGTACCTAGAACACACTACCAAGGGTGGTGGTGCAGGTAGATATGATAGTGGCGTTTAACAGGCTTTTAAATAGGCACATGAAAGTCCTGGACAAAGTCGATGTGGAGAGGATGTTTCCACTAGTGGGAGAGTCTAGGACCGGAAAGGACGTACCTTTGGAAAGGAGATGAGGAGGAATTTCCTTAGCCAGAGGGTGGTGAATCTGTGGAATTCATTGCCACAGACGCTGAGGAGGCCAGGTCATTGGTTATTTTTTAAAGTGGAGATTGACAGGTTCTTGATTCGTAAGTGTCAAAGGTTACGGGGAGAAGGCAGGAGACTGGGGTAGATAGGTCTGCCATGATCGAATGGTAGAGTAGACTCAATGGGCATAATGGCCTCATTCTGCTCCTATGACTTACTGCATGAACATATCAACACATGGATATGCAGGGAATGGCGGGATGTGGATCCACTATAAGATTTTGATTTCCTATATGTTCAAGTGGATTAATTGCAGTCTTCCAATGTTAAGATCGGTTGTAATTTTACTGATTGAGGATGACAAAGAGTGGGTGGCATCACTTGGAAAGCTGTACTCAGCTGGGTTCCATCTCGATCAGAAGACTGGGTGTAAGAGAAAGTATCATAGATATATCCTGAAGTATTTGAAATGTCCACACATCCCACAGATTTGTGTCCTGTCTGATGGCAATGACAATCCCGGAGTTTGGAGATGCCTTTTTGATTCTATCAACCCAGTTAACCCACAAAGTCGATCTACGACTACACTTATGATCAGCAGGCTGCACTTCTCTGAAGTTCCTCCAGATATCAGAGAACAACAGTTCACCGCAAATGGACAAGATGCCCAATCACTAACAGCCCAGTCCCTGACACCAACTCCTCCGGGTGGCTAAAATGGTTAACCACTCAACAAGCATGGAGCTAGCCTTCTCTGAGTGCGGAGTAATTGGCAGGGCTGTAGTCACCACAGGAATACTGCAGTCATTATGAGTCAACAAAAGTGGGCTGCGGTTGGACCAATGTACAAAATACTTCTGCGACCACTAACTCTGGAAAGTGTGACTAAAACCACTACAGAGAATCAACTTCAGTTGTCGGTTGTCCTCAACTTTGCTGCTCATCAAGGCCATTTATCAACACACTAGAAGTTGGGACCATCTAGTGATGCTTGAATTCCTGTTTAGTTTTAGAGATACAGCATGGAGTCCGCGCCAACCAGCAACTAGTTCTATCTTAAACACACTAGGGATAATTTATAACAGCCAATTAACCAACGAATCTGCACGTCTTTGGGATGTGGGAGGACACCGTAGCACCCGGAGCAAACACAAGTGGTCACAGGGCGAACGTACATATGCCGTACAGAGAGTGCCCAAGGTCAGGATCGAACCCGAGTCTCTGGCGGTGTCAAGCGGCAACTCTATGGCTGCACCACCGTGCCGCCGCTTCAGAAAAGGAGTTTGTTTTCTACCGACCAGGGACCTGCCCCACACACAGTCCATTCCCTCTACAGACAGACACAAAATATTGGAGTAACTCAGCGGGACAGGCAGCATCTCTGGAGAGAAGGAATGGGTGACGTTTCGGGTCGAGGCCCTTCTTCAGACGCTGCCTGATCCGTTGAGTTCCTCCAGCAGATTGCTCTTTGCTCAAAGAGCAAAGGGGAAAATGACGATGTTCAGGTGAAAATTTAGGTTAGTTGTTGCGATGAGATACCGTAAGTAGCAATAAAAGATTTCAGCAAGTTCCCACAAATTGGCCTTTGAACCTTGAGAGGTGACAGTGTCGCTCGAGAGAATGGTGACCAATGCAGAAACAGGGGAGAATGTGCACTGCACACACCTCCCTCGGGATCAAGCCAATCAGATAGCATGGGATCCGATGGGCTGAATATCCTCATACTGCAGAGGGCTCTCTCACGATCAGATCTACGACGCAGCAGGGATACGATGGGCAGATACGATGGCCCCCCTTCTGCTCTGTAAATGGCCACGAGTTACGTTTGCTGCAGAAGGAAAGCTGTCTGTGGCACCTGCAGTTCCCCGCCTATACGCAACGCAATTTCATGTTCGGAATATCCCCAGAGACCGCTCAGTCTGCTGCTTCAGATGTTGTGGGGAGAGAATGCCAAGTTGTGAGGAATGTACTTGGCTACCTTGGAGAAAGATCACGTGAGTGAGATTCGGAGGGATCATCCCTGCACAGTACTCTCACTGCAGCCAGCGTCTACAGTTGTCACGTACAACATTATGAATACCTGCTAAATATGTTTTGCTACATCACAATGGTTATCTTTTAGATTAAAAATCAAGGTGCAGGCTGCATCTATGGGAGGAACGGACAGATGACGTTTAGGGTCAGGACCTTTCTTCAGACTTTACTCCTCCAGCAGTTTGTTCTATTTCCTCAAGATTCCAGCATCTGCAGTTTCTTGTGTCTCAATCGTTTTGGAGTCATAGAGTCATACAGCTTGGAATCAGGCCCTTCGGCCCACCTCGCCTACAACGACCAACATGCCCCATCTACACAAGTCCCACCTGCCCACACTTGACCCACTTCCCTCTAAACCCATCCTATCCATCAATGTCTGATACAACTGCAAAACGGCCTCCCAACTTCTATGCTCAATAGACAATAGGTGCAGGAGTAGGCCATTTGGCCCTTCGAGCCAGCACCGCCATTCAATGTGATCATGGCTGATCATCCCCAATCAGTACCCCGTTCCTGCCTTCTCCCCATATCCCCTGACCGCTATTTTTAAGAGCCCTATCTAGCTCTCTCTCTTGAAAGCATCCAGAGAACCTGCCTCCACCGCCCTCTGAGGCAGAGAATTCCACAGACTCACCACTCTCTGTGAGAAAAAGTGTTTCCTCGTCTCCGTTCTAAATGGCTTAACTCCTTATTCTTAAAATGTGGCCCCTGGTTCTGGACTCCCCCAACATCGGGAACATGTTTCCTGCCTCTAGTGTGTCCAAGCCCTTAACAATCTTATATGTTTCAATGAGATCTCCTCTCATCCTTCTAATGCGCATTACAATCTTACAGAGTGTACAAGCCCAGCCGCTCCATTCTCTCAGCATATGACAGTCCCGCCATCCCAGGAATTAACCTTGTAAACCTACGCTGCACTCCCTCAATAGCAAGAATGTCCTTCCTCAAATCAGGGGACCAAAACTGCACACAATACTCCAGGTGTGGTCTCACTAGGGCTCTGTACAACTGCAGAAGGACCTCTTTGCTCCTATATTCGATTCCTCTATATTCGATTCAACTTCTAAACACTTGACCAACTAAGACGGACTTTTAGTATTACCGTAGACAATATCCCGCTGATAAACAGCCTTCCCCAGACTGTGAAACAGGAGAGTTGTCCCATTATCAGTTCTAAAGACTGTCGATCCGCACATCTTGTATGCTTCAGTACAGCTGTGGGATGTGAGGCTCCACTGGGGAGTTTAGGGCCAGCAGATGAAAATGTTCCAAAATGGTTTCATGGGGAAGATATGCAGAGTTAGTCATCAGGATTAAGTTGTAAATTCAGAGTCACTTCAACAATTCGCTCCCAGGTCATTCTTCTGCTGAGCAGATGCTGCTTGGGTTATGTTCATGATGTGACGAACCCACACCAAATGGGGAAATGATTATTCCGAGCCAGATAGGAAAGTCTGTAGGAAGATCGCTGCAGGTTTGGAGCGAGCTGTTGGAAACAGTTCCCTTCTTGAGATGTTCACAGATGGGAGAGATACGGGGACGGGTCTCAGCGGGACAAGACTTATTCCTTTCCAGACACGATCTGAAACATAACCATGACTGTCCGGTGGAACATTGTCATGGCTATTCAATGGAACATTAATCCCTTGTGATGTTTTTAATGCTCATTACAATCTTACAGGGATAATTTTCCCCTCCTTTTTTTTATACACCTTGGCCTCCTTCGATCGAAGGAATAAGGTCCTAGCCTGTCCATCCTCATGAGTCATACAGCATGGAAACAACATCCCTTCAGCCCTCCGTTCCCTTGCCGACTGAGATGACCCATCCACACCAGTCTCTCCTGCCCGTGTTTGGCCCAAAACCCTCTAAACGTTTCCTATCAATGTACAGTACCTGTCCATTAGTCTTTTAACTGCTTTTACATTACCTGCCTCAACAACCTCCTCTGGCAGCTTGTTCCATATCCCCACCAACCTCTGTGTGAAAAAGTCTCAATCTTTCCCCTCTCACTTTAACCTTGTGCCTTCTGGTTCTTGATTCCCCTACTTTAGGTAAAACAACTGTGTACATTCACCTAATTCTATTCCCCTCATGATTCTATACACCCACCCTGTAGCTGAGACTCCCGACACCTGGCAACATCCTCAAGTCTCCTCTGCACTCTTTACAATTAAATGGGATCTTTGCTACAACAGGGTGACCAAAACTGAGCACAATACTCTCTGTGGGGCCACACCAACTTCCTGCACCATAACCGTACCATAACGTACCAACTTCTACACTGAATTCTCTGAGTTTGTCTGTTGCAAAAGGAAGAAGTTGAAATTCTGCTTGATTCTGACGAAAGTGGAAGCTGATGCGGTCTCGGGCACAACCCATTGTAGCCGGGCAGTGAGGCGAGTAGTCCTGTGGTTTTTGTTCAGCGTGATGGAGAAGCATGATGTTCCGTCTCTACTGCTGCAATAGCAGTGGGGACGGTGCCAAGATATCACCACAAAACCCAACTCAAACTTCACCAAAGGTGGCAGGGCCGACTGACAAAACGACTGATTTTTTTTCAGGAGACCTTTGCAATTTCTTGGGCAGAAACATTTGGATTTACGAACATGGAGCATAGAACGGTACAGTACAGGAACAGGCCCTTCAGCCCACAATGTTTGTGCTGAACGTGATGCCAAGTTAAACTGATCTCATCTTCCTGCACATGATCCATATCCCTCTATTCCCTGCACTTCCATGGCCCACCTAAATGCCTATTAAGCACTACTATGGTATCTGCCTCCACCACCTTATAGCTATGCCCCCTATTGTTGGTCATTACCACTTGGGGAAAAAGACTCTGACTCTCTACCCTATCTATGCCTCTCATAATTTTATATACTTCTATCAAGTCTCCCCTCAATCTCTGACATTCCAGAGAAAAGGTTAGAGATCCAGCATGGAAACAGGCCCTTCGGCCCACTGAATCCAAGCCAACCTTCGGTCACCCATTCAAACTAGTTCAATGTTATCCCGTTTTCTCATCCACTGCCTACATACTAGAGACAATTTACAGAAGCCAATTAACCTACAAACCTGCACGTCTTTGGGATGTGGGAGGAAACCGGAGCACCCGGAGGAAACCCATGAGGTCGCAGGGAGAACGTGCAAACTCCATGCAGACGTCACCTGAGGTCAGGATCGAACCTGGGTCTCTGGCGCTGTGAGGCAGCGGCTCTACCAGCAGCGCCACTGTGTCGCCATCTCTGGGTTGTAGAGAGTCAAAAATCTGGCTCCTTTCTCGACCACAAACTCCTAGATCTGAAAGATTAAAAAATACTTTAATAACATTACAAAAACATCCATAATCTTAGAAAATTCAAAATATTAAAGAAGCATTTAATGCCTTCAAATACTTTCAATACCTTTGACTCTTTGAGTTATTAGGGACATCAAAAAAAGTTTTGAAATAGTTTTTTATAACATTTTTAAATCAACAGGTTATAATATTAAAACGCTGATCATCTGGCATCCCAGGACTTTTGCGCAAGCTGGCAGATTTTCTGGACTGTTGGAAATCACTCCTATTAATCTGCCAACAGATTTTTATCTCCCTGGTTTTTATGCAGTTGTATAATAAATTGGCCAGTGAAATTTTGTTCAGTTTAGTTTAGAGATACAGTGCGGAAACAGGCCCTTTGTCCCACAGCGTCTGCGCCGACCAGCGATCCCTGCACACTGGCACTATCCTACACACACTATGGATGATTTACAATTTACAGATGTCAATTAGCCTACAAACCTGTACGTCTTTGGATAGTGAGAGGAAACCAGAGCACCTGGGGAAAACCCACGCGGTCACAGGGAGAACGTACAAAGTCCACACAGACAGCACCCGTAGTCAGGATCAAGTTGATCAAAGTTGAGGAGCTTAAAGGAAGAGGGAAATATACAAGCGCTCTGGACCCTAGCTCTAGACTGAACCTCCTCATGTTCCTGACCCCTTGGTGCCCCAGACCCCTACCCTGGCCCCAGCCACACTCTCGGCTCACAGTCCAGACCACTGTCCTGGCCACACACCCCCCCTCCCGCTCTGAACCCCTAACCTGACTCAGATATTGAACCATCAGGATTTCAGAACGATCTGAAGGCTGCTAGCTCTGACAATATCTGTTCAGATATATCTCCTCTCCTGACTGGATAGGATCACAGAATTACAAAAAGAACTTACATCACAAGAAGAGGCCATTCTGCCCATCAGTTTAGTTTAGTTTAGAGATAGAGCGCGTAAACAAGGCCCTTCGGCCCAACGAATCCGCGCCGACCAGCTATCCCCGCACATTAACATTCTACTCCTATCACTTATGACCTTATAACCTTACAACACATACCCATACCACAGTCTTGTACATTTTCTGTCGACCCCTTCACATCTCAATAGAAATGTGAACTATTGAAAACTTGTAATAAGTATGATGAAAGCTTATATTAAACATAGCATGCCTTTAGCTTGCCTCAAATGCAATGCAACCAATGAAGTCATTGTATGGTGGCCAACTTGTACACCTCAAGTTCCCAACACATTTGGGAAGGTGCTTGAATGTTTAGAGGGATATGGGCCCAACACGGGCAGGTGGCACCAGCGTAGATGAGGCATCTTGGTAGGCACGGGCGAGTTGGGCCAAAGGGTCTGTTTCCGTGCTGACTCTAACACACGGAATGAGATGTGCAGGAAGGAACTGCAGATGCTGGTTCACAACGAAGATAGACAGAAAAGGCTGGAGTAGCTCAACGGGGCAGGCAGCCTCTCTAGAGAGATGGAATGGGTGACGTTTTGGGTCGAGACCCTTCTTCAGACAAGATACAGGGGCAGCAAATAGTAATAATATACCCAGTGTAAATGAACATGCAGAAGGTACATGGCACTTGGAAGCTGAGAACAAGATGAATAAATGCCAATCAGTTAAAACTGCTGTGTTGTTTTCTGAGATAAACCTTGAGCCTGTTTTGTGTTCCACTGAGTAATGTGGTAGAAAATGTGGTTAATAGTGGCCTCTGCTGGCTACCGAATTATAACCTCCCGTGGCTGCTTTCTGTCCTCATCTTATTAATTCGATGATGCATTCTGACTATAAACTTTCTTAAATTTGCAGTGCAGGCTTATCAGATTTAAAGAGATTAGTTTAAAGGAACTTGCTATAAAAAAATTGGGTTTGGAAGTGCTTAATATTCATCTCTTTTACTTTCTCTCATTGTAACAGCGACAGCGCTGTACATTGGGGTTGCCATTAGTTCATTCCTGTAACATACCAAGGTACAATGGAAAACTGTGTTTTGCGTGCTATCCGGTCAAATTATACCATTCCCGAGTTCATTGGGTGGACGGCGTGGTGGCGCAGCAGTGGAGTTGCTGCCCTACAGCGCCAGAGACCCGGGTTTGATCCTGACTACGGGTGCTGAATGTGAGGAGTTTGAAATGTTCTCGCCGTGACCCCATGGGTTTTCTCTGGGTGCTCCAGTTTCCTCCCACTATCCAAAGATGTGCAGGTTTGTAGTTTCATTTGGCTTCAGTTAAAATTGTAAATTGTCACCAGTGTGTAGGATAGTGCTCGTGTAGGGGGAATCGCTGGTTGGCGCGGACTTGGTGGGCCGAAGGGCCTGGGTCCGCGCAGTATCTCTAAACTAAACCAACGCATCTATGTTGAACCTCTGTAAAGATCTGGTCTGCACAGAGCTGGGGAATTGGGCCTTGTTCTGTGTGAACTGTATATTAGGAAGGATGTGAAGGTGGTCTGAGCTAAGACTTAAGGGCCTGTCCCACTGTACGAGGTAATTCAAGAGCTCTCCCGAGATTTAAAAAAAATCAAACTCGTGGTAAGCTCGTGAAGACTCGTGAAGATTTTTCAACATGATGAAAAATGTCCACGAGAGCCCCGAGTACCTACAAGCGGCCATTACCGTAATTCTCCGTGTTCGAATCAGGGGAAACTTGGGAGAACTCTTGAATTAGCTTGTACAGTGGGACAGGCCCTTTAGTAGAATGTTCCCTGGGACAAGGAGCTTCCACTGTGCAGAGGGATCGCAGATGGTGAGGTTGTGAATTTCACTGAAGGGATAGTTGAGAGGAGACATGCTTGAGGTGTTGAATGTCACAGGGTTCAATTTAGTTTATTGTCACGTGTACTGAAGTACAGCGAAAACCTTTTTTTTTTGCGTGCTATCCAGTCAGCGGAAAGACTACACGTGATTACAATCGCAGATATACAGGAGAGACATTTTTCTACTATATTATCAGATGGAGCATCTTATTCCGGACACCTCGAAGACACAATTAAGACTTTAGAGATGCAGTGTGGAAACTGATTTCGAGGAGAGCTGAGGTTGACCTTTCTCACCCAGAGAGTGTCGATACCTGGAATACACTGCCAGAGAGGTGGAAGTTGAGTCACGGTGGAAGTTGAATCTCATCTTGTCCTGGAGTTGAGCCCAGAGCTTGGCTGAGTCGACGGTTCTTGTCTGCTTTAGGGGCGGGGGAGAGATGAGGATCGGTCGAGTCAATAACCGTGGTCCATGGTGAGCTGGGGTGTAATTCCTCTGTCCTACCATCAGTCTGAAGAAGGGTCCCGACCCGAAATGTCACCTATCTTTTTTCCTCCAGAGATGCTGCCTGACCAAAGGTGTTACTCCAGCATTTTGTGTCTATCTTTATGAAGTTTAATTTCGTTTTTCGTTTAGTTTAGCGGAAACAGGCCCTTCGACCCACTGAGTCCGCACCGACCAGCGATCCCCGCACATGTGCGCTATCCTATGCGCACTAGGGACAATTTACAATCACACCAAGCCAATTAACCTACAATCTTGTACGTCTTTGGAGTGTGGGAGGAAACCAGAGATTCCGGAGAAAACCCACGCAGGTCACGGGGAGAACGTACAAACTCCGTAAAGACAAGCACCCGTAGTCAGGATTGAACCCGGGTCTCTGGCACTGAATGCGCTGTAAGGCAGCAACTCTACCGCTGCGCCACCGTGCCGTCCCATCTACTTGAGTTGCCCAGACACCGAAGGCTAAAAGCCAAGTGCTGGAAGTAGAGATTAATCGTGGATGGATGTCCACTGGTCAGCATGGGTGCGGTGGGCCGAATGGCCTGCGTCCATGCTGCAGTATTCCAGGACCTGTGATGAAGATCCCATTGCTGAGATTGGGGAGTTTGAGCTATGGAACCAGTAACAAGGAGTAGTTCAATGTTCAGTTGTGTTTATTGCCACGTGTACCGAGGTACAGTGGAAAGCTTTTGTTGGGTGCTAAACAGGCAGTGGAAAGACAAAACACGATTGCCAAATATAGTGTGAAGTCAGCAAAGTCTGATCAAGGATAGCCCATAGGTCACCAAAGAGGTAGATAATAGTTCAGCACTGCTCTCATGACTATCCATCTGCCGATGAACACAAACTGACGCGGACCTCCTCAGATAAATGGTTCAGCTGGACTTCCAGGAAACAACAGCAAAACACATTGACAACATTCCTTTCAGGCAACGTGAACAGGGAACAATGTAAATGAGAGGCCATGCAAAAATAAGAGAGTTTTTTTTTTGAATGTTGTATTACGAAGGAGATATTTTTTCAATGAGAACATTTAATCTCATTCTGAACACTGGGCCAAAAGACATGGCCAAAAGCCTACTATGAGATTCATGGAAGCGAGAGCAGACAGTGACTCATGCCTCAAGGATTAGACATCCCTACTCCTGATAATTATTTAGATTCCCACTTAATATCAAGCAGTTGAACAATTGTAACCCAGAAAAAAGCAAATCGATTTAAACATTTATTTTTAAGATGCTGAGTTACTCCAGCTTTTTGTGTCTATCTTAGGTTTAAACCATGCATCTGCAGTTCCTTCCCACGCATTCATTTAGATTTTTTTTTAATTTAGAGATACAGCGCGGAAACAGGCCCTTCGGCCCACCGAGTCCACACCGACCAGCGATCCCTGCACATTAACAGTATTTTAGGGACAATTACACTAGGGACAATTTTACATTTTTTACCAAAGCTATTTAATCTACAATCCTGTACGGAGTGTGGGAGGAAACCGAAGATCTCGAAGAAAACACAAGCAGGTCATGGGGAGAACATACAAATTCCGTTCAGGCAAGCACCCGTAGTCGGGATCAAACCTGGGTCTCTGGCGCTGCAGGCCAGGTGCCACTCTGCCACCCAGTTCTTCCCTTACTTACATTTCACATGCATCCACAGATTAAAGGCTCTTTTCTAATGGGATATTTTTGTTATTTGTGCATTCAACAATCGGCATGTAAGTGTGTTGACGAGTTAAGTTGAACCAATGGATCGGTTTACCAACAAATTAACTAATAATTTTGGGTGGCACAGTGGCCCAGCGGGCGAGGTGCTGCCTTACAGCACCAGATACCCAGGTTCGATCCTGACTACGGTTGCTGTCTGCAGGTACAGAGTTTGTACATTCATATGTTCATAAGTGATAGGAGCAGAATTAGGCCATTCAGCCCATCAAGTCTACTCCGCCATTCCATCATGGCTGATCTATCTCTCCCTCCTAATCTGCCTTAAAAATATCCATTGACTTGGCCTTCACAGCCTTCTGTGCCAATAGATTCTCCATCCTCTGACTAAAGAAATTCCTCCTCATCTCCTTCCTAAAGGAACGTCCTTTAATTCTGAGGCTATGACCTCTAGTCCTAGACTCTCCCACTAGTGGAAGTTGTAAATAGTCTCTACTGTGTAGGATGGTGCTAGTGTACAGAGGTGATCGCTGGCCGGCATGGACTCGGTGGGCCGAAGGGCCTCCTATTTCCACACTGTATCTCTAAACTAAACTAAATTGAAAACCAGTGACAATAGTTCCCGCTGTGAGGGAGAAGCTGAGCATGAGGTACTGGTTTACTACTGTTAGCACATCTTACTACTCCAAGACGGACTGTTTTCATGGTGAGAAGATGACTTTTTGCAGCTGTGACATGAACTCAGGCCCTTTGGGCCAACGGGGTGACTAATCAGTGACGCAGCGAGTTGCGTCAGACCATCCCTTTCCGCAGAAATCAGGATTTATATTTGGGCCAGATTGAATCCACAGCGATCTGCCTTCCCCATGTGTAATTAAAAGCCATAAGTCAAATGAGTTTGAGCAGTCAGCGTCCAAAATCCCAATCCGAACTCGAAGCTGCCTCTTGGCATTGTCCGCCGGTCTGTGCGGGTGGGAGGGAGGGAGGATGAGCATGCAATGGTAAATCATCACTGATTATTTAGCCAACATGGTCGTTACTGCAACTGTTCCACCAGAGTGTTGTAATCAGACAGACGCATCGTAAGTCAAGGCAGGATTAATGCTCAAGGCAGGATTATAAAACAACCCTAAGTATCGCAGTGTCTGGTTTAGTTTGCTTTAGTTTAGAGATACAGTGCGGAAACTGGCCCTTCGGCCCACCGAGTCCGCACCGACCAGCGACCCCCACACACTAACACCATCCGACACACGCTAAGGACAATTTACATTTGTACCAAGCCAATTAACCTCCAAACCTGCACGTCTTTGGAATGTGGGAGAAAACAGAAGATCTCGGAGAAAACGCACGGCGTCACGGGGGAGAACACACAAACTCCATAGAGACAGCACCAATAGTTGGGATCGAACCCAGGTCCCCGGTACTTTAAACTCTGTAAGGCAGCAACACTACCACTGCACCACCATGCCACCCCCGGTATTCTCTTCCCAAAGGTGGACACATAATGCTGGAGTAACTCAGCGGGACAGGCACTGCCCAGAGAAAGAATGGGTGATGTTTTGGGTCGAGGCCCTTCTTCAGACTGAGAGTCAGAAGATGGGGAGACATAGAGATATGGAAGGCTAAGGTGTCTGCTTCCTCTTGCGCTTGAGGCAGCAGAAGTCTGCAGCAGGGTGATGCCGTCCGGTTCGACATCGGTAGGTGCCCGCCCTAAAAAGAGCGCATGCTCCGGGTTGGCGCCGAGCTGCGGTGCTGCTGCTGCTGCTGTTCTCTGTTTGTTGTCGTTCGCCTGACAGGGCTCACCACGGGGAGGTCGACAACATGAGCCCCGGCTAAGGAGTGAAAACAGATCAAAGAGGACGGTGAAACAAGATAATGTAGAATGGTACATTGTTACCCTAGGAGAAGGGGTGGGAGATCGCAACCTTCACGTGGTCCGCCCTGTTTCGACGAATGCAATCAACCTGGCGTGCACAATCAATTAGAACAAGTTGCCCTTTAACTTTAGGCTGTGCACGCCATATGCATGAAGAAGAAGTTTAGGAGAAAATGACATCGAGGCATACAATCAGTAATGGTTAATCAGGTGGACAGTCAGTGGAACCAGTCGGAGAATTAGGATGGGGGAGGGGCAGAGAGAGAGGGGAAGCGAAGGGTTACTTGAAGTTATAGAAATCAAAAATCATACCGCTGGGTTGTAAACTGCCCATGCGAAACATTTCCTAAGGTTCTTCACATTAATGAAAATAACAGAGGCTCAGAGTTTTAATGCAAGGAACACTACGTAAAGTCCATGGTACTGACCAGAAGAATATACAGTCTGTCTGCTAGGGTCTAATGAAGGCTACTGCTAATATAACAAGGTGATTAAGATAATGCGATCAGTGACATGCCGTATTTGCTTGATAGGCAAACAGGCACAGAGCTGCCCACACAATCTGCTTCTTACAGCCTCAGTGATTTCATCATCTTTGATAAATGGGGGTGTTAAAATGATTTCACCAAGCTGTTTGTATTCAAAATGATAGCCCGGAGAGTGTGATGAGAGAATCCTATTCATTCCCCTTCACTTCACAGTACTGCAGCAATGCAGAACGTACAGTGGTCTTTCCTGGGTCGCCAGTAATGGGTCCTTCCAAGGGAACCCACTTGTACTGATTCTTACATTGGGTGGAGATAAAGGAGGGTGGTTGAGGGGTTGTTGGTTGTTGTTGGCCCATCAAGACTACTCCACCATTCAATCATGGCTGATCTATCTTTCCCTCTTAACCCCAGTCTCCTACCTTCTCCCCATAACCCCTGACACCCGTACTAATCAATTAGTTTGGAGATACAGCGTGGAAACAGCCTCTTTGGTCCACCGAATCCGCGCTGACCTGCGATCCCCGCACACTAACACTATCCTCCACACACAAGGGATTTTTTAACAATTTTACCACAGCCAATTAACCTACAAACCTCGTGTTAAAGAAGGAACTGCAGATGCTGGAAAATCGAAGGTATACAAAAATGCTGGAGAAACTCAGCGGGTGCAGCAGCATCTATGGAGCGAAGGAAATAGGCAACGTTTCGGGCCGAAACCCTTCTTCAGACTTCTGAAGAAGGGTTTCGGCCCGAAACGTTACCTATTTCCTTCGCTCCATAGATGCTGCTGCACCCGCTGAGTTTCTCCAGCATTTTTGTGAACCTACAAACCTCTACGTCTTTGGATAGGGGGAGGCAACCGGAGCACCCAAAGAAAACCCACGTAGGTCACGGGGTGAATGTACAAATTCCATACAGATAGCACCCGTAGTCAGGATCGAACCTGGGTCTCTGGCGCTGTAAGGCAGCATCTCTCTTGTGAACTGCTGTGAAGGAAGCCTCATGTTCAGCTGTGCACTTGAAATACATCGAACATAAAACATTACAATACAGGAATGGGCCCTTCAGCCTACAATGTTTGTGTTGAACATGATGCCACGTTAAACTGATCTCATCTGCCTGCACATAATCCATATCCTGCTATTCCGTGCTCTTCCATGTGCCTACGTTAAAGCTTCTGAAACGCTATAATCGTATCTGACTCCACCGCTGCCCCTGGCAATGCGTTTTCCAGGTCTCCAACACTCTGCAATAAAACTTGCCACACACATCTCCATTAAATTTTCGCCCCCTCACCTTATAGCTCTGCCCTCTAGCATTTGTCCTTCCACCCATGGAAACAGGGAAAAGGGGGAAAATGTTCCCTCTATAAGCTTCCTGCGCCTCTTTCCATGTGAGAGACCTTCATGGCATTTAGCACTGGGCTGTGCAGTGGCATGGTGGTTGAGTTGCTGCCTTACAGCGTCAGAGACCCGGATTCAATCCTCACTATAGGTGCTGTCTGTGTGGAGTTTGCACGTTCTCCCCCTGTGATTTGTGTAGGTTTCCCCCGGGTGCCCCTGTTTCTTCCCACATCCCAAAGACGTGCAGGTTTGTGGGTTAATTGCCCTGAGTGCGTAGGACGCAGAAGTGGGATAGCCTAGAGCGAATTTACAGGTGATCGATGGTCAGCGTGGACTCGGTTGGTGGGGTAGGACCTGTTTCCAGGCTGCATCTCTGAACTCATGGAAGAAATGCCACAGCATTTGAGTTACCTGCAGAGTCTGTTCTCCACAGGAGCCCTCGGGCACAGCACAGCGCAAGGCTTTATGCATGAATAATCAGGGAAGTCGCCACAATAGCTTCATATAAAATGAATGTCTCCAGATGCTGGAAGTCTGAAATAAAAACGGAAAATGCTGGAAACCCTCAGCAGGTACCAACATCTGTGGAAAGAGAACCAGACTTCACATTTCAGCTCAAAGGCATTCGTCAAATTTAAAGACTTTTTCAACCCGGTATTTTATGCCAATTTTGCAGGTCGGTGCTTTGGGTGCTGAGACACGAGTGTTTCACGCGAGCGACTTAAAACAAAAAACAAACCGAACACCAGCCCACGAGGGCAAGCTGTCACAATCGTGACCAAAGTGGCAAGTTTCAAGGAGCATCATACTGATGGACACAAAGGCAGGGAGGTTGCGGATGTAAAGCTGCAACTCTACCGCTGCACTACTGTGCCACCCCTAACTAATGGGCCTGTCCCACTTAGCCGATTTTTTTAGTCGACGACTGCCAGCGACTGTCTTAGTCGTAGAAGTTGCCGAAAAACCATGACTGGACCCCCCTACGGCAACGTCTACGACAACCTACCACCTAGTCGACGTCCAGCTACGGCAAGCTACCGACAACCGGCGATCCATTACGACCTCCATCTACGACCACACCTACCACAACCTACGTCCACCCGCGACAAGCTGCGACAAAGGTAAGGCAATTCAGTCGCCGGTACCTGTCGCCGGTTGACGTAGGTTGAGGTAGGTAGTCGCCAATGGAATTCACCGAAGTCAGCACCGGCGACAACCTGCGTCATCCTGGCGGCAACCTACGACAGCACCTACGTCAGGAGAAGTCAAGCTACGCTCACTGTCGCCGAAAAGTTGTAAACATTTCAAAATCCAGCGGTGACCTGAAAAACGCGACGATTCTTTGGGCGACTGAGGAGACGACTCACGGCCATACGGACGACACCCCGGTGACCATGTGGCGACAGCCTAGTCGCCTAAAAAATTGCCTATGTGGGACAGGGCCATAAGGCAGAACCCCTTTTTAGGGCAAATGCAATGAGCTAATGCCAACAGGCCCCCTGGGTTCAGGACCAATAAGGTAGGAACACAAACAGGGTGATGGTTTTGAGCCAGTGAGGAGCGCAAAGATTTATTTTTCTAAAATGCAGCCTAGATTAGAGGTTTTCAGCTACAGGGAGAGGTTGGATAGACTTGGAATGTTTTTTTCTTGAACGTTGGAGGTTGAGGGAAGATTTGAGAGAAGTATATCTGCATTTGATAGGTCAGCCATGATCACATTGAATGGCGGTGCTGGCTCGAAGGGCCAAATGGCCTACTCCTGCACCTATTGTCTATTGTCTATTATATACGTTTATGAGTGGCAAAGATAGGGTGGACAATCGACCTCTTTCCCAGGGTGGAAATGTCCAATGCCAGAGGGCAGAGCTGAAAGGCGAGAGGGGGAAAGTTCAATGGAAATTTGAGGGGCAAGTTTTTTTACACAGCGACTGGAAGGGGTGGAGACAGATACGATAGTGGCATTTCAGCGGCTTTTAGATGAGCACATGGATGGCTGGGGAATAGTGGGATTGTAGATCATGTACAAGCAGATAAGATCAGTTTTTTGGCACGTTTTCAAGAAAGAGTTCGATTTAGCTCTTCGGGCTAAAGGAGTCAAGGGATATGGGAAAAAAGCAGGAACGGGGTACTGATTTTGGATGATCAGCCATGATCATATTGAAAGGCGGTACTAGCTGGAAGAGCCGAATGACCTACTCCTGCACCTATTTTCTATATTTCTATGTTTTAATGGCATTGTGTTCATTGTGGGCCAAAGAGCCTGTTCCTTTGCTGTGTTGGAAGGAACTGCAGATGCTGGTTTAAAGCAGATAGACACAAAAAGCTGGAGTAACCCAACGTGTCAGGCAGCATCTCCGGAGAAAAGGAATAGGTGATGCACTGATTTGCTGTACAGTTCTATGCTCTATGATTGCTAGTGTAATTTTTTTCTGTATAGATAAGGCAACCCATGCAGCAGTATTTATTTCAATTCTCATAATATCTAACCGTGCAGCTGAGTGACTCCAGCGTTTTGTGTCTATCTGCTTTAAACCAGCATCTGCAGTTCCTTCCTACAGTTTGACTTGGTTGATTCATCTCCTTTTTTCCCTGGATATGTATGTTGGGGTATGGGGAATAAAGATATGGCAGAGGAGTTGAATAACTTTTTTGCATCAGTCTTCACAGTTGAAGACACCAGCAATGTGCCTGAAATTCAAGAGAGTCAGGGGGCGGAAGTTAGTGGAGTGGCTGTTACTAAGGAGGAGGTGCTTGGAAAGCTGAAAGGGCTGAAGGTGAATAAGTCACCTGGGCCAGATGGACTGCACAATAGGGTTCTGAAATAGGTGGCTTTAGAAATTGTGGAGGCATTAATAGTGATATTTCAAGAATCACAAGAGTCAGGATAGACACAAAATGCTGGAGTAACTCAGCAGGACAGGCAGCATCTCTGGAGAGAAGGAATGGATGACGTTTCGGGATCCGAAAAAGTCACCCATTCCTTCTCTCCAGAGATGCTGCCTGACCCGCTGAGTTACTCCAGCATTTGGTGTCTATCTTCGGTTTAAACCAGCATCTGCAGTTCCTTCCTACATATCACTGGAGTCAGGAGCGTTTCCAGACGATTGGAAAATTGCCAATATTACCCCGCTGCCAAGCCGAATAGTTGGAACTATAGGCCAGTTAGTCTGACTTCGGTGGTGGGTAAGAGTCAAAGTATAGAAGAGAGATCGAGCAACTGTCCATATGGTGCCAGCACAATAACCTGGCCCTCAACACCAGCAAAACCAAGGAACTGATTGTGGACTTTGGAAGGAGTAGGATGGGGACCCACAGTCCCGTTTATATCAACGGGTCGATGGTTGAAAGGGTCAAGAGCTTCAAATTCCTGGGGGTGCACATCTCTGAAGATCTTTCCTGGTCCGAGAACACTAATGCAATTATCAAGAAAACTCATCAGCGCCTCTACTTCCTGAGAAGGTTACGGAGAGTCGGTTTGTCAAGGAGGACTCTCTCTAACTTCTACAGGTGCACAGTAGAGAGCATGCTGACCGGTTGCATCATGGCTTGGTTCGGCAACTTGAACGCCCTGGAGAGGAAAAGACTACAAAAAGTAGTAAACACTGCCCAGTCCATCATCAGCTCTGACCTCCCTTCCATCGAGGGGATTTATCGCAGTCGCTGCCTCAAAAAGGCTGGCAGCATCATCAAGGACCCACACCATCCTGGCCACACACTCATCTCCCTGCTACCTTCAGGTAGAAGGTACAGGAGTCTGAAGACTGCAACAACCAGGTTCAGGAATAGCTACTTCCCCACAGCCATCAGGCTATTAAACCTGGCTCGGACAAAACTCTGATTATTAATAACCCATTATCTGTTAACTGCAATTTATCAGTTTATTTATTCATGTGTGTATATATTTATATTATGGTATATGGACACACTGATCTGTTTTGTAGTAAATGCCCACTATGTTCTGTTGTGCAGAAGCAAAGCAAGAATTTCATTGTCCTATCAGGGACACATGACAATAAACTCACTTGATTTTAGAGTTCATTATAAAGTATGAGGTTACGGATTATTTAAAAGTTCAGGATAAAATAGGCCAAATTCAGCATGGCTTTGTGAAGGGGAGGACTTGCCTGACAAATCTGGAATTCTTTAAAGAAGTAAATAGCAGGTCAGACAAAGGAGAGTCAGTAGATGATGTTTGCCTAGATTTTTAGAAAGCATTTGATAAGGTGCCACACGTGAGGCTGTGAAGGTAGATGAGAGCCCATGGTACCAAAGGGCAGATACTAGCATGGATAGCAAGTTGGCCGGATGGCAGAAGGCAAAGAATGCCAATAAAGGGGTATTTTTCTGGTTGGCTGCCAGTGACTAGTGGAGTTCCACGAGGGTCGGTGCTGGGGCCGCTACTATTCACATTGTATATTAATGATTTGGATGAGGGGGTTGAAGGCTTTGTGGCCAAGTTTGCTGATGAGATGAAAATAGGTGGCGGGGCAGATAATGTAGAGAAAGCAGGGACTCTGCAGAAGGACTTACACAGGTTGGGAGAGTGGGCTGAGAAGTGGCAGATGGAATATGGTGTAGCAAAGTGTGGAGTCGTGCATTTTGGTAGTCGGAATAAAGGTGTAGACTATTTTCTAAATGGGGAGAGAATCCAGAAATCGGAGGTGCAAAGGGGCTTGGGATTGCTGGTGCAGGATTCCCTAAAAGTTAATCTGCAAGTCGAATTGGTAGTAAAGAAGGCAAACTCAATTCTAGCATTTTTTTTCGAGAGGGCTAGAATACAAAAACAGGGATGTAATACTGAGGCTTTATAAGGCACTGGTCAGGTCGTATTTGGAGTACTGTGAGCAATTTTGGGCACCATATCTGAGGAAGGATGTGCTGGCCCTGGAGAGGAAGAATGATCCCAGGAATGAGTGGGTTAACATATGATTAGCATTTGACGGCACTGGGCCTGTACTCGCTGGAGTTTGGAAGAATGAGGGGGGACCTCATTGAAACGTACAGAATAATGAAAGTCTTGGATGGAGTGGATGTGGAGAGGATGTTTCCACTAGTGGGAGAGTCTAGGACTAATCATAGCCTCAGAATTAAAGGGTGTTCATTTAGGAAGGATATGGGGAAGAACTTCTTTGATCAGAGGGTGGTGAATCTGTGGAATTCTTTGCCAGAGAAGGCTGTGGAAACCAAGTCAATGGATACTTTTAAGGCAGAGATAGATAGATTCTTGATTAGTACTGGTGTCAGGAGTTATGGGGAGAAGACAGGAGAATGGGGTTAGGAGTGAGAGATAAATCAGCCATGATTGAATGGCGGAGGAGACTCGATGGGCCAAATGGCCTAATTCTGCTCCTATCACTTATGACCTTATGAACTGTAAGCTGTGAATAAAGAAGCACCGGGCTTCGAGCGTGATTAAATAACGCATTCTAACTCTGAACAACAGATTTTAAGTGTATTTCAAGCGAGCGGCGATTAGATAATCGGACCCAGAGAGCACCTCAGCAGCTGAGAGACTTCGTTCCAAATCCACAGGAAATCTACAATTGCAAAACACAATCTGGCTCCACTCTTGAATTCCAGATATTGGTTGAGGATGTAGACCAAACTTTGCAAAATGTTACAGCTTTTACTGACACAGGGGACTTGTAACATTGACTGCACACTCAACATTCTGGGCAGATTTTTCACATTCTTTCGATTACTTTTTTTCCTATTTATTTCAATTCTGAAAAAATATCCAACTGCTAAACGTTGCCATAGTTCCAAAGAGGTGAAATCCCGTTAACTTTAGATGCATTGTAATTTATTAATATTTTAAATATTGGCTCTATCAAAATATACTCATTTCAACTGACAGACGTTACACAGAGATGTATTAGAATCACACAGCGCGGAAATAGGCCATTTGACACAACTCGGTCTTGACGACTAAGGTGCCCCTTCTAAGTTAGTTCCTTTTGCCTGTGTTTGTCCCATATCCCTCTTAATCTGACCAAGTGTCTTTTAAATATAGTTATATATACACATTTTAAATATGTTATAGTACCTGCCTCAACTATCACCTCGGGAGGTTCCTTCCATATTCCCTCCACCCTTCGGATGAAAAGGTGCCCCTCAGGTTGGTATTCAACCTCTCTCTGCTCATCTTAAACCTTTGTACTCTGGTTTTTATTTGCCCTACCCTGGGTAAAAGACCCTATCTATCCCCTCATGATTTTATAGAACTCTAGAAGATCACCCCTCAGCCTCCTGTGCTCCAAGGAACAGAGTCCGAGCCGACCCAATGTCTCGCGACAACTCAACCCTCTAGTCCTAGCAATGTTTTTTGATAATTGAAGTTAATTGATAAATTCTGGTGGTCATCATATCTATTAATGATTAATTAATGATGAATAAGTTTATTTGCCAAGTATTCACATATAAGGAATTTGCCTTGGTGCTCTGCCCACAAGTGACAACGACATACAGTGACAGTTAGGAATGACACATAAAACATTAATAATAAAACATTATTGATTAAACATGTAAATTAAATAAAATACCAGAGCAATAGGAGGCTACAGATTTTGATTATCTTAGGTTATCAATATATGTGGACATTGTGAAATTATCTTTCATTTAATTCTTCTTTGCAGCTTGCTCTGTACTTCTGGAGGAGTGAGCACCACTGGATATTGGAGGAGCAGCACCTCATATTCCGCTTGGGCAGTTTGCACCCTTGCGGCATAAACATTGACCTCCAATTTCCGGTAGCCCTTGCTGTCTCCTCCCCTTCTCAGCTCTCCCTCAGCCCTCGGGCTCCTCCTCTTCCTTTCTCCTTTCTTCTCCCCCCCTCCCCACCCTACATCAGTCTGAAGAAGGGTTTTGGCCCGAAACGTTGCCTATTTCCTTCGCTCCATAGATGCTGCTGCAACCGCTGAGTTTCTCCAGCACTTTTGTCTACCTTCGATTTTCCAGCATCTGCAGTTCCTTCTTAAACACTTTTTCTGTACTTCCAGCGTTTATCGTTAATTATTCTACGAAGGAGAATCACTTCTTATGGAAGTTGAGTTTCCTGTTGAAGTCAAGTCAATTTGAGTTTATTGCCACTTACACAGATATAGTGAGGTGCAGATACGATGAACATTTTGCTTATATTTTCATTCACGTCAGTGTAGGGAACAGTGAAGAGAAAACTGGACAAGAGGACCACTTGCAGGCTAAATATTAGTCCAAGTTAAGACGTGGAAGATTAAGTTGAAGTCATTATCGAACCTTCTATTTAGACACAAAATGCTGGAGTAACTCAGCGGGTGAGGCAGCATCTCTGGAGAGAAGGAATGGGTGACGTTTCTTCACTGAAGAAATGTCGCCCATTCCTTCTCTCCAGAGATGCTGCCTCACCCGCTGAGTTACTCCACCATTTTGTGTCTACCTTTGATTTAAACCAGCATCTGCAGTTCTTTCTTACACATTCCCTTCTATTTGTTATTCTCAGTCAATCAAATCCTTCCAGAGATGGAAACTTAGTGATTAGTATCATTAGGTTTCTAAATTTATAGAGTTACCTCCTTTTGATTTGCTAGAAAAAAGCTACCCCTCAGGTTCCTATAAAATCATTCCCCCTTCACCTTAAACCTTTGCCCTCTGGTCGTCGATTCCCCTACTCTGGGCAAGAGTCTCTGTGTGTCTACCCGATCTATTCCTCACATGATTTTATACACCTCCATAAGATCACCCCTTATCCTCCTGTGCTCCAAGGAATAGTGTCCCAGCCTGATCAACCTGACCTTATAACTCAGACTCTTAAGTCCTGGCAACATCCTTGTAAAGTTGTAAATCCTGTCAAAGCTGCCACAGCCAGACATAAAAACAGCTTTTTTCCACAAGTAGTAGCTCTACTCAATAACCAAAAATCTGTAGCATCCTTTTGCTCTGGTATTTTATTTAATTCACATGTTTAATCAATAATGTTTTATTATTGACGTTTAATGTTTTATGTATCATTCTTAACTGTCACTGTATGTCATGTTGTCACTTGTGGGCGGAGCACCAAGGCAAATTCCTTGTATGTGAATACTTGGCCAATAAAATTATTCATCATTCATTCATTCATTCATTCAAATGTTCTCTGCACCCTTTCCAACTTGACAACATTTTTCCTGTAACACAGTGCCCAGAACTGAACACAATACTCTAAATGCAGCCTCACCAACGTCTCATACAACTACAACATGACCTCCCAACCTCTATACTCAATACTCTGACTGATGAAGGTCAATGTGCCAAAATACTTTTTGACCACCTTATCTACCTGTGACGCCACTTTCAGTGAACTATGTACCTGCACTCCTAGATCTCTGTTCTACAACACTTCCCAGAGCCCTACCATTCACTGTCTAGGTCTTGCCCATGTTAGACTTTCCAAAATGCAACGCCTCACATTTCTCTGTATTAAATTCCATCAACCATTCCTCAGCCCACCTGGCCAACCGATCAGGATCCTGCTGCAATTTTTGACAACCATCTTCACTATCTGCAATACCACCCACTTTCGTATCATCTGCAAACTTGACTCGCCACTTTTAGGAAACTGTTCAGATCTCCCAGTTCTCTCTGTTTTGCAGAACTCTCCAGCACGCTATCATTTACTGTGTAGATCCTGCAATGGTGTGACATACCGAAGAGCAACACCTCAGAACAAGTTCTGGACAATTCATCCTGGACTTCCTGAAGCGATCGGAGAAATTGGGAGAGATGTCAGGGATTCTTGGCTCTGCGTATTATGAAGTAACAAGAGACTCAGGATCCATGCCTATAAATGGAAATTCTCTCATTCAGAAATATTTTCAGTTTTGTTACAATGGCTGGTCAACAGGAAGCAGGGGAGTAAAGTTGGACAGCTGTTCTGTCTGCGATTTGCTAACTAACATCACATCCTCAACTATTGCCAGCAAGCCAGACAAAACATCTGTTGGTGAAGGCAGCGATGCAGGACTAGGAGGAAACTCATTAGCCCCTGGAAGCTGATTTGCCAATCAATTAGATCACGCCCAATCTGTCACCTACCTCCATACACCCATCTTCTGCCCAGTTTCCCTTCATACCTGAGCTCAACAGGAGTTTATTAATCTCAATGTTAAAGCTGAAACCCGTTTATCATCAATGGCATTCGCAGGAGCTAGTTGCAAACCTCTAGCACCCACTGTGTGCAGGAGTGTACATCAGCCTCACTTCTGAAAAAAAACTGTTTCTCATTACGCTCCTGGAATCTCTAATTAGTGGAAATAATTTCTTTAACAAGGGAAGTAACAATCGGTGGTCAGGAAGAACCAATTTCCTTCTCCAATTTGAAACTTTGATCAAATCGACAATTAATTTCATTACCTCAGATTCTGGTGAATTTGCACTCTTCCTGTATTATAATAAGGCATTATAATGAGATACAAATTATGAGAAAAATGGCATTTGTTTTCCATAATTTATGCGACATCATTATAGGGCTTTGGTATTATCGACATGCAGAGTGGCGGAAAGGTGAATCTAATTTAAGGAATAATCTTGCCCAAAAGTCTTAAGGGTTTTTAAATTGCATCATCGTAGGAAGTAAAAGGATGCCTGTTTAATCTTCAATTATAAGTTCATAAGTGGTAGGGGCGGAATTAGGCCATTCGGCCCATCAAGTCTACTCCGCCATTCAATCATGGCTGATCTATCTCTCCCTCCCAACCCCATTCTTCTGCCTTCTCCCCGTAACCCCTGACACAAGTGTGTTAGGTCAGGCCCCTGTCTTGATCCAGCAGTCTTTGTAAAGCCAGGCGAACTGAGTCAAGAGCTACCGTTGACAGGAGCCAACAGGTGAAAGCAGCCAAGTCAAGGATAATGTTCTGAGGTTCATCCCGGATGGAAGGAACATTATAAAAGTAATTCTTCCAATGAAGCCACTACCAAAAGCCCATCATTCCTACCCCATTCAGGTTGAATGACACCTCAGTGGATGTCATGCAAAAGTCCCCATAGACTGCAGTGAAGAATAGGTCAGGATGTTCCAAGACTCAGTGATTCTCTGTCAAAAGAAGTATATTTTAACATCTGTAAACTGGAAAAGTTTGGAAACGTCTTTGGCCGTTTATGTATTTCAAATGAGCTGTCCAACTGGGCTGCAAATGATACACTCATCGTTTTACAAACTTTGTGTGCATCCCTCGCAAGCTTGTGCTTCTCCTAACCAAACAATCCTGTCCCTTGTGCCCACGACAAACATCTCTGTTAAGGGCCTGTCCCACTGTACGAGCTAATTCAAGAGCTCTCCCGAGTTTAAACAAAAATCAATCTCGTGGTAAGCACGTAGAATGTACATTGCGGGTACGTCGGAGCTCGGGGACGTCTCTTAGCGGCTGGTAACGCTAACGGCAGGTACTCGGGAAACGCGGTAAGCTCGTGAAGACTCGTGAAGATTTTTCAACATGTTGAAAAATGTCCACGAGAGCCCCGAGTACCTACGAGCGGCTATTACCGTAATTCTCCGAGTTCGAAACAGGGGAAACTCGGGAGAACTCTTGAATTAGCTCATACAGTGGGACAGCTCCATTAGTTAGTGTCATCCTAGTTGTTACCTTCTGCAGGGGTGGAAGATTGCAACCTTCACGTGGTCCGCCCTGTTTCAACGAATACAATCAAATAAGATCAAATAGAGCAAGTTGTCCTACAACTTTGGGCTGTGCACGCCATACGCAAGAGGATCTTCTGCAGATTCAGTGTGAGAAGGAACCAACATCTTGCTCTGAAATCAAAATCAAAGTGTCCCGACCCTGAAACTTCAACTATACATTTTCACCAGAGATGTTGCCTGACCCACTGAGCAACTCCAGCACTTTGTGTCTATCATTGTCATAAATCAGCATCTGCAGTTCCTTTTTATTTTATTATCATATTTTATGAGCGAAATCTTGGTGTTGGTTATTATTGTCACGTGTACTGAGGTGCAGTGAACAGCCTTTGTTTGCACACTATTCGATTCAATCCAGTAATACTAGAGATGAAGCGCAAAGTCTTTAATGCAGGTTTCAACTCGGGGTCAATATTGGTCTTTCAACACAGTAGCTTTAAAGTTTAGAATATAGACTTTAGACTTTAGAGATACAACATGGAAACAGCCCCCTCGGTCTACCAAGTTCCCGCCGACCAGCGATCGCCCGATACACTGACACTATCCTACACACTGGGGACAATTTTACAACTTACCAAAGTCAATTAATCTACAAACCTGCACATCCTTAGAGTGTGGGTGGAAACTGGAATATCCGGAGAAACCCATGTAGTCACGGGGAACAATTAGACAGCTACGTGGACAGGATAAGTTTGGAGGGAAATGGGCCAAAAGCAGGCAGGTGTAGTAGACAATAGGCAATAGACAATAGGTGCAGGAGTAGGCCATTCAGCCCTTTGAGCCAGCACCGCCATTCAATGTGATCATGGCTGATCATCCCCAGTCAGTATCCCGTTCCTGCCTTCTCCCCATATCCCCTGACTCCGCAATTTTTAAGAGCCCTATCTAGCCCTCTCTTGAAAGCATCCAGAGGACCTGCCTCCACCGCCCTCTGAGGCAGAGAATTCCACAGACTCACCACTCTCTGTGAGAAAAAGTGTTTCCTCGTCTCCGTTCTAAATGGCTTACTCCTTATTCTTAAATTGTGGCCCCTGGTTCTGGACTCCCCACTGATGTTGATCAGTTGGGCCGAAGGGCCTGTTTCCACATCGTATGGCTCCATGAATCTATGACTCTACAGGTATCCGTTTTGATCGGTGCGAGAGATTAAGTCTGAAGAAGGGCCCTGACTCGAAGTGTCCTCTATCCATGTTCTCCAGAGATGCTGCCTAAACCCGCTGAGTGACTCCAACACTTTGAATCCTTTTTAGATTGAGCACTATTACATGGCAATAATAGTGTAATTGGGTTTCCTAAACCTATAGCATGATATCCAAAGCAGCAAAATTATATAACCCATCACACTAAAATCGATACATCTAGTCTTGAGAAATAAACTTGAAGAATTGTACTTGGTCTGAATTAATCTCATCAATTCCATCATACATTATTCTATGTGTAGGAACGAACTGCAGATGCTGGTTTAAATCAAAGGCAGACACAAAATGCTGGAGTAACTCAGCGGGACAGGCAGCATCTCTGGAGAGAAGGAATGGGTGACGTTTCGCATCGAGACCCTTCTTCAGACTGATTATTATACATTATTCTATGATCTATGTACTTCATTTTAGCCTTCCTCGAGATCCTTACTTATAATGAAGATGATGCAAAGTCCAATGGAAGTTCGTTTATAACCAGACTCAACTACTGTAGATACTCTTCCAGTGATTAAAATCATTTGCCTTTCCACCAACCATCTATTGTTACAAGCACTGTAAAATATCTAATTCTCCCTGAAATGTGTGCACTTGATTATTTGCCGAGCGTCTTTCAAAAGGAGTGGACACAACGTATTTCATCATTCCAGTAGGCAAGCAATGAATCATCCAGAGCAGATTGGACTTTATCAGCCCTTAAATAATATTCTCTGTTTTCTAACTTTGGATGCCCTTGCATTCTCTCATACATCAGTCAAACTAATTTGCCATTTCAAGTGACAGCTTACCAATATTTTACATATTCAGATAACATATTCGGCTTTGGTCATTGTGAATAGTCTTACATAAACCGATCATGATTTGCTTTGCCAAGCACTGCCGTACAGTATGAGGGTGCATACTTGCTGAACCAACACATCCAAATTTTGTGTCGGAAGGAACTGCAGATGCTGGTTCACACCGAAGTTAGACGCAACATGCCGGAGTAGCCCAGCGGGTCAGGCAGCATGTCTGGAGAAAAGGAATAGGCGACGTTTCGGGTCGAGACCTTTCTTCCAACTGAGAGTCAGGAGAGAGGGAAGCTACAGAAAAGAATGAAAGGTATGAAATGAACCAATCAAGGCCAGCAGGGATGACCAAGGAAAGGTGGAGCCCACAATGGTCCATAACGAGAGGGCACGAACAGTGAAACTAAGCAGGACGACAATGAAACTAGTAGGACGACTTGGATAGGAAACGGAGAGAGAGGGAATGCAACGGTAACTTAAAATTAGAGAAATCAATATTCATACCACTGGCCATCGAAATATTATTTCTTCTGTACTTTTCAGAATATGTGTTTCTCATTGTACCAATGTATAATCATATATATATACTATTATACATTCCTACTTTTAGCAGCATTGTGAATCATACTTTTCTCCGTATGAAATGTAAAGGCATCTGCTCATTTACTGAATGTTTTTGGTGAATTTCTGTTTCCTTGTTATGCAATTAGAGGTGTCGCAGAATCTCGTGCTGAATGAGTCAACGCTTGATCAGATTCCTTAACCCAATACATCAAGGTGGCTTCTGTCTTCTGCAAACACACCTCTGGAGAATGCAGTGGGGAAAAAAACAAATCAACAGTGGAAAAAAAACAAAGACTAACCCTATCTATTGCCGGAGTGAGATCACAAGAATCCTGAGGAACAGCACCTCATATTCTGCTTGGGTAGCCCACAGCCCAACAGAATATACGTTGAATTCTTCACTTTCAAAGACGTACAGGTTTGTAGGTTAATTGGCCTGGTATAGATGTAAAATTGTCCCTAGTGTGTGTGGGACGGTGTAAGTGTGTGGGGATCACTGGTCGGTGTGGACACGGTGGGCCGAAGAGCCTGTTTCCACGCTGTATCTCTAAAACTAAAAAAACAAAACTAATACCTCGCATATCTGCTTCTTTCGCCACCTCTGAGCACTTATCTTCCATCCCCAAATCCCACAATTTCCCTAGTATCTCTCTCTTTCCCTCCCCCCCTTGTTCCCCATCTATATTCCTCCCTCCAACTTCACATCTATTACATAAACCTTCCAAGATAACATATAAGGCAAGAGGTATAGAACTGTGAAAACCCACAGCTCCAGATTCAGTGACAGTTTCTTCCCAGCTATTATCAGGCAACTGAACCATCCTACCACAATTAGACAGCAGTTCTGAACTACTGTCTACTTCATTGGAGACTCTCGGACTATCTTTGATCGGACTTTACTGGCTTTATCTTACGCTGAACGTTATCCCCTTATAATGTATGGGTACACTGTGGACGGCTCGATTGTAATCATGTATTGTCTTTCCGCTAACTGGTTAGCACGCAACAAAAAGCTTTTCACTGCACCTCGGTACACGTGACAATAAGCTAGACTAACCTAAATACAGATATCACGTAGAATCTCTTATTAGTAGGTCAGCCATAATGCAAACAGTTAAATCCGGTGAAGGTGTATCTTCCGGGATTATTGGTTTGTGGTCTTTTTCCTTACAGGTATCTTCGAGGAACTGGTACTTCCAATGGAGAGTTGTGCCAAGAAAGACCTGTCCCACTGTACGAGTTCATACAAGAGTTCTCCCCGAGTTTGCCCTGAGTTTGCCTCGGAGATTTACGGTAATGGCCGCTCGTAAGTACTCGAGGCTCTCGTGGACATTTTTCAACATGTTGAAAAATCTTCACGAGTCTTCCCGAGCTTACCTGCCGTTGGCGAATCTTCCCGAGTACCTGCCGTTAGCGTTAAGAGACGTCCCCGAGCTCCGACGTACCCGCTACGTTCATTCTACATGCTTACCACGAGTTTGATTTTTTTTTAAACTAGGGAGAGCACTTGAATGAACTTGTACAGTGGGACAGGGCCATTACTGTTAGGACAAAGAGGCTATTGTAAGAGGGGTGATGCCTGATGCCTAGAATGAGCATGAAAGTCTGATGGAGACTCCACAGACAAAGGGATTTTCTCAAGTGTGATGGGACTGCTCTTTCTGGTTATTGGTCTCTGTCTTTTATCCACAATATCTCTGTGTCTAACCCGGACACGGCAATGAATAGGTATAAGGTTTGAAGGAAGTAAATTTGACACTAAAAGGAGAAAAATACTAAAAGAAAACAAAGTGTACCTTTACTGCTGTTTTATCTCATTGTGAAAAATGTTGGATCTTTGAAAGGTGATATCCAAGTCTGCCCAATTTTAATTGAGATTTAACAAATCAAGTCTTTATGCTCAGTTTTTATCTACTCTAGATTTCCACACAAATGACAATGGTTCGGCTATTCACTAAGTGCACTAAGTTCTATCTGAACTATTGGTTATCACTTCAAAACCAATCGTGCATGGGATGCCTTTGAAGGCTTGACTGAGAATGTCTCCAATCTGTAAAGGCATGAGAATTAATGAAAAAGATAGTTAGATTTAATGGTGGGTTTATTGTATTCATGTGAAATTAAGCTCAGTACTATTCAGTGGAGAGAGCCAAGTGAACAAGCTAAACTAGCTGGTCTAGGCATGTTTGAAACAAATATTTATTGTCTACAGCATATTTTGCAAGCCTGTCTTTTAAACATTTTTTGGGCTCTCATGTGTGATGCAGGAAAAAATATCACTGATTTACCAAAAGATGTTTTAAGCACAGCTTGAAAAATATTACATTTAACAAAACATGTTTGTCTTATATATAATATATATATCCTGGTTCCCCACCATGATGGAGATGAGGTACAGCAAATAGTTCGATAACCTAGTATCATGACTAGAAAGCCCATCGATGCCTCTACTTCCTTAGAAGATTGGGGAGATTCGGTATGTCGACAAATGCTCTCTTGGGCTCATTGTGAAAAATGGTGGATGTTTGAAAGGTGATATCCAAGCCTGCCCAACTTTAATTGAGATGTAACAAATCAAGTCTTTGTGCTCAGTATTTATCTAATCTAGATTTCCCCACAGATGACAATGGTTAGGCTATTCATTAAGTGCACTAAGTTCTGTCTCAACTCTTGGTTAGCACTTCATAGGATGCCTTTGAAGGCTTGACTGAGAATGTTTGACAGGTGTACAGTAATCAAATCAAATCAAATCAACCTTTATTGTCATAAAGACGTTTCCCAGGGAATACCGGAGCATCGCACATGAAATTTAAAACATTTCACACATAATAACACTGAAAACAATCCAGTCCCTGATGGAACAGTATAAATAGTTAAAAAGTAGGTAAAACAACAACGTTAAAATACAGTAAAACCAATCATAAACATGTCCGGGGTGGCTGATTTGAGTGGCCAGTGCCAGTTATTGAAGTGGCCAGTGCCAGTTATTAAAGTGTCCGTGCCAAGCCGCAGAATCAGGTGACTGTGAGTACAGAGTGGCTGTTTAGCAGCCTCACAGCATATGGCAGGAAGCTGTTTCGCAGTCTTGTAGTCCGGGCTTTGATGCTGCGATATCTCTTGCCTGATGGCAGGAGATCCAGGTGTATGTGGAGGGGGTGCAGTTTGTCCTTAGCAATTCTCTGAGCTTTTTTCCGACAGCGGCTCTGGAACAGTTCTTGTACCGAGGGTAGGGAGACGCCAATGATCTTCTCTGCTCCCCTCACTACCCTCTGCAGAGCCTTCCTGTCCGAGCAGTTGCAGGTGGAGTACCACGTATTTATGCAGTACAGACTCCACCGTACCCCTGTAGAAAGTCCTGAGGATGTTGGTGGGGAGTGAGGCCTGTTTTAGTTTCCTCAGGAAGTGCAGTCGCTGATGGGCCCCTTTGATGGTCCCCGTGGTGTTCCTGGACCAGGTGAGGCTGTCTGTAATTTGCACCTCGAGGAACTTTATGCTCTCCACTCTCTCCACTGATGTTAAGGGGTGCATGCTTTGGCTGCGCCCTCCTGAAGTCGACAACCATCTCCTTTGTTTTGTCGACATTTAATTCTAGATTATTTTTGCCGCACCAGTCCACTAGTTGTTTTACTTCCTCCCTGTACATTGATTCATCATCTCCGCTGATGAGTCCCACCACTCTTGTGTCATCCGCGAATTTTATGATCTTATTGTCCCAGGACATATTGACAGGTTACATCACGGTTCGGCAACTCTAAAGCCCAGGGACGAAGGAGAAAACAAAAAGTGGTGAACACTGCCCAGTCCATCACGGATACTGACCTCCCCACCATCGAAGGGATCTTTACAAGGTGCTCACAAAGGCAGCCAGCATCGTCAGGGGCCCACAACACCCTGGGCAAACTCTCATTCTACAGTGTATAGATACAGATTAAAGGGAATAATGTTTAGTGCAAGATAAATGATCAATGTTCATTCCAGTAATGTCCGATTAACGATAGCCCGAGGGCCTCCAATGTGGGTAGAAGGTAGGTCAGGACCGCTCTCTAGTTGGTGATAGGATGGTTCAGTTGCTTGATAACAGCTGGGAAGGAAGTGCCCCTGAATCTGGAGGTGTGCATTATCACACTTCTGTACCTCTTGCCTGATGGGAGAGTGAAGAAGAGGGAGGGAGTGGTCCTTGATTATGCTGGTGGCCTTGCCAAAGCAACGTGAAGTGTGGATGGAGTCAAGGTTGGTTTGCGTGATGGTTTGGACTGCGTCCACAATTCTCTGCAATTACTTATGGTCTTGAACGGAGCTGTTCCCGATCCAGACTGTGATTCATCACGATAAAATCCTTTCCACATCATTTCCTCTCATCTGTTCCTTAACCTTATTCCAGCTTCATCTTTCGGGAATTTCTCCCCTATGCCCCATATGAATTATTCCCCAGCAAAGATGCTGCCTGTCCCGCTGAGTTACTCCAGCTTTTTGTGATATATCTCTCGTTTCCCTCATCCCTAACCAGTCTAAAGAAGGGTCTCGAGCCGAAACGTCAGCCATTCTTTCTCTCTAGAGATGCTGCCTGACCTGCTGAGTTACTGCAGCTTTTTGTGTCTATCTTCGGTTTAAACCAGCATCTGCAGTTCCTTCTTACACACTACACATCTCAACAGTTCATGCAGTCACTTACATGTTGTTTGTGGGAACATGCTGTGCATGGATGGTTTTCTATATTGCAATAGGAGTAATGCTTCTAAAGTATGGCGTTTGCTTTGAAGACTTCTCAGATGATGGAAGATGCAGCAGAAATGTAAGTCATCGAATTGTTCAGTCAGTCATTCATTCTTTCTTTATCTTTGTCTTTGTACATTTAACTACGTTTGCTGGATATTGAACTACATTGTTAAGCGTTCTTTAAAGGAGGAGACACATTTATGAAGCATGTTATAAAATTATGATTCATTGCAATCTGTTTTTTCTCTAATTCTGTTGACTTTCATTTGTAAAGTATTTATGACTAAATACCAGGTGGAGATCGTATAGCTGGGGGAAATCAGGCTGGAAGAGGATCTAAATACAATTTGACTTACTGTACCAAAGAATTACTCATCATCCAGAATAGATAAAGAGTCCCTTGCAGTTATATGCAGGAGAATGTATCAAGTTGTGTAACATAGTCAGCCAGGACCTTTTACCCAGGATGTAAATATCAAATACTAGAGGGCATAACTTTAAGGTGAGAGGGGCAAAGATTAAAGGAGATGTGCAGGGGCAAGTTTTTTCTATAGCGGGTGGAGGGTAGAATGTGCTGTTGGGGGTTGTGGTGGAGGCAGATACAATAATGACATTTAAGAGACCTTTAAATAGGCACATGGATATGCAGGGGATAGAGGAATATGGATTATGTGTAGGCAGATAAGAGCCGGTCTTGGCATCATATTTGGCACAGACATTGTGGGCCAAAGGGTATGTTTGGAGGAGCAGCACCTCATATTTCGCTTGGGCAGTTTACACCCCAGCGGTATGAACATTGACTTCTCTAACTTCAGGTAGCCCTTGCGTTTTCTCCCCATCCCCTCCCCCTTCCCAGTTCCCCCACTAGTTTACTGTCTCTGCCTACATTCTTTGTGACTCCTGCCCCCTCCCCTGACATCAGTCTGAAGAAGGATCTCGACCTGAAACATCACCAATTCCTTCTCTTCATAAATGTTGCCTCACCCACTGAGTTACTCCAGCATTTTGTGTCTACCTTCGATTTTTCCAGCATCTGCAGTTCTTTCTTAAACACGGGCATGTTCTTGCGTTGTACCGTTCAATGTTTTATGTTCAAGGTTTTATGATTAATATATAAGCTTTGCCCTGAGTTTCACACCCTGTCATATCATGGCGATACATGCCATGCCAATGAATGTCAGCCAATAAATGCTAGTTCATGTTATGTTATCCCTGTCACTCTAATCCATGTCACATCAATCCGTGATACACCAGTCCATGCCACACCAATCAGTATGACAACATTCTGTGTCACACCAACCCGTGACACACTAACCCGTGACACACCAATCTGTGTCACACCAACCTGCGACACACCAACTCATGACACACCAATCTGTGTCCCACAAATGCAAGGCATACCAATCCATGCCACATCTATCCTTGCCAACCTAATCCACTCGGTGCCATTAAAAAACTGCTTGGCCAAAGCAGGAATAGAGAAGCAACAACACAGATGGTTGAAATGTGACAATTGCTTGCATTTCTTCATTTAAGTGTTAGTTTGAATAAACTAGTTCATTCTCTCAATCCATCCGCTGGTTAGGCACTCTTTATTTTGTATCAAACCTTGCACGAACCTCAGGCACTGTGGCTGTAAAGTAGCCAATCGCAGTTCATTAAGATATTAAATTAGTTTCTGTTCATCTCTTAATGGACGGTTTAATTTGCTTCAGGCAGCTGTGGTCTGTAAGCTGAGATGAGATTCCAGCCTAGAAGTCAATCATATTTCTATTAATGTTCTCATATACATCTATTAAATGTTTGCATAACTATTTGGGATTTTCTTCCCCGAAGCGTTTTGTGATATATTGAACGCAATTACTGTGATTGAATCTTGATGTCCAATTACTAATTGTGAGGGGAATGGTCTGTATAGTTTGCTTATATTTTATATTAGGATCTTTGCTTCAGTTGAAAAAAAAAATCAAAGAGCCTACAATACTCAATATAAACTTTCTTCATTTACCCTCTGCTCTTTACACCACCAATGTCATAATAAAAGGGACGTACCTTTAGAAAGGAGACAAGGAGGAATTTCTTTAACTGGAGCGTGGTGAATCTGTGGAATTCATTGCCACAGATGATGGTGGAGGCCAAGTCATTGGGTATTTTTAAAGCAGACATTGACAGGTTCTTGATTAGTACGGGTGTCAAAGGTTACGGGGAGAAGGCCGGAGAATGGGGTTGAGAGGGAAGGATAGATCAGTCACGATTGAATGGCAGAGTTGCCTCAATGGGCCAAATGGCCTAATCCTGCTGCTATGACTTATGAAGAGATGAATCCTTGCATCTTACTTCTGTAGATGTTCAAGACTATTTTCTTATACTTATCAATGTCTATGCTGTCAAGACAGGCACAAAATGCAGGAGTAACTCAGCGGGACAGGCAGCATCTCTGGAGAGAAGGAATGGGTGATGTTTCGGGTCGAGACCCTTCTTCATTGGGTGACGTTTCGGCTCAATGCTGCGAAGTTTGACGAAAGAAAATGGCGGTAGAGGTTAGGCACCAAGTCACAGAAAAATAACCCTTATCTTAAATATTTAATTTCTAACGGACATCAAGAGGATTTGACTTGGAACAGTTCTCAGCCACGGGGTTTCAAATCCAGCCATCTAATCCGATAACACAGCACAAACTCCAGATATGGGAGGTCACGTCTCTATTCTCCACTCACTGTGACAATGCGTTCTTTACACCAGTCTCGACCCGAAACGTCACCCATTCCTTCTCTCCAGAGATGCTGCCTGTCCCGCTGAGTTTCGCACAGCTATTTGTGTCTATCTTTAATTATAAATACCAGAGGCCATGAGGATTAATCAATTTGTCTGATTTAATGTATATTGGTTAAATCTTTAACTTTGACAAATCACCTTCTGTACAGCGGGGATACAAACCCTGAGCTGTCTGATGAAATTGAGCCTCGTGTCATTTGTTGCAGGATTACAGTCAAATCCCTTTGGTCAACCTATTAATGGCTTGCCTTTAGTAATCTCAGTTTACACACAGCACTTAACGGCCAATGGTGTCGAGAGACAATTGTGAAAACAACGGCCGGTTTATGCATAATTAAGCTCCCGAAATTACTACTGAGATAATAGGCGGATAATCTACTCCAACTGTGTTGGCCACCCCATTGTACTGATCTCCTATGCAGTTCCTGAAAGGGGTGTCAAAGGGGCCTTTTACCAAGTCTTCAGCTCAATGCCTCGTCCAAGGCAAGGTATCTCGGGGACCGGGGAGTTGCCCGGTGATCTCCAGGCAGAGCGAGATGTCCGTGGGGGAATGTTGCCGACTGGCCTGCTCCAGACTGCAGGAGTACGCGCTGAGGGACGCGCTGGAGCTCGGTGCAGCCAACGCCAAGGCTCTGTGGGGGAGAACCACAGTCTAGGGTCCTTCGGCTGCTGGACATTGGCGGGGGGCATGGTGTGGTGGAGACGCCCCTCCAAATAAGGGAAGAGATTTCACGCCAGTGGGCCACATGAGTGGCAAGCAAGAGTGTGGGGTAAAATTGTGATTTGGGTAAACAGCATAGAATGTATGTACAGCCTCCGAGAATGTCGGATGACATTTTTTTTTGCACGGTTTCTGCATGGGTATATATTTATTTAGTTGAATAAAGTTTATTTTGACATTTTAAAAAATAATGTAGGCCCTTCTTACCCGTTCGAGACCGAACACTCGCCCGCTGTGGACGGAGGACTCGCCCGGAAGGCCCGATCCCACCCGCTGCGGATCGAGGATCAGTGCCGCGGACCAGGAACCCACTTGGAGGCCCAGATCGCCGTTCAGGGTGGAAGGACTCGGACGGAGGGCCGGTAAGCAGACCGGCCTCAGGCGGCAGGACAGGGCCTCAACAGTGGAGTGGGCCGCTGGAGGCCCCGCAACAGCCTGGGGCTCGGCTGGACCGGGTGCCGCTCCAAGAGGCCGAGCACACGGACCGGACGCCCCCTGCAGCGGCGAAGGACATAGCGTGGCTATGCTTGGCCAGGCCGGGAATTTGAACCTGATGAAATGGCGCCAAACATGGCGACGTTGGCATTATATGCAAAAATGAATTTCACTATGTAATATTTAATATCATTTGTGACAATAAATATTCATTGAAGGTAGACAAAAGTGCTGGAGAAACTCAGCAGGTGCAGCAGCATCTATGGAGCGAAGGAAATAGGCAACGTTTCGGGCCGAAACCCTTCTTCATTGAAGTTGGGCACCCAAGACAGTGCAATGCACACTCTGCACCTGGCTACACTTACAAACCAGGTTTCTCAAGAGTTCAAGAGTTTTATTGTCATGTGTCCCTGATAGGACAATGAAATTCTTTCTTTGCTTTAGCACACCAGAACATAGTAGGCACGAATACTGAACAGATCAGTGTGTCCATATACCATTATATAAATATATACACAAACATGAATAATTAAACTGATAAAGTGCAAATAAACAGATTATTGTCCATTACTGTTCAGAGTTTTGTCCGAGCCGAGTTTAATAGCCTGATGGCTGTGGGGAAGTAGCTGTTCCTGAACCTGGTCGTTGCAGTCTTCAGGCTCCTGTACCTTCTACCTGAAGGTAGTGGGGAGATGAGTGTGTGGCCAGGATGGTGTGGGTCCTTGGTGATGCTGCCAGCCTTTTTGAGGCAGCGACTGTGATAGATCCCCTCGATGGATGGGAGGTCAGAGCCGATGATGGACTGGGCAGTGCTGCATGCTCTGACCCAGACTCACTACTAGGGCCAAGTGTCTTTCCCCAGCACTATAACACAAGCCCAAGGAATAGGAATTAGTCGAAGGTCGCCCAGCTCCAGCGAGCCAGGCACGGCGGGATGGTCTCTGGGCAAGCTGTGGCCATATCCCAATGGATCTCTGGTGGTCTAAGGCAGCAACTCCACTGCGACACCAGTGTGCTGCCACTGACATCCTCCAGCTGTTTTTTATTGCTCAAGATTCCAGCATCTGCATCTGCTGTCGCTAAGAATGTAATTGTTCCGTTCCTTCTGCATAGTCATAAATACTTTACAAATGAATGT
This sequence comes from Malacoraja senta, assembly GCA_038087875.1. Lineage (NCBI taxonomy): Eukaryota > Metazoa > Chordata > Chondrichthyes > Rajiformes > Rajidae > Malacoraja > Malacoraja senta. The sequence continues at coordinate 20,963,990 of CM075988.1, forward strand.
CAACAGAATTAGAGGAAAAACAGATTGCAATGAATCATAATTTTATAACATGCTTCATAAATGTGTCTCCTCATTTAAAGAACGCTTAGCAATGTAATTCAATATCCAGCAAAAACTAACGTAGTTACATGTACAAAGACAAAGACGGAGACTAAGACTTTGCCTCCACCACAGTGAGGGTGTGCTTGGTGAACTCACTGTGGTGGATGTTTAATTTGTGTTTATCGTATGTTTTGTTATTATTGGTTCTGTGTATGACTGCAGGCATCACAATTTCGTTCAGACCGAAAGGTCTGAATGACAATAAAGGAAACTTGACTTGACTTGACTTGATAAAGACAGAATGAATGACCCATTGAACTATTGGTTGACTTACATTTCTGCTGCATCTTCCATTATCTGAGAAACCTCTAAAGGCCCTGTCCCACTATACGAGTTTACCCAAGAGCTCTCCCGAGTTTAAAAAAAAATCAAACTCGTGGTAAGTACGTAGAATGTACGTAGCGGGTACGTCGGAGCTAGGGACGTCTCTTAGCGGCTCGTAACGCTAACGGCAGGTACTCGGGAAACGCGGTAAGCTCGTGAAGTTTTTTCAACATGTTGAAAAATGTCCACGAGAGCCCCGAGTACCTACGAGCGGCTATTACCGTAATTCTCCGAGTTCGGCAGAACTCTTGAATTACCTCGTACAGTGGGACAGCCCCTTAAGTGCTTCAAACCAAACGCCATACTTTAGAAGCATTACTCCTATTTAGAAGCATTACACAAACAACATGTAAGTGACTGCATGAACTGTTGAGATGTGTAGTGTGTAAGGAAGAAGTGCAGATGCTGGTTTAAACCGAAGATAGACACAAAAAGCTGCAGTAACTCAGCGGGATAGGCAGCATCTCTGGAGAGAAGGAATAGGTAACGTTTCAGGTCGAGACTCTTCTTCAGACTGAGAGTCAGGGGAAAGGGAAACGAGAGATATAGACGATGATGTAGCGTGATATAGAACAAAAGAATGAAATATATGCAAACAAATAACAATGATAAAGGAAACAGGCCATTGTTAGCTGGAGCTAGGTGAGAATGAAAGCTGGTGAGACTTGGGTGGGGGAGGGATGGAGAGAGAGGGAATGCCGGGGTTACTTGAAGTCAAGGGCCTGTCCCACTTGGCGATCAGTGTCGCCAAAAGATTTTGAACATTTCAAAATCCAGCGACGACAAAAAAAATATTGCGACGCTTGAAATGAGATGAGATGCTGTTCCTCCAATTTGCGTTTAGCCTCACTCTGACAATGGAGGAGGCCTAGGACAGAAAGGTCAGCATGGGAAGGGGAATTAAAGTGTTTAGCAACCGGGAGATCAGGTAGGTCCAGGTGGACAGAGCGAAGGTGTTCAGCAAAACGATCACCCTGTCTACGTTTAATACCAAATTGACATTATTAGGAACTTGCATTGAACTCATCAAGATTAGGGTGGCACAATAGAGCAGCTGGTAAAGCAGTTGCCTCACTGCACCAGAGTTTAGTTTAGTTAGATATACAGCGTGGAAACAGGCGCTTCGGCCCACCGAGTCTGCACCGACCAGCAATCCCCGTACACTAACACTATCCGACAAACTAGGGACAATTTACAATTTTTACTGAAGCCAATTAACCTACATAACCGCACCTCTTTGGAGTGTGGGGGCAAACTGGAGCACCCGGAGAAAACCCACGCGGTCACAGGGAGAACGGACAAACTCCGTACAGACAGCACCTGTAGTCAGGATCGAACCTCAGTCTCTGGCGCTGTAAGGCAGCCTCTCTACCGATGCGCCATGTGCCGCCCAAGAGACCCGGGGTCAATCCTGACCTCGTGTGGCTCTCTGAGTGGAGTTGGCACATTCTCTCTGTGACCACGTGGGTTTCCTCTGGGTGGTCCGATTTCCTCCCAAATCCCAAAGATGTGCGGGCTTGTAGGTTAATTGACCTCTGTACATTTCTCCTTGTGTGTAGGAAGTGGGTGCAAAGTGGGATAGCATAGAACTAGTGTTAATGGGTGATCGATTGTCGGCATGGACTCAATGGGCCGAAGGGCCTGTTTTGATGCTGTATCATTCAATCAGAGAGCTAGATAGGGCTCTTAAAAATAGCGGAATCAGGCGAAATGGGGAAAAGGCAGGAACGGGGTACTGATTGGGGATGATCAGCCATGATCACATTGAATGACGGTGCTGGCTCGAAGGGCCGAATGGCCTACTCCTGCACCTATTGTCTATTGTCTATTGTCTATTGTCTATAATCAATCAATCAATCAATCAATCAATTATAATATAGTTCTGTATGTATAGTGCATCTTTGACCCGTTTAGCTATTTGACAAAACCCAAATCTAATGGTCTTTAGTAGCTAGATGTAGTTTGATGTTTTATCCAATTCATTTCAATGCTAGTTTGAGACGAGAGTTTAACTGTATCATTAACACATCAAAGCTGGAATGGAAGCTGTCTGTGTTGCCAGAACCACTGGCAATCCAAATCAAACAGCAGCCAGCCAGTTAGTTCATGTGTAAAGGATCTGGCCAAGCTGAGGTGTGGGCTCCCGGTTAAACTAGTTTGCTGCTGCGAGATTTACCCCAAAATGCCAGGAAATGACTCTGTGTTGAGATAGCTGAGATGGTATCCATCCATAAGAATGGCACTAAATCTTTGGCTCTGCTCTTGCTTAATAACAAAGACGCCTCTTACAACACATTGGTTGTGCCAGCAGTTTCATGCAGTTTGCACCTCATTAATCTCCTTGCAGTATTTACCAATGTGTATTGTTCCTGACCAGGAGTCCAGAAAGCACCATGGGCTCCAAGTGTCTCTCTCACAGTGCTCTGATTGATACCAGATTGATATTTTCTGTTGTTGCCTTTGAATACGGGCAGAAAATGACTGGAACCCAGTCCACAGGGTCTCGAACTGAAACGTCACCCATTCCTTCTCTCCAGAGATGCTGCCTGGCCCACTGAGTTACTCCAGCATCTTGTGTCTATCTTCAGTGTAAACCAGCATCTGCAGTTCCTTCCCACACTTGGTATTGGTTTATGATTGTCACGTCTACCAAGGTACAGCGATAAGCTTTTTGTTTGCGTGCTATCTTGTCAGATCAAATCATACTATACCTGAGTACAATCAAGTCATGCACAAGTACAACAGGTAGTGAAAAGGGAAAAGTTGTACCAGTGATGGACTAGGAAATGTTTGTTGCCTAAATGGAAAATTGTGGAAGATTACATTCAAGCAATTCAAGCCAGAGACTCGGATTTTATTGAAGAAGGGTTTCGGCCCGAATCGTTGCCTATTTCCTTCGCTCCATAGATGCTGCCGCACCCGCTGAATTTCTCCAGCACTTTTGTCTACTTTTGATTTTCCAGCATCTGCAATTCCTTCTTAAACACTCAGAATTTATTCATTTTCTAACCTCGGGTGCTGTCTGTGTGGAGTTTGCATGTTCTCCATGTGACCGCATGGGTTTCCTCTGGGTGCTCCAGATTCCTCCCACATCCCAAAGACGTGCAGATTTGTAGGTCAATTGTCCTCTGTAAAATTCCCCCTAATGTGTTAGGAGTGGAGGAGAAAGTGGGATAACATAGAATTGGTGTGAAGGGGTGATCGATGGTCAGCGTGGACTCAGTTGGGCCAAATGGCCCATTTCAATGCTGTCTCTCGCACAATGTTCTGATTGATACCAGATTGATATTTTCTGTTGTCACCCTTGAATAAGGGCAGAAAATGACTGGATCCTGGCCCACACTCGGTATTAGTTTTTTATTGACACGTGTACCAAGGTACAGCGAAATCTCTAAACTCATTATCTGGCACCAGTGATAAGCATGCTATAGAGAGAATGTCCATCTGCAAAGGAAGTCTGAAGAAGGATTTCGGCCCGAAATGTTGCCTATTTCCTTCGCTCCATAGATGCTGCTGCACCCGCTGAGTTTCTCCAGCACTTTTGTCTACCATCTGCAAAGGAATGTGCATCGGAGTCCTGTCCTTTATTAACCATGGTGGCGCAGTGGTAGAGTTGCTACCTTACAATGCCAGGGACCCGGGTTCGATAATGACTACAGGTGATGTCTGTATGGAGTTTGAACGCTCTCCCCATGATTGTGTGGTTTTCCCTGTGTGCTTTGGTTTCCTCCCACATTTCGGTAAAGATTTAAAGTATCCCTAGTGTGTACAGGGCAGTGCCAGTGTACGTGGTGATCGCTGGTAGGTCCGGACTCGGTGGGCCGAAGGGCCTGTTCCCACGCTGTATCTCGAAACTAAAACTAAAGTGGCTGATGGACTTGTGACCAGGCAGTCATTACTTTCATAGGGATTTCTGTGGAAACACTAAGTAACTCATTTAATCCTCTTCTATGGGCTTTCTAGCTGCTGAATCGGCTTAGAGAATTATAACGGGTGACAGTGACTGCAGTGGGTGGTACAGTTACTGCAGAGAATGTTAAGATTTAGTGTCGAGGGAGAGCTGGCTTCAACTTCCCCACATAAACCCTGTCACTTCTACCGAAAACTGCTGACATGATTTTGTGAGCCATTATATAAGGAAACCTCACCCACCAAACACAGCGCACAGGTCATTTATATATTTTTAAATCATTTTTCTGTGTAGAGGATCTAATGGCAATTAGTGCAAAGATCTTTAACCCTTTCAATACTGCATTGGGGGAATAATCATTTCTCCAACCAGTGCAGAAACTACGAATGCAGTGGTCCACCATGTTATGCAGTACGGAAACAGGCCCTTCAGCCCATCTTGCCCAAGTTGGCATATTGGGGCTAGTCCAATTTGCCTGCATTTGGCCCATTTTCCTTTAACTCTTTTCTCTCCATCTATCTGTCCTAGTGTATTTCAAAGGTCGTAATTGCCAAGAGTCAAGAGTGTTTTATTGTCATATGCCCCAGATGGAACAATGAAACTCTTACTTGCAGCAGCAACAACAGAATATGTAAACATAGTACTCTGTAAACAATATAATAAGCGAGAGATTAAAAAAATGGCTGTGTGTGTGTATATATACACATGCTCACAATACACATATATATAGATCATATATATATAAATACACACACACACACATACGTACACACAAAACAACAAATAATAATAGTGCATCTGCGTCTTTAGTTTCTTTAGGCACTGATTGTATTGCAGCAAGATCCTTATTATCCTGAGGGTGTTATTGGGTATTTTTGAGAGATTCTGCTGCCTGTTAGCTGATTTTGTAACCCTCTGGTCCGGGACTGGGACTAAATGAATAGCTCTTTCATAGTGCTCACTTAAGCCACAAAGAAGCTGAATGGCTTTTATCTGGTTGGCGGGACCAGGAACCGTCCCGAAGGTTCATCGGACCGGGAGGGAGCTGGAGACGTCGGGGACCAGGAGGGTGAACCGGGGTATTGCCACTAGCACCTTCGAGGTTGGCTGCAGGGGGCAGGAGTCCCTCCCCCCCCGGGATATAGAGATGGCCGGGCTTGGAGAGGAGAGAGAGAGAGGGATGTCAGTTGGTGGGAACTGCTCCAGTACATCAAGCGCGCGGGGCTGACTGGACAATAGACAATAGGTGCAGGAGTAGGCCATTTGGCCCTTCGAGCCAGCACCGCCACTCAATGTGATCATGGCTGATCATCCCCAATCAGTACCCTGTTCCTGCCTTCTCCCCATATCCCCTGACTCCGCTATTTTTAAGAGCCCTATCTAGCTCTTTCTTGAAAGTATCCAGAGAACCGGCCTCCACCGCCCTCTGAGGCAGAGAATTCCACAGACTCACCACTCTCTGTGAGAAAAAGTATTTCCTCGTCTCCATTGTAAATGGCTTACTCCTTATTCTTAAACTGTGGCCCCTGGTTCTGGACTCCCCCAACATCGGGAACATGTTTCCTGCCTCTAGCGTGTCCAAGCCCTTAACAATCTTATATGTTTCAATGAGATGCCCTCTCATCCTTCTAAACTCCAGAGTGTACAAGCCCAGCCGCTCCATTCTCTCAGCATATGACAGTCCCGCCATCCCGGGAATTAACCTTGTAAACCTACGCTGCACTCCCTCAATAGCAAGAATGTCGCCAAAAGCGGCGCCTGCATGTGTAAACATGCAAAAAAGAACCTCACCGTGCAGCTGCGTACGTGGCAAATAAAGCACTATTGAAGTATTGAACTATTCTGCGCTGAATGAATCTGGTCAACCGGTCCTCTCCCTGCCCAGATCTGGTGTAGCTGAGGTAAAAAGCAAAGCACTGACCTTGTTCTCCGGGATGCTGAAGTATCTTGTGAAATATCGCAATGTCCTATTCACCACGTTAATAGCCCAGTCCCACGGTACGAGTTCATTCCAAGAGCTCTCCCGAGTTTAAAAACAAGCAAACTCGTGGTAAGCACGGAGAATGAACGTAGCGGGTACGTCGGAGCTCGGGGACGTCTCTTAGCGCTAACGGCAGGTACTCGGGATGACTCGCTAACGGCAGGTAAGCACGGGAAGACTCGTGAAGATTTTTATTTTTATTTTCTTCATGATGAAAAATGTCCACGAGAGCCCCGAGTACCGACGAGTGGCCATTACCGTAAATCTCCGAGTTCTTGGAATGAACTCGTACCGTGGGACAGGGGTTTAACTAATGAATCATCAAGGCGGCTTCACATGTGCCAAAGTGCAATGAGCTTAGTTTTGCATGCTATCCAATCAGAGCAAATAATACTCTGCATCAGTGACTCCCAAAGTTTTGATACCCGTGTACCCCTCGTTAAAAACAATTGCATTTCGTTGTAAAAGTCAATAAAAATTGTCACTCAGGAGTCTGCAAACTACCAAAAATCCAGCAGCTATCACAACTTGAGTAGGAGAATTCATACGAAATATATATTTCATTTGCTAATATATGTGCATAAACTAATTCGTAGCCACTGTATTTTTTTCTAATAATGAATCTATGTTTCATAGCTGAAAATTGCCGAGTATCCCCGAAGACCTTTCGCGTACCACTGGGGGTACGCGCACCCCACTTTGGGAAACACTGCTCGACATACATACTCAAGTACAATCGGTGGAGCAAAGGGGAAAATAGTGCAGAATCTAATACACAGCATTGTAGCGCAGCAGTTCTATAGACAGAGTCCAAAGTCTGCATTGGGGTGGAGGTGAATCAGACAGTACTCATGCCTATGGATGGACTGTTCAGAAACTGATAACAGGGTGGAAGAAGCCCCTTTTGGCCAAGCTTGGACAAGCTCCTCTTGCACTTGACAAAACTACTCCTAAAGCTCTCACCATCTTGTCTAACAACCAACCATTTACTAACTGCATCTTGAATATCCCGCTCCCCTCTTGTGAATGAAACTGCAGCTCCATTGCAATTTGTGGTGGTTGCGGGCTGACGCTGTTTGGTCATGAGTAGTGGCCCAAAGAGTCGTACCTTTTTCTGGTCGCCGCTGGATTTTCAACATTTTGAACATTTTCGGCAACCTGCTGCGACTATGACGGGTGCCGGCAAGTCACCGGAAAAATCGGGTAAGTGGGTCAGGCCCTGAACTCTACTCCTTGTGACTCCAACGTGGACTCGGGAATTTTCTTCAGACTCTTGTTGTATAGAACAGACTCTTTGATGCACATCTCTCTGCTCCTCTAAGTCCCATAGACTCCTTGCCTTTCCGTCACTGTTGGCCATGGACTGCAATCCAATGCCCCAGTTTATAGACGGAAGGATTTAGTGCGCAGTGTGTGGGTCCAGTTTCTAGACTCAGATATTTACGAACAATTCTGAGAGTGTTGCACCCTTCTGCTTGAGGTCCAGCTGAGGGTTTAATGAAGAACACAGCCACAAAATTACTGCTTAACAAATTCCATTAACGCAAAAACACCAAGCAAGAGGATTGTAGTTCCCCCATAAAAATATCTCAAAACACTCAGGGTGTTAAAGTAATAAAAAGTTATTTTTACATTTAAACAGTTTATGTTATTTCAGTTTCTATCTTAATTATCTGGGGACAATCTAGTCTTTATTTTGGAGGATGTCGAGTGTTTAAAATGCCGTGAAGTTCTGGCTTCCTGGCTGTTGTCAGGAAACTGATACTTGCTCTTTACCAATGCCAAGGAAAATACAGGAAGGCATGGTGAAGTGGACCGCCAAAGGAGAGAGAGAGAAGAGAGAGGAAGAGAGAGGGAGAGAGAGGGAGAGAGATCGAGCAATGAATAGGTGTGAGATGGAAACAGAGTGTAGTGGCTTCCCAGTAGCTGATTTATCAGCTGGCGTCTTAACCATGATACAAGAGGCTGCAGATGCTGTAATCTGGAGCAAAATACAAATTGCCGAAGCAACTCTGAGGGGTCAGGCAACACCTGTGGAGGCAAAGACATAGTTAGCATCTCGATTCAAGACCCTGCATTGGAAACACACCCTTCAGTCCAACTTGTCCAGGATGTCCATCTAAGGTAGTCCCAGTTGTTCATGTTTAACCCACATCTCTCTAAACCTGGTGTAGGAAGCATCTGCGGATGCTGGTTTACATCGAAGATGGGCACAAAATGCGGGAGTAATCGGCCTGTCCCACTTTCACGACCTAATTCACTACCTTTTTTACTCGTGGCCATTTATCATCATGCTAGAAAAAAGGCCCCGACCTACTTGATGCCACGAGTACCTACGACTAGCGTCACGGCCTGCCAAGACCTACCTACGACCTCCTACGACCTTGTGACGACCATGCTGCGAGTATGAGTGAAGGGCAAACTCGGCAGAGGTCGTGAATTAGGTTGTGGAAGTGGGACAGGACCTTAACTCAGCGGGTCAGGCAGCATCTCTGGAGAAAAGAAATGAGTGACGTTTTGGTTCAAAGACCTCTTGTTTCCCAGATCCAGAGGATAGGACAGGTTTAGAAGGATATGTGCCAGGCGCGGGCAGGTGGGACTAGTGTAGTTGGGGCATGTTGCTCAGCGTGGGCAAGTTGGGCCAAAGGACCTGCTCCACGCTGTATGACTCCAAGAAGACCTTCACATCTTTTTCTTGCAATAGTTTCAATCCAATGATCCTTAGTTTAACAGGAATGGGATGCTTTGAGGTTTACTTTTAAGGGGTTGTTCAATCATCTTATATGCCATCTTATATCATCTTATATGCCATTATAAACTCAAGAAACCATTTCTGAAAATCGCTTCCTTGCATCAAAGCTGAATGTCAGTTGCCGTAGAAAGGGCTGAAGGAGCAGGTTCCAGGTGAGTCCACATGTAAATCCCCAGCCGTTGATGAATGGTCCTCCACAGAAGAGAGAATGTAAACGCGATGGGAGCGCGTTAAAGGTCTGCAGTTCACTTCGTTCAAATCCAATAGTTTCACCAAACCAAAATCCGTGAAAAGATCAAACATAAATCTTCAGGCACCAGCTGGAATTTACACATCCAGAAATGCTGAGTTGTCCAGAGCTGAAATAGAAACAAATCTTCCTAATTGTGAAGTGTTCAGCCATGGGGTCAGTAGATTTTAATAGTCGTTCTGCTTAATATCAGCCTGAGCTAACTTATTCCCAAGAGGGCAGACAAAAATGCTGGAGAAACTCAGCGGGTGAGGCAGCATCTGTGGAGCGAAGGAAATAGGCAACGTTTCGGGTCAAGACCCCTCTTCAGACTGATGTGAGGGGGGGGGGGCAGGAAGAAGAAAGGGGGCTCCCAAGAGGGCTCAGATTCCAGGCAGCGGGCGGTCGATGGCCGCACAGCGGTCGGCTGCCTGCCCCTTTTCCGGGGTTACGTCCGTGCCCGCGTGTCCCTAGAGAGGGAACACGCGGTGTCCACGGGGAATGTGGAGGCCTTCTGTGAACGCTGTTCACCGCAGGAGGTTGAATATATTATAGATAAAAATGTTAATATTTTAAAATGTTTTTTAAATTGTGTGAGCTTTCTACCCTTCCTTGTAAATTGTACATTTGTTTAAAAATCTAATAAAAAAAACATTTACGGGGAAAAAAAAAAAAAAAAAAAAAAAGAGGGCTCAGATTCTTTCAGAACCTAGCTGCGGTCTGTCATATCATCGCAATTGTAAACCTTGCATCTTGGAAGTGGCCCGATCATGGATAGTACGTTATGTGTGAGCCATCTCCACCATCAAATGGCACAACCTCACCCCATTTGTGCACATAGAGCCATATGGTATGGATCCAGGCCCTTCAGCCCAACTCGTCTATGCAGGCTTGAGAGGGAAATATTGAATGGCGGAGTAGACTCGATGGACTGAATGGCCTAATTCTGCTCCTATGACTTATGAGCATGAAGTTTATGATCTTCCTTATCCAGGTGTTTCACCTAAGGGGCATGAACCCATAAACCATTGGTCATCAAATGATAAAGATTAAATGAACTCTATCTAGTTCAATATTGTAAGTTAACTGATTATGCCGTTGAATCTGAGCTAAGTAAGTCTAGGTACCTTTGGACTCACTCACTATATATCGTTTATATCAGGATAATCATGCATTATGTTCTCATTCCTGTGATGCTATGCCTGGTCAACATTCTCTCATCATCTCCCTAGTTCCTGCCACGACCTTTGTTTAGTTTAGATCCTTGTTCATCAGGTACAGAAACAAACGTTGCATGAATTTGTTCTACACAAACTTCTGAAATTCTGAGGAGGCATTTGCCGAAACAAACCTGAGCGGCACGGTGGTGCAGCGGCAGAGCTGCTGCCTTACAGCGCCAGAGACCCGGGTTCGATCCTGAATACGGGTGATATCTGCACGGAGTTTGCACGTTCTCCCTGTGACTGCGTTGGTGCTCCGGTTTCCTCCCACATCCCAAAGACGTGCAGGGTTTGTAGGCCGATTGCCTTCCATGAATTGTCCCTGGTGCGTTGGAGAGAACTAGTGTACGGGTGATCGATGGTCAGCTCGGACTCGGTGGGCCAAAGGAATGGAATGGAATACTCTATTGTCACAGGTGACAAGGCACAGTGACATTCACTGTGAATGCCTTTTACCCAATGTATACAAATAGCGGCCACCTTCGGAGCTGACAAAGTTACAAAGAACGGCGGCTGCTCTTTTTATTCTCCCCCCCCCTCCCCCCACAGTGGGCCCCCCACGCCAGGTCCCAAATGTTCTTTGTTCTCCCCATTGCCCATTGTTACCCACCCCCCCACCCCCCTCATGGCAGTCACCCCACGCCGGATCCTCCACTGTTCTTCCCCCCTCCCTCCCAAAGGGCCTGCTTCCACACAGTATCTCTAAACCAAACTTGTTTTGAACTAAAGCAAAGACTTGGAAGTGGTTTGATCCAAGTTTTTTGGTGAGCTCAGTGAGGCAAAGCAGGTTATTTACCTTGGAGTGTCAATTCAAATCTGGCAAAGGAGAACATGAAACCATTCCAGTGTACAGCACAACCGGATGTAACCAGCTCCCCACATGAACACATGTCCAAACCGCTCGCTATTTGTGTAGAGAAGAAGTACCTGGTTGGGAATAGGAAATAATTTTATTCCTCGAGAAGCTTTACGAGGATGTTGCCAGGACTGGAGGGTCTGAGCTGTAGGCAGAGGTTGAGGAGGCTGGGACTCTATTCCTTGGAGCGCAGGAGGATGGGGGATAATCTTATAGAGGTGTATAAAATCATGAGAGGATTAGATTGGGTAAACGCACGGAGTCTCTTGCCCAGAGTAGGTGAATCGAGGACCAGAGGACATAGGTTTAAGGTGAAGGGGAAAAGATTTAATAGGAATTTGAGGGGTAATTTTTTCACACCAAGGGGTGGTGGGTGTATGGACCAAGCTGCCAGAGGAGGTAGTTGAGGCTGGGACTATCCCAATGTTTAAGTAACAGTTAGACCGGCTTGGAGGGATATGGACAAAATGCCAGGGTTACTTAAATATAGTGTTACAGCCAAAAAGTGCAGGTTCTATTTTTTTTTAAAGTGCAAGGGCAGCAGCCAGCAAGGTTGGAAGATCGGGAATTCAATTAACAACAGTGGAAGCTTTTACCTCAACTAGGATTGCATTTAACTTTAGAATCTGGTGGGGCATGACTGCCTGCGAGCGAAAGGGAGCAGAGGATTGTCGCCAGTCTGATAAAGGTTACAGAGCATGCTGGATGAATATTATCTATTTTAACATTATCATTCTGTCTTCGACTACAAGTTGGATTAATGCAAGGCGTCTCCCATGCTTTGGAAATAGATCTGCCCAATGTCTGATTTACTTACCCTGTCAAAACTGAATTTACCAGGCAGAAAATGCTGGAAAACCTAAGCCACGGGTGAATCATCCATGGATTTAGAGACAGAGTTACGATGTCAAGTTCATGAACTCTTCCCGAATGTTTGGTTGACCTGATTTTCTGGGAAATAGCAGGAACATTCGGAAGGGTCTCGACCCGAAACGTCACCCATTCCTTCTCTCCAGAGATGCTGGCCGTCCCGCTGAGTTACTCCAGCTTTTTGTGTCTATCTTCGGAATATGTCGGGCTCTGCCTGCGGCAAGGTCTTGTACAATTCCCGCAGTAGCTGCTGGGCAGTAAACCGATTAATGTGCAGGAAGGAACTGCAGATGCTGGTTTGCTCCGAAGATAGACACAAAAGGCTGGAGTAACTCAGCGGGACAGGCAGCGTCTCTGGAGAGAAGGAATGGGTGACGTTTCGGGTCGAGACCCTTCTTCACCCGAAACGTCACCTATTTCTTTTCTCCAGAGATGCTGTCTGACCCGTTGAGTTACTCCAGCTTTTTGTGTCTATCTTCGGGGGAAAACGGATTAACATACAGTATATATAAAAAAGAATGAGGAACACATCATTTCCAAGCTTTCAAATGAAAGGCAAACACGGCTCCCAAATGGTTTTCTTCAATCAGCTGGAGTCCATTTGCAGCTACAAGGCCCATTGAATCTCTATTTCAGAGTAGCAGCCACATCAAAAGCTTAGCAATGAACTGTTGGTCAGGCAGGGACTTAAATCTTTCATTATCATACAGCAACCTCAGCTAAATACCAGCTGAATATATGATATGTGCTCGAGAATCTATCGCCTGGTACTGTGGGGTCATCATACTAAAAGCAGATATATTTTAAAAATATCTATAAATGTGTCATAGGCCTTGAAATGTAATCATTGCCCCCTGGTAAATGGCTAAGTGTATGTTTATCTACACTGGAGTGGGCTTGATATTGATTCTTCGGCTGTGGATAAAATGGTGCACAGTGGGAGCATGGACTAAACAGTGGGATTGTGGAATACATTTTACAAAAAGGAGGAAAAGTGGAATAATTTCACTTTATTCCACAGAAATCAGTGCAAAGCGTTCCTTCCTTCATTATTTACATTTCTCCCCTTTTCCTCCATTAAGCGACCTATTCCGAAAAGGTGATTCTAGCTATGGCCTTTAGTTTTGCCGTAGAAAACCTTTATGATTTCGCCTAGTTTCGAGATACAACGCGGAAACAGGCCACCGAGACCGCGCCAACCAGCGATCCCCGCACACCAGCACTACCCTGCACACACTGGGGACAATTTACAACTTTACCGAAGCCAATTAACGTACAAACCCGTACGTCTTTGGTGTGTGGGAGGAAACAGGATAAAATTATAAAAGGACTGGACAGGATAGATGCAAGAAAAATGTTCCCAATGATGGGGGAGTCCAGTACCAGGGGCCACAATCTAAGAATAAAGGGGAGGCCATTTAAAACTGAGATGATGAGAAAAAACGTTTTCACCCAGAGTTGTGAATTTGTGGAATTCTCTGCCACAGAGGGCAGTGGAGGCTAATTCACTGGATGAATTTAAAAGAGAATTAGATAGAGCTCTAGGGAGTAGCGGAATCGGGGGGATATGGATGAATTAAAAAAGATAATTAGATAGAGCTCTAGGGAGTAGCGGAATCAGGGGATATGGGGAGAAGGCAGGCACGGGTTACTGATTGTGGATGATCAGCCATGATCACAATGAATGGCGGTGCTGGCTCGAAGGGCCAACAAATGGCCTCCTCCTGCACCTATTTTCTAGGTTTCTATGTTTCTATCCCGGAGAAAACCCATGCGGTCACACGGAGAATGTAGACACTCTGTACAGACAGCACCCGTAGTCAGGATTGAACCCGGGTCTCTGGCGCTGCAAGGCGGCAACTCTACCACTACGCCACCGTGCCACCCGATGTTAAACAAACGCTTGTTTAAAATGTTAAGCTTGCAAGAGTCTCGGGTAAATGTCACAGTGCAAAGCCTGCAGTGAAGGAGGCGGAGTCCAGTGCTGTGATTTACTGTTCTACTGCTGCCCTGTGCTCCCCTCTACTGGGCAAGATTCAACATCATTAATGTTAACATTTAAAAATCACAACGCGCTCTTTTCTACTTAGGGATCACTTTTCTAATTAGAGATCACTGATGCAACACTGGACACAGTGGGCACTATCCAAGACTGACCTCATAACATTTCCAAGCAAATTCCTGGACCACCTTGGAAAGAAGAATCAACCTCCTTCATGCATTGAAAAGCTGGCCAAGCCTCATCATAGCCAGTGACACATTTAATGAAGGCTGCTCGCTGTTTAATGCAGAAAGCACAACAGAACAGCGAACAAGCAGAATGCTCAACGGAACAGCGAATTTGCACTCCTACGAACACCATCGTAGTAATGTGTAGAAAGGAACTGCAGATGCAGGTTTATGCCAAAGATAGACACAAAGTGCTGGAGGAACTCAGCGGATCAGGCAGCATCTCTGGAGAAAAAGGATGGGTGACGTTTCAGGTTGAGACACTTCTTCAGAATGGTCTGCAGTCAGATATCTGCAGTCTGAAGAAGGGTCCCGACCCGAAACGTCCCTCTTCCTTTTTCTCCAGAGATGCTGCCTGTTCAGTTGAGTTACTCCAGCACTCTGTGTCAAACCACTGTAGTAATGTCCAGATCATCTCTTCAGTAATGTTGATTGATAAATATTGGCTACTGTGCCAAAGTCATCATGAGAGGCAAGGGAGGAGGTTGCGAGGGATGCAAGAAACTGCAGATGATGGAATCTTAAGCGGAAAAGAAACTGCCGGAGTACCTGAGGAAGTCAGGCAGCATCTGTGGAAGGAATGAATAGACAACGTTTTGGGTCAGGACCCTTCTTCAGGCGATGTTTCGGGTCAGGACCAGATGTCGCCTGGACTTGAGGGCCTGTGCTGATGTTGCCAGGACTTGAGGGTCTGTGATATTGGGAGAGGTTGGAGGAGATGACTGTGTTGAACGCTGAGCTGTAGTTGATGAACAGCAGCCTGACATATTTGTCCCTGTCATACAGATGGTCTCCGAGTGAGATATCAGCAGCCGTTGATGATAAGCAAACCCCTTCCATCATGGGTGAGAGACATCGGGCGCTCCGCGCATACATATGAATAATACCGCCAACACGTTTGTAAGTAGTGCGCCCTGCTGAGGTGCAGTGGATGATAGAAGTGAACAAGATACACTTACATGTGCATGAGACACATACACTGGCCCTTTGGCTGGGAATCTGAGAAATGTAAAGAAAACCCTGGAGACAGGCTGGTACATTAATGTGAGCCACAGGCCTACTGTACTTGCACCATAATCCAACATGAACAAGATGCAAAACACAGTTAGATTTCAATGTTAGAAAAAATGCCTCCAAGCTTTTTACAAAACTGTCTGGTGCATGACTTTTAGTGGACATGCAGGGTATGGAGGGATATGGGTTATGTGCAGGAAGATAAGTGATGGTCTTGGCATCATGTTCGGCACAGACATTGTGGGCCGAAGGGCCTGTTCTTGTGCAGTACTATTCTATGTTCTTAATCCTTATTTTCTTGCACGTTCTCGGTCTGTTTAGTTTAGTTAAGTTTAGAGATACAGCGAGGAAACAGGCCCTCGGCCCGTCGGGTCCGCGCCGACCAGCGATCCCCGCACATTAACACTATCCTACACACAGTAGGGACAATGTTTACACATACACCAAGCCAATTAACCTGCAAACCTGTACGTCTTTGGAGTATGGGAGGAAGCCGAAGATCTCGGAGAAAACCCACGCAGGTCACGGGGAGAATGTACAAACTCCGTACAGACAGCACCCGTAGTCGGGATCGAACCCAGGTCTCCGGCGCTGCATTCGCTGTAAGGCAGCAACTCTACCGCTGCGCCACCGCGACCATCTGTTGTCGGGTGCACTGAACTAACACATCTTTCCGCCAGCATGGAGTAGTGTAAACCTGGAGTTGGAATTCTACCTGACCCCTGACATGAGGATTTGTGAAACAATCATATCTGGATCTGTGTGTGAATCATTTTCCGAAGCGCAGTGGTTGTGTTAGTGGTAACGTCTTGATTAGTACGGGTGTCAGTGGTTATGGGGAGAAGGCAGGAGAATGGGGATGAGAGGGAAAGATAGATCAGCCAGGATTGAATGGTGTAGTAGACATGAAGGGCCAAATGGCCAAATTCTGCTCCTATCACATGACCTTATGACTAATCAAGAATCTATCTATCTCTGCCTTAAAAATATACACTGATGTTGCCTCCACAGCCTTCTGCGGCAAGGAATTCCACAGATTCACCACCCTCTGACTAAAGACATTTCTCCTCATCTCCTTCCTAAAAGAACCTCCTTTAATTTACATTGACAAGGACCTCTGGGGTGTCTGGTCTGTGACAGATTCTCTGCAATTTCTTGCGGTCTTGGACAGAGCTGATTGAACTACAACCCCCAACAGCTCCTTCTGTTTGCATTCCGACTTTGGAGCGGAATTGGGCAGCTGAAATATCCACAGCCTCCCTCCATTCCCGCCACCAGGGGGCGCCGCACGATTGGCAGCCCCGCCAACAGTCTGTCTGTTTTTTCAGCTTTTTTTTTCTCATTTTTAGTGTGTGTTAAAAGTTTGTGTAAATGTTCGCCGGTCTGTTTTATGTGGGGAGAGGAGGAGGGGGTCGGGGGAGACTTTTTTTTCGGTTTCTTACCTTGCCGGAGATGTGATTGTTTTCCGGATCGCATCTCTGGTCGCTCTGCGGCCTAACATCCATGGAGCTGGAGGCCTCCTCAGACTGACCTTGGGCCCCACCATGGTGCGTGGACTTAACATCGGAGTTGATCCCTTGCCTGGGATCGCCTGTGGACTTTACCATCGTGAGCTCGCAGTCTCGGGAGAGACCAGGCGTTGTCAGGAGCTCCAACGACGCAGAGGTTCGACCCCGGGTCCGATCGCCGGCGCGTGGGAGCTGACATCCCCCCCCCGATGCAGGAGCTGAACGCCCCGATGAGGAGGGCTCGACCGCCAGCTTCGGGAGTCAAAGCTTGAGGCCCACAACCACGGGAGAGCAAAGAAGGGAAGAGGTGTGAACTTTTTTTCGCCTTCCATCACAGTGATAAATATGGAGGAGTCACTGTGGTGGATGTTTATGTTAAAATGTATTTTGTGTGTTCCGTTGCTTTTTATTTGTATGACTGACTTGGCAAATGAAATTCTTCGTATGTTGCAAAACATACTTGGCTAATAACGTATTATTGTGATTAAAGTCCTAGTCGTGTTTGCAACCCCATTCATGCCCCAGTGAGGAACAGCTGTGTGGGAGAGAGAGAGCAACATTACAGCACTGCCAGTTTAATTGAGCTATTTAATTGAGTTAAATCAAATCCATGCAATTACTTTAAAGGGTTTTCCAGTTTTTTTGAAGTGTTTTATTTTCACCACTTTCTAATGAGTTTTGAGACATCAGAATCAACTCTTACTTTTTAAGAGTTCTCGAATATTTTTGAATATTTCTGAAATGTCTGGTGGGTGGTTGAGCCCAGGCAGGGGTATCCTACACCCACTGCGGATAGACACAGAAAGCTGGAGTAACTCAGCGGGACAGGCCGCATCTCTGGAGAGAAGGAATGGGTGACGTTTCGAGTCGAGCCTTCTTCAGACTGGTTAGGGATAAGGGGAACGAGAGGTAGAATCGGCGGTGATGTGGAGAGGTAAAGGGCAATGAATGAAAGATAGGAAAAAAAGTAACGATGATGAAGGAAACTGGCCATTGTTAGCTGTTTGTAGGGTGAAAATGAGAAGCTGGTGCGACTTGGGTGGGGGGTAGGGGGGATAGAGAGAGAGAGAGGGAATGCCGGGGCCACCTGAAGTGAGAGCAATTTCTCACCCACTGTGGATGTATGCTACTCACAGTCTTGCCGGTGGACCTGGAAGGTTTTCACCAGTGGACTCCTTCAAGAGAAGGGTAGATTTAATAGGCACTAGACTAAGTGGGACCCGTTGGACCCAAAAGTAAGAGTTGATTCTGATGTCTCAAAACTCATTAGAAAACATTGAAAATAAAACACTTCAAAAAAACTGGAAAACCCTTTATTCCACCTCTCCAATATTCCACCTCTCCACCAATTCCAATATTGGTGGCCAGTGGGGGGGGGGGGGGGGGCTTTCTGGAACGCTACTCTGGGTGTTGTGGGGCTGAAGGGACTGGTTTCCAGAGGGCTAGTATGGACATTGTGGGCCGAATGGATTCTTGGGCTGGCGGCTCAGTCACTGATGTGCTGGCCGCTCACTCACTCACGGCTGGTGGGCTGGCAGTTGACTCACAATTCCATTTCAAGCAGGATGCAAGGCCGCCAAGTGCAAGTGCATAGATAGAGAGAGAGAGGGAATGCCGGGGCTACCTGAAGTGAGAGCAATTTCTCACCCACTGCGGATGCACGCTACTCACAGATTTGCCGAGGAACCTGGAAGGTTTTCACCAGTGGACTCCTTCAAGAGAAGGGTAGATGTAATAGGCATGAGTTGCGGTGGCTGATGAATTGATAGCCCTGGTCTGAGCTGGTGGCCGGGGGTGGGGCGAGGATCGGCGGAGGCAATGTTCACGCTGCCGGAGTGCCGGTGAGGGTCGGTGGCGACGGCGGCAGGGAATCCCACAGATTCACCGCCCTCTGAAGCCACAGGGGAGGCGGTGCTAGCCGGGGGAGGGCGGGGGGCATGTGATAGGTGTAGAATTAGGCCATTCAGCCCATCAAGTCTACTCCACCATTCAATTCATGGCTGATCTATCTCTCCCTCCTAACCCCATTATCCTGCCTTCTCCCCTTAACCTCTGCCACCCGTACTAATCAAGAATCTATCTATCTCTGCCTAAAATAATATCCACTGACTTGGCCTCCACAACCTTTCGTGGCTTCTACATCTTGTACACTGTAATAAGGTCACACCTCAGCCTCCCACACTACAAAGGAAACAATCCCAGCCTATCCAACCTCTCCCTATCACTCAAGCTCAGGTAATATCCTGGTGAATGTTTTCTGCACTCATTCTAACTTAATGACATCTTTCCCATAGCTGAGTGAGCAGGATGCACACAGAAAAGAGGTTAGACTGTACGTTCCATAAAGATCAATTAAAAATTCAGACTTCTGAAGTAGGGCTCGACCGGAAATGTCACCCATTCCTTCTCTCAAGATATGTTGCCTGTCCCGCTGAGTTACTCCAGCATTTTGTGTCTATTAAAGGTTAGCTTTACTTTAGATACAGTGTAAATACTGGCCTTTCAGCTCACCAAGTGCACGGCTACCAACAATCACCCCGTACACTTGCACTATCCTACACACTAGGGGCAATTTACAATTTTACCAAAGCCAATTAACCCAATTAACCTACAAAACTGTACGTCTTTGGAGTGTGGGAGGACACTGCAGCGCCCGGAGAAAACCCACGTGGACATAAGGAGAATGGGCAAACTCTACACAGACAGCACCCGTAGTCAGGATCGAACCCGGGTCTCTAGGCAGCAACTCCACCGCTGCATCATGGGGTCGCCCCTATCTTCGCGATTTGCGATTTGTTTTACTAGCACAGCGCAATTTTCCGGAAACATGTCTAAAAGTAGTGATCATTGGAAGAGGTAAAAGGTTTAGAGAGGATATTATGCAGTGTGATTTGTTCAACCATTTGAAAGTCAGCCATTGATCGAGGTCCAGAGTCATATGCTGGCCAGACTAGGTAAAGGCAGCTGATTTCCTCCATTTAAGAACATCCATGAATTCGATGGGCCTTAACTTCATCCCTGATCATCCCTCAGCCTACTGATCTCCAAGGAACAAAGTCCTCGCCTGCTCAACCTCTCCCTATAGCTCAGGCACTTGAGTCCTTGTAAATCTCTGCATTCTTTCCAGCGAATGGCAGGATGGTCATTATTAAAGCACACCATTCCTTTTCAGAAGTTTTAGCTATTGCTATCTTGCCTTGTTATGGACAGATCTATCATGAGAACAAATCTCGGGGCTGCTGGTTCAATAACCACTGCTCTACCAACCAGGGCAGCACGGTGGCGCAACGTTGGTGTTGCTGTCTCACAGCGCTAGAGACCCCTGTACGATCCTGACCACGGGTACTGTCTGTACAGAGTTTGTACGTTCTCCCCATGACCTGCGTGGGTTTTCCCCGGGTGCTCCAGTTTCCTCCCACACTCCAAAGACGCACAGATTTTGTAGGCTAATTGGCTTCGATAGAATTGTAAATTGTCCCTAGTGTGTGGGGATCGCTGGTCGGCGCAGACTCAGTGGACCGAAGGACTTTTCCGTGCTGTATCTCTAAACTAAATTAAACATCTGAGCGGTGGACATTTGGAGCATGGAAAACATAAAAGGTTCCTGACCGCTCTTGAGATGGTTCAAAACCAGTGCTCAAAGATTCCGCTGTGAAACTGGTAGGTGTTCAATAATGAAGCGCTTGCCACCCTGAATGAATGTTGCCTCATGAGTGTAAACAGGAAACTGTGGTGTCACCAAAAACAGCTCCAGTTAATGTCATTGGTGTGTGCTAACAGTTTCCTGTTAATGCTGAAACCATATAAAAACTGGGGGGGCAGAGGAAAGTGTCCCAACTTCTCCACATTGTAGTGAGCACCAGCGAAACTGAAGCCAGTGTGAACAGTGTATCCAAGATGCAGAGTAACATCCGCATTGCTTCAGATATCCCTTCCTACAAATGTTGGTCCATTTCCAATATGTTCTGCTGTTGCTTGCCGTTTGGTGTGTTGGCTACAATTTATTCCTTCCAGGTTGGTGTTTTGATCTTTTGATTTATTTTATGAAATGGATAACATCAGCAGTTCACTTAAATGTAAATAAAACGATGAGCGATGATATGTGAATTTTACCTTCAACTTTCTCTCTGCTTTCATTGGAGTTACGGTCCAAATGCCCCAAGACTGAGGAAGGGTCTCAACCCAAAACGTGGTCTGTCCATTTCCTTCTACAGATGCTGCCTGACCCGCTGGTTTCCTCCAGCGCTTTGTCCTTTGCTCAAGATTCCAACATTTGATATCGCTCGTATCCCACGTATAACCAAACGCAATAATCTCAGTCTGAGGAAGCGTCCCGACCCAAAACGTTACCTATTCTTTCTCTCCAGAGATGCTGCCTGACCCGCTGAGTAGTTCTGCCATTTTGTGCCTCTCTTCATAATAAATGTAAGATTTGTTTTAACGAGTAGATAGCATGCAGTGCATTGCTCACAATTTCAGATGTATTTTATAAGATGCAATAGCTGCCTCAATGTGCTGCATTTGTCCAATGTCACTTCTTGTCCCATACAGTCAAGTCTGTTTTACAACTTCTACCAATGGTACAGATATCCACGTCATTGAAAACTCAGAGAAACAATGTGCTATGTAGGTCTGAAGAAAACACCAGTTTAAATATGATAAAAGGTTTCCAATCTGAAACGCTAACTCTGCTTCTCTGTCCACAGAGACTGCTTGACCTGATTGGCTGCTTTAATTTCAGATTCTACATTTAATAGAATAAATACATATCGTATATATTAAATGCCGCATTCTGTGTAAACAGCTGCACCTCTTGTTGATATTATATGTATGTTAATATATGTACAAATTAATAAATATACTTGCCATTTATACTAAAATAACACTGATACGTAGTCTCATAGAATATGTAGGAAGGAACTGCAGATGCTGGTTTAAACCAAAGACAGACACAAAAAGCTGCAGTAACTGGGCGGGACAGGCAACATCTCTGGAGAAAAGGAATAGGTGGCGTTTCGGGGTGAGGCACTCTTTCAGGCCCAGTCCGAAGTAGAGTCTCGACCTGAAACGTCACTTATTGCTTCTCTCCAGAGATGCTGCCTGGCCCACTGAGTTACTCCAACTTTTTGTGTCTGTCTCATAGAATATGGTATTAATTCCTTACCTCCTGGAGTGAAACCAGGGTCACCCAAGGTTGCAGATCAGTAACTCTGATGCTCCAAGATCCACCTATTTTCTGAAGGCAGAAGCAAGCAAGAGAACCATTGGTGACTGAAGTCCATTCTAAAGAGAGACTCTGATGATGGGTTTCTAAGAGGTGTTAAAATCAGTGTAATTTCCACACAGCGTTTATATTTTTGATGAAGATCAGTACAGGGCTTTGAACAAAAAAATACATTTCTGATTTCACTGACTCTTGAAGGTCCCAAGGAGCAATCTAATGTGGCATGCAGGAGTCGAGAGTGTTTAATTGTCATATGTGCTGACAATGGAATCATGGAATTCTTACTGTTTAAGAAGGAACTGCAGATGCTGGAAAAATCAAAGGTAGACAAAAATGCTGGAGAAACTTGGTCTCGACCCAAAACGTCACCTAGTCCTTCGCTCCATAGATGCTGCCTCACCCGCTGAGTTTCTCCAGCATTTTTGTCGACCATGGAATTCTTACTTGTAGCAGCTTAACAGTGACGTAAATGCAACACATGCGGATAATTATAATAACCCAAATTACTCAATAAATGACTGATAACTGTAATACTTTTGCAAAAATGAAGTTTGCCGTGCGTACCTAAGACATAGTCCATAGAAGTTCATAGTTCTGTGTGTGTTTGCAGGTACTATCACAATGTTTAAAACACATTTGTACAGGCTCATAGATCGAGTGGCTTAGGCCAAATGCAGGCAGGTGGGACTGGTGTAGCTGGGACATGTTGGTCGGTGTGGGCAAGTTGGGCCAAAGGGCTTGTTTCCACGCTGTACGACTCCGTGACTCTATGTGTGTCTGTGTGTGTTGGCGTGTCTGTGTTAGCATGTATGTTGAGTTTGTAAGTTGATGTATGTACGTATGTATGCATGTACGTATGTACTCAATTATGTATCGAAACAGACCATGTTTCGCTTCCTAAGTGTATCAACAGCTCAATAGGCTGAAGGTTTAGGTGAAATGGAACAATATTCTTTATCAAAGTGCTGTTCTCAGCAACTGAATCATCCTACCACAACCAGAAAACAGTGCTGAACTACTATCTACCTCATTGGTGACCCTCGGTCTATCCTTGATCGGTCTTTGCTGGCTTTACCTCGCACTGAACGTTATTCCCTTATCGTGTATCTGTGCACTGTAAATACTTCGATTGTAATCATGTTTCTGTCTTTCTGCTGACTGGTTAGCTACGCAACAAAAACTTTTCGCTGTACCTCGTTAACAATACACATGACAATAAACTAAACTGAACTGAATGGGGCTGAAGTGAAATAAAAACCTGAACTGCACTTTACTTTTCCAGTCTGAGAGAGCCGCCAAGAGTGGAGACATCATCGAGGCTGCGAAATCGTCCAGAAATGCAAAAATGTTGAACATAGCTGCCTTTATCTTCGGTCTCATTATCTTAACTGTTTTCATAATAATGATTGTCATCCTGGAAAAGTTGGCCACTATACACGTTTCAAACTGAGGGAAAGAAGATGCAACTGTTTTTCACTAAAAATATATGGGGAAAGATTAACGCTTTTATTACAAAATCAAGTTTAACCAAGATTACCGGCCAACACAAAGAAACAAATAACATGGACTTCATTAATCTATAGCTCTTGCAATGAGCTGATAGGGGCAATTTAATGATCTTTATGTACTTCTTTATTTCCACCTTATGAAACAAATTAATAAAAATCAGACTATTGATTAAACCTGTTTTAGTATATTTTTTACCCTCGCTTTCCCTCTCTCTCCATCCTTCCTCCACCCTCGTTCTCCGACTAGTTTCACAGTCCTCCTGATTAATTGTCTGTTTGCGTGCTTACAGGTAGATACAAAATACTGGGGCAACTCAACGGGACAGGCAGCATCTCTGGAGAGAAGGAATGGGTGACGTTTCGGGTCGAGACACTTCTTCAGACTGATGTTAGGGGAGTGGGCGGGACAGATCCCTTTGATCTGTCCTTTTCACACCTTACATGCTCTTGGTACCCTTCCTGGCTCCCTGTGCGGTTCCGTATACATTTCAAGATCCTCCTCGATGTCTATAAAGCCCTCAATGGGCTTGCCCCCACCTACATAAAAAGTCTTCTCACCCACCACTCCACCTCCAGGTCCCTCAGATCGGCCGACTTGGGGTTGCTGAATATCCCGCGGTCTAGGCATAAGCTCAGGGGCGACCGCGCCTTTGCGGTTGCAGCTCCTAGATTGTGGAACAGCATCCCCCTTCCCATCAGAACTGCCCCCTCCATCGACTCCTTTAAGTCAAGACTAAAAACGTATCTATACTCCCAAGCCTTTCTTGACGTCCTCTGAGCGAGGGCTATATGGATATATGTATGCAGTTTGTTTGTTTACACTATTCTTATAACAAATGTAAAGCACTTTGGCCAACGAGAGTTGTTTTTTAAATGTGCTATATAAATAAATGTGACTTGACTTGACTTGACTTCCATATCTTTAGTTTCCCTCTCCCCTGACTCTCAGTCTGAAGAAGGGTCTCGACCCAAAACTTCACCCTTTCCATCTCTCCAGAGATGCTGCCTGCCCCGCTGAGTTACTCCAACATTTTGTGTCAATCTTTAGTATACTATGTTGTTCTCTGTTCCAATCTTGAAATAAAGCATTTTCAAATTATGAATTGAATATCTGGTGTTTCTTTAGCCAATGCACAAGATTATGAGGGGAATAGATAGGGTAAATGCAGTCTTTTGCCCAGAGTAGGGGAATCAAGAACCAGAGGACATAGATTTAAGGTGAGAGGGGAAAGATTTCATAGGAAACAGAGGAACAACTTTTTCCACACAAATGGTGGTGGGTGTATGGAACGGGCTGTCAGAGGAAGTAGTTGAGATGGGTACTATCACAACATTTAAAAGACATTTGGACATAGGAAAGATTTAGAAGGATATGGGCCAAACACAGTGTAGAAGGGGCACCTTGGTCGGCATGGGCGAGTTGGGCCGAAGGGCCTGTTTCCATGCTGACTATCTCTGTGACACCAAAGGTCTAGAATATTAAAAGACAGTACATTTTGTTTATAACGGTACATTCCAGTGGGGCATATAAGGCATTACTGAACAGTGAAACACTCGATTTTCAGAATTTTAGAATCTTTATTCCAGAAAGATTATGAAAGTTGAAAAATTAATATGTATTGATTAAATTAGGTGGTCAGGCCTTTAAACAGCATAAGCCGCTTATAGGGGTATGATCTTCCATAGACACCAACAGCAAGGAACAATGTACCTGCACCTTATGTTTACACACTGCACTGGGGTGGGAGATTGCAACCTTCACCTGGTCCACCCTGTTCCGACTAATGCAATCAACTCGACGTGCACAAACGGAAGATCAAATAGAACAAGTTGTCCTACAACTTTAGGCTGTGCACGCCACACGAAAGAAGAAGAAGACACATTGCACTGTTCAAAAGATTTCAGAAAATGTCATTTAGCCATTGTACAGTAAAGTATATTGAGTTGGAATGATGAGGTACCTATTGGGGATGGGAAGAATCTAGGAATCTGAATGGAGATTAAAATGCATTGTTCATAGTGAGTAGAGGGATATAATAATAGTAGAAAGTCTGATGCCGAATAATCATCCTTGATTAACAGTGTTGAATAATGGCATCAACATATTCTACACTCCCTCCAAAACTCACAAGTTCACAAGTTATAGGAGTAGAATTAGGCCATTCGGCCCATCTAGTCCACCCGCCAATCAATCATGGCTCATTCTGCCTCCTAATCCCATTGTCCTGCCTTCTCCCCATGACCCTTGACACTCGTTCTATTCGCGTTCATTAAACACGTAGGTTTAAGCAACATGAAGTGTTTTTGTATAATAGGTGACTGGTGGAGGAGGTTTATACGACAGTGGCATTTAAGAGGATTTTAAATAGACAGGTGGATATGCAGGGAATGGAAGGATATGGATCACGTGCAGGTTGAGGAGATTAGTTTCAGTTTAGTTCAGTTCATTGTCACGTGTACTGAGGTACAGTGAAAAGCTTTTGTTGCGTGCTATCCAGTCAGCAGAAAGACAATACATGGTTACAATTGAGACACACAGTGTATTTACAGTATATTGCAGCACTTTTACAGAACAGTACAAAGGACTAACGTTTAGTGCAAGGTAAAGATATCAAGGAAATTCCGAGGGTCACCAATGATGTAGATAGTAGTTCAGCACTGCTCTCTGGTTGTGGTAGGATGATTCAGTTGCCTGATAACAGCCGGGAAGAAACTGTCCCTGAATCTGGGGGCGTGCGTTTTCACACTTCTATACCTTTTGCTTGATGGGAGAGGGGAGAAGAGAGAGTGCAACTACCCTGTCTAACCTGGCATCATGGTCGACACGGACACTGTTTACTGTGCAGCCTGTGTTCTGTCTTCTAATAGAAGCAAGCTTTGTGTGCATGGACCTCACTGATTGGGCTGGAAAATATGCTGAGACCGGTAACATTGAACTAGGTTGCGGTTAGTGTGGCCTTTTGTTTCATGAGAATATTTGGAACCACATACATTGCAGAAAAATTGACTCATATCATGGCTATGATAACAGCTTTAATAAGGCGTAGGACATTTAGGACTGAGATGAGGAAAAACTTTTTCACCCAGGGAGCTGTGAATCTCTGGAATTTTCTGCCACAGAAGGCAGTGGAGGCCAATTCACTGGATGTTTTCAAGAGAGAGTTAGATATAGGTCTTAGGCTAACGGAATCAAGGGATATGGGGAGAAAGCAGGAATGGGGTACTGATTTTGGATGATCAGCCGTGATCATATTGAATGCCAGTGCTGGCTCGAAGGGCCGAATGGCCTACTCCTGCACCTATTTTTCTACGTTTCTATGTTTTCTATGTTTCAAATGTATTCACTTAGAATGTAGATAGTTCCGCTGCTCATAAAAACAGGACGTCTAATTTAGTTTCTTCCTGCACAAACAGAAGCATGTTACCACACAACTCAGTTGGCCAGAGACAGGCACAAACTACTGGAGTAACTCAATGTGTCAGACAGCATCTCTGGTGAAAAGGAAGAGGTCGAGACCCTTCTTCAGACTAAGAGTCAGGGGAAACGGAAATGAGAGATACAGACGGTGATATAGAGAGATATAGAACAAATGAATGAAAGATATGCAGAAAAGTAACGATGGTATGGGAAGTAGATAAAAATGCTGGAGAAACTCAGCCGGTGAGGCAGCATCCATGGAGCGAAGGAAAAAGGCAATGTTTCGGGTCAAGACCCTTCTTCAGACGGATATGGGGGTGGGGGGGGACGGGAAGAAAAAAGGAAGAGGCAGGGACAGTAGGCTGTGGGAGAGCTGGGAAGGGGAGGGGAAAGAGGGAGAAAGCAGGGACTACCTGAAATTGGAGGTCAATGTTCATACCGCTGGGGTGTAAACTACCCAAGCGAAATGTGAGGTGCTGCTCCTCCAATTTACGGCGGGCCTCACTCTGGCCATGGAGGAGGCCCAGGACAGAAAGGTCGGATTCGGAATGGGTGGGGGAGTTGAAGTGCTGAGCCACCAGGAGATCGGGTTGGTTATTGCGAACCGAGCGGAGGTGTTGGGCGAAGCGATCGCCAAGCCTGCGCTTGGTTTTGACAAAAATGCTGGAGAAAGTCAACGGGTGAGGCAGCATCTATGGAGCGAAGGAAAAAGGCAAAGTTTTGGGTCGAGACCCTTCAGACTGACGTGGGGGGCAGGAAGAAGCTGGTATGGGAAATGGCCCATTGTCAGCTGTGGGCCAGGTGAAAATGAGTTTCACCAGGTTTGATTCTGGCATCAGGTGCTGTCAGTGTGGAGTTTGCACGTTCTACCTCTGGCCTTCTGGGCTGCTGTTGGGTATTCCAGTTCTATGCTGGTGGTTTGAATGGCTACTGTAGATCTACCATGGAAGCAAGGGGGTGAAAAAACAGGAATCAAAGGAGAGACGATAGACTTGTGAGAGGGAATAGGAAATATTGGAAAATATGGATGGGGAGAACAGGGCCGATGCGATTGCTATTTGAAGTATAAAGCTGATATCATAGCCATGATATGAGCCCCTTCTGGAAAATATCTGGCCCTTAATATTTTTATAGCTTAGAGATACAATGCAGAAACAGGCCCTTCGGCTCACTGAGTCCACACCAACCAGCAATCCCCGCACATTAACACTATCCTACACACACTAGGGACAATTTACATTTACACCAAGCCAATTAACCTACAAACCCGTACGACTTTGGAGTGTGGGAGGAAACCGGAGCACCCGGAGAAAACCCACGCAGGGAGAACGTGCAAACTCCGCACGGACAGCGCCCGTAGTCAGGCTCGAACCTGGGTCTCTGGCGCTGGAAGGCAGCAACTCTACCGCCGCGCCACTGTGCCGCCCTACGTGAAAAAAACCCACATCTTCACACCAGCAGTAATTTGATAGGCTGAATGGACTCCTTCAGTACCATAATGAGGACAAATTAGCCAACATGGAGATTACAAGGTTAAGTGTGAGCAAGTGGAAAGACTACCCAAGTGTATCGATGAGAGTAGTGTGGTTGGCATGGGGCATGGGCTTCAGGAAGACCTTGTGGAAACTCCGCCAAAACGTAAGAGCCCGATGTATCCAGCGCTAGCTGGCAAATTGGATCTAAAATAGGAATGCTGATAGGAAGCGGAGGGTGAAAGTTGCTTTATATGGTTGGGAGTCCATGATCAGAGGCATCCAGCAGAGGTCCT
This sequence comes from Malacoraja senta, assembly GCA_038087875.1. NCBI lineage: Eukaryota > Metazoa > Chordata > Chondrichthyes > Rajiformes > Rajidae > Malacoraja > Malacoraja senta. The sequence goes on from CM075988.1 coordinate 20,992,903, forward strand.
TGTTGAGACATGGCCATTTCTTACATACACTAACAATCTGGCTGGGAATTTAAAATGTCTGATGAATAGGATTGCAGAAGGAACAACAATTGGTGGAGTGGATAATATGAAGGATAATCTTCAGCTACTTTGGGAGGATTAATAAAGACATCAGAGGGAACTTGATGTATGTTTTCAAGGATCCCGGAAGAGAGAAGGACAGCTAAAGTGGTTACAAAGACAAGGGTGGCACAGTGGTGTGGAGTTGCTGCCTTACAGAGCCAGAGATCCGGGTTCAATCCTGACTACGGGTGCTGTCTGTACCGAGTTTGTACGTTCTCCACGTGACTGTGTGGGTTTTCCCTGGGTGCTCCAGCTTCCTCCCACATTCCAAAGATGTACAGCTTTGCAGGTTAATTGGCTCCAGTAAAGATTATAAATTGTCCCTGGTGTGTAGGATAGTGCTAGTGTATGGGGATCGCTGGTCGGCGTGGACTCGGTGGGCCGAAGGGCCTGTTTCCATGCTGTATCTCTAAACTAAACCAAACTGAACTAAACATTCTTGCCTTCTTTAGCCACGACACTGAATATAAGAGTCGGAAGGATCTTATGGTCAAGAATTGGCCCTTTGGCCCACCATGTCTGTGTCTTACCTATCTAACTAATTCCATCCACACATGGTCTGTATCCCCCTATTCCATGCTCATTCAAGTGTCTATCTAAAATGCCTTTCTTCACAGCTCATACACTCCAAAACCGACAATACGCTGGTGAACCTCTTTTTGCATCCTCCACGTGAGGTGACGATGATGTCAATATGAGTTTGGCCACACTAGGAGAGCCATCTGCAGTATTGGTCGCCACATTGCAGAGTGGACATGGCTTCATTCGAGAGGAGATTCACTAAGAAAGTTGGGTTGGAGAGTTTTACTTCCAATGAGACACTGGATAGGGTTGGTGGAAAAGACTGAGAGGGTACAAATTGAGGTCTACAAAATGATGAGGGGTGTCGATAGGGCATAGATAGGGCACAAAAGGCTTATGTTTAAGGTAAGGTGTAAGAGAGTTTGAGAGGACTCGAGAAATAATTCTTGGTGAGAGAATGGAGCAGCTGGGCTTGTACACTCTGGAGTTTAGAAGGATGAGAGGCAATCTCATTGAAACGTATAAGATTGTTAAGGGTTTGGACATGCTAGAGGCAGGAAACATGTTCCCGATGTTGGGGGAGTCCAGAACCAGGGGCCACAGTTTAAGAATAAGGAGTAAGCCATTTAGAACGGAGACGAGGAAACACTTTATCTCACAGAGAGTGGTGAGTCTGTGGCATTCTCTGCCTCAGAGGGCGGTGGAGGCGGGTTCTCTGGATGCTTTCAAGAGAGATCTAGATAGGGCTCTTAAAAATAGTGGAGTCAGGGGATATGGGGAGAAGGCAGGATCGGGGTACTGATTGGGGATGATCAGCCATGATCACATTGAATGGCAGTGCTGGCTCGGAAGGGCTGAATGGCCTACTCCTGCACCTATTGTCTATTGTCTATTGTCTATTGTGTATTGTAAATAATTCTTTCACATGGAGAATTTAGTTGAAACCGGAAACTCACTGTGCACTTGTAGCCACAGAGCCCAGCAGAGGCTTCCAGATAACTGGGGCAGAGGCTTCCAGATAACTGGGGCAGGATGCCATTCAAGTCGTTAGTTTGTACAACGCTGTCAACCGCAAAAAACAATATAGAACTAAATGTTCTTAGTTAGATTTTATCTTGGTTCATTTATTTCCAATACAGTGCATTCACTTAAATTCTATTTTTCGTCAAATTATTCATTGTTTTATTCTATCTGAACAACATTTAAATGATTGGAGATAGGCACAAAAAGCTGGAGTAACTCAGCGGGACAGGCAGCATCTCTGAAGAGAAGGAATTCATTCTCTTCAGAGTTGCTGCCTGTCCTGCTGAGTTACTCCAGCATTTTGTGCCTATCTTCGGTATAATAGTAAGATTAAACGAGAACTTACCAGTTTGAAGTTTGATCTGTATTTTATGAGGAGTTACGATGAGGGATTACGTGAAGACCCCGTTCAGCACGCATGCACGACATTCTTCAAAGCAGCGGTGTGGAATCACAGGAAACACAATAATTGAAATAAACATAGTAAAGAAAAGGAGAACTAAGATACCTGTTGATCTATATATTTGAGGGTGGGAGCGGAGGGCACGTAATCCCTCATCGTAACTCCTCATAAAATACAGATCAAACTTCAAACTGGTAAGTTCTCGTTTAATCTTACTATTTTACTTCGGAGTCACGTGAGTGACTTCGTGAAGACTTCAAAGCTCTGTGATTTCAAACCGTGTAACAGTTCATACTTCACTCGCTGCCGAAGTCATTCAAGGGAGGAAGTATGTTATCGTAATCAACCATAATCTGTTTGTAAACAATAATGGTATCTATTAAACAATAACAAAAGACAAAATGCTCCCCCGGGCTTAAATTATATAATTTTGCAGATTTTAAAACTCTTTCTGCAAATAACACAGGTTCTGCTAGCGGCTTGTGGTAGAACGTTTGGAACGTTTTCTCCATGTTCATTCTTTTAGCCGCCGATGTGGATGCTGCCCTGGTGGAGTGAGATGTATATACATCAGTATCTACTCCAGCAGCTCCCAGTGCCTGCTTGAGCCATCTCGAGATGGTTTGGCTCGACACCCAACCATGAGGTTTCTTGTGGCTGACCCATAAGGCTTTTTTATTTATTTATTTATTTATATATATATATATATATATATATATATTTTTTTTTTCCTTCTCCCTCGAGAATCTCTTGTTGTGTTGATGTAAGTGAATAAGTGAGTCATGACACACAACCGTAGGTCAGGTGGGTATGCCCGGAAATCCATAACTAGGACTCAAGTTCCTGGCTTGCTCTGCTTTAGCAGCTCCTGAATGGTGAATGAGACCCGGTCTGGTGTTATAACCATGTTGTCCAGTCGCAGTAAGTGGAGGGACTGGACTCTATGTGCTGAGACTAGTGGCATCAGCATGACCGTTTTGCATGGTTAGCTTTTCCAGGGTGAGAGACCTGGCTGGGGACCATCCCCTTAGGTATGTCAGGACCACACTGACATCCCAGATTTGTGTATACCTAGGTCTAAGAGGGTTGGAGTTGACGATACTCCTCATGAGTTTGATCACCAGCGGGTGAGACCCTATGGCCTGTTGTCCTGGCACCTGTTTTAAGTAGGCTGACAGCGCACGTCTGGCAGTATTGATGGCGCTGTAGCTCAATCCTTCATTATGGTGAAGGCCCCCCAGGAACTCCAGTACATTGGTTATGGTTGCAGATGAGTACGTTGTCCCAGTAGTCGAGCAGTATCTTTCCCACTTCCTGATGCTCGATAGGTATTGTTTCCTGGTGGACATACGGTGTCATCATGTTGATGGTCCTGTCAGACAATCCCAGTCCCAGCAGTGGTCTTTTGATAATCTGCAACCCAGTAGGTTAATTTTGGCATGGCATGGATGACTTATGCCTGATACAGGGTGCGTCAATAGGTCTGGGCTACTGGGAAAAGTCATAGGAGTGTCGATGACCATGTCGAGGACCACTGTGAATCATGGCTGTGTAGGCCAGTTGGTACTATCAAAATACCTGAAGCAGAGTCCATCTGTATTTTGCGTAGTACCCTACAGATTAAGGCAGAAGGGGAAAAAGCATAGAAGAAATCTGTCCCCCAGTTCAGCGCGAATGCATCTATCGCTGCTGCCTCAGGGTGTGGTTCCCAAGGGACATACATTGGTACGTGGTGATTTAGTCTGGATGCAAAGAGATCGATATCTGGTGTGCCATATTGGTTTGTAATTTTAGCAAAGCTCTAGGATTTAACATCCATTCGGTGTTTATCATTGAATTTGCATGACCTGGCACTGTATTTAGCTTACCTGGTAGGTAAGTTGCTGATAGCCAAATATGTCTATCGACCCACCATTACCAGATTGTGTTGACCCAATTGTCACATGATATCGATTTTATTCCGGCCATATGGTTAATATAGGCCACCACCGTGATATTATCAATTTGTAAATGAACATGCAAGTTGTGCATATTCCTAGAATATGCTTTAAAACCATAAAACGCACCCAACATTTCCAAATAATTTATGCCCAGTGTTTGTAGTAAAGACGAGTCTAGGTTAGTCCATCTACCACCTGTGCTGGATATGGTATTAGTTGCTCCCCAGCCTTGAGCACTGGCATCTGTTTGTATAGTTAACGTTGGGTTATTGATGATGATAGGGCTGGAACTATGCCAAATGTGTTATATCCACCATTGTAACTCTGATATTGCTTCAATGGGTAGTTTCATGGATCTGTCAAAGTGACCTGCATGTCGTTTCAACGCCTGTACTTTTGCCCTTTGTAGGTGCTGATAGTGCAGGAGTCCAAATTGTGTAGCTGAAAATGCTGCTACCATTTTGCCAATTACTCTTGCCACTTGTGGGATGGTTGGTCGATTGCTTACCATTAAATTGTTGCACATCTGTGCCAATTCTGCTGCTTTACCTTTTGGCAACGTTACAGACATGTGGATTGAGTTAATTGAATCCCAGATAGTCCATAGTTGTGGATGGCGTCAACTTAGATTTATCTGGATGTATGACAAACCCAGGGTTTCAAACAATTATTTGGTAGCTAATACAGCTGATTTAGCCAACTCCATGGTTTTGCCAACTATTAGGATATCATCAAGATACGCCATGACAATATGTCTTTGTTTCGCTAATGTTGCCAAGGCTGGTTTTAATATCTTGGTAAATAGTCTAAGGCTGATGTCAACCCATTAGGCAATACTTTATACTGCCATAGTTGCCCCATCCAGGTAAATTTTCAGGTATCTGCGATGACCCTTGTGAATGGGTACTGAATAGTAGGCATCTTTTAAATCAATGCTTGCCATAAAGTATCCTTTGGAAATCAGTTGTTTAGCAGTTACAAATGTTTCCATTTTGAAATGTACATACTTAACAAAGGTATTTAGTGAGGTTAAGTCAATGATGATGTGACATCCACCATCTTTTTTACTTTTGGTAAATATATTTGAGACAAATTCCAAAGGATCATGTTTGGATTTCTCAATGACACCCTTTGTAAGTAACCTCACCAGTTCTGCTTGAGCCTCTAGTTCTCTTTGACTGAGAGGGTAAAGACCCTTTGGCTACGTGCTGAACTGGTGGCATGTTTTCGTGAATGAACTCTATTTTGTATCCCCGAATACTGTTAAGTATATAACTATCATTCGTGAGACACCTCCTGTTAGTACAGTTCCCCATTTACATGCTGGTAGGAACCAGACCCACCTACCTCCATAGTTATGGTAGTGTTCCTTTCTTCCGTTTGTTCATCCGTCGTTATACTGCTGGATGTACTGCTGATGTACTGCTGATTGGGGGTGGCGCATTTTCCATGGGCCCTGGCCTAAAAAGGCTTTCGGGGATAGTATGCGGACCCCGAGCTTTCACCAGTGACATAAATTTGACCTTGACTGGTGGACGCGGTGGGGTACTGCCGTCTGGTTTTTTGTGTGGGTCTGCTCGTTCCGGGGCCTGCCCTCATGAGGCCAAATGCTTTGGACTCTTCCTCCTGGTCTTTCACTTGTCCTTCCAAATAACAGGATCTGCGGCTCTGAGGCCGGTGTTTTACACAGTCCTGCAAACCTGGGATTGAGGGCAGGTCTTATTCTCTCCTTGCGGAGGTTATTTATCTCATATTGGGTGTAGCACAGCAGAGCCAGAATGTCTTGCTGGTTTGTGGTCATATCCACCCCATCCACGGAACGAGCATAGGCTGTTATCCCTGTCGTCAGGAGCTTGAGGATTTTAGCTCCTGGTTCCGGATACTCTGTCCCCCCCCCCCCCAGATTTGGCTGTTAACAGCCGGTACATTGAGCGAACTGCAGTTTTCCAGCTCTAGTGCCTCATTAAGTACCTGTCTTGTAGGGGTTTGAGGGACAGGTGGTTGATGCTGGCCGCCAGTTTTGGCTCCAATGGCCGCCCTGCTCGTGGTGAAACCACGTAGCGAATCTCCACACCCAGCAGCTCTTCCTGATCCTGTACCCCAAGCGTACTCCCGACATCTTCAGCCAATGACCCCTCTTCCTGACCAGCCCAGCCCTGGTCGCCAACGCTGCCCTGCTTTGAGGGGAAAGCGATGGCCAGTGCATTGTAGAGCACTGCTGTGGGAGTGCCTGATCCCCCTGGCGAGACTGCTCTAGCTCCTGAAGCAAGTCTCGCTGGAGCAGTTGCTCCATGAGCCTTTTCATTCGGCTCAGGCGGCTAGCTCTGCCGCTCTAAGGAGGACCCTCCTCATCGGAGTCAGACATAACCGGCCGGTTTGTTTGTTTGTTTGTTTGTTTAAACTTTTCCTCCAGCCCGCTGCCGCTCATCAGGCTGCGCTAGCGGGACTGGGCTCGGCTCGGTCTCGATGAGGGTGGACCGCAGCATATACGGTCCAGGTGCCGCCTCTCGCCCCCCACTGATGGAACACTCCCGTTCTGTTGGAGTCGAACGGGGGGCGGTTTTCTTCCTTTGCCGTGCTGCTCCTGTTCCCAGTTCCTCTGGAATAGAGAGCAGAGCACAGCTTGCGGATTACGACCTCAGAGTAAGACTTACCTGATGGTCCGCTGTTTATTTTCACCGACGTGTAGCGGGAGCGCCTGTACTCCCGGTCGTCGCTGTTGCACTGCGTGAACGCTAATGTCGCGCATGCGTGCTGAACGGGGTCTTCACGAAGTCACTCACGTGACTCCGAAGTAAAATCCAGCATCTGCAGTTCTTGCCTACACATTTAAATGATTGGATTGTTTTCTCTGGAACGCCAGGGCAGTACGGTGGCGCAGAGGTAGAGTTGCTTCCTTACAGCGCCAGGGACCCGGGTTCCACCCTGACTATGGGTGCTGCCTGTATGGAGTTTGTACCTTCTCCCCGTGACCCCGTGGGTTTTCTCCGGAGGCTCCGAAGTCCCTCCTCCCTCTCCGACGGCATTCCTCGCTCTCCGACGGTTCTCTCACTCTCCGACGCTCTATGGCTCAATGACTCTATGATTGGGGTCAAGGAAAGAGCGTTCACGTCGCGGCCCTGCTTCCACCAATCTTTCCACCAGCACGCACAAGAAGCACAAGAAGCGCAAGACGGACACCATTGTCCTCTCCATGTCGAGAACGTTGTACTATCAATCATGCACCCCTTCAATAATGGCTGTGGCAACGCCACAGATTTTCCAGGATTCTCAAAGGCCAAACCTTCTAGGCAGTGAGATCTTGGGATCTAGATTGATGGTCAGCACAGTGGGCAGCTGGTCTGTGCTGCCTCACTGCTCCAGGTACCCGGGTTCGATCCTGACCTCCCGAGTCTGTGCGGAGTGACCATGTGGGTTTCTCCAGGTGACACTCATCCCAAAGACGTGCAGGTTTGTAGGTTCATTGGTCTCTGAAAAATTGCCCCTAGTCTGTAGTGAGTGTCATAGAGTCATACGGCATGGAAACATGCCCTTTGGTCCAACTTGCCCACATGTCCCACTAGTCCCACCTGCCTGCATTTGGTCCATGTACCTGTCTAAACATTTTTTAAATGTTGCGGTAGAACCTGCTTCAACTACCTCTTCCGGCAGTTTGTTCCATACACCCACCGCCCTTTTGTGTAAAAAAGCTACTTCTCAGGTTCCCATTAAATCTTTCCCCCTTCACCTTAAACCTATGTCCGATTCCCCTACACTGGGCAAGAGACTCGTTTACCCGATCTATTCCTCCTATGATTTTGTACACTTCTACAAGATCACCCCTCATCCTCCTGTGCTCCAAGGAATAGAGTCCTAGCCTGCTCAACTGCTCCCTGTAGCTCAGGCCTTTGAGTCCTGGCAACATTCGCGTAAATCTCCTCTGTACCCTTTCAATCTTGCACGAGAAAGTCATACAAAATGGAGCTGGTGTGAATGCGTGATCAATGGTTGGCGTGGACTCCAAGCAGCCATCAGTCCATGCTGTATCTCTAAAACGTAACTCATCTGACAACTTGTTGCATAACCAGGGGCATGTTGGACTTTGAGATGAGACGTTAAACCAAGGGAATATGGATCAAGATCAGGTAGAGGAGATTAAGTTTTCATTATTGGACGCTGTGGGCTGAAGGGCCCATTTCTGATCTGTACTATTCTATGTGGAGGAAGGAACTGCAGATGCTGGTTCAGTGTGAAGAAGGATTCCAACCAGAAACGTCACCCATCCTTATTCTCCAGAGATGTTGCCTGTTCCACCGAGTGACCCCAGCACTTAGTACCTACAGTCTCTTCTGTACTCTTCTATCTTCCATGTTCTCGCACTCACCAGTGTTGAAAACCTATTTTGCAAAGACGTGGCTCTTGTTCAAATCTAATCATGCTCACATATCCAGCTAGCTTAGAAACAATTTGTTATCTGTAATTTGTATGAATAATCTCATCATTTTGAAATCAAAAACAAAGGTCATATCACACAGGGGATAATTTTCTGCTCTTGTGGACTGAGAACACACTTCAGGAGTTTGGTCATAATTGTAGATGATATATGCATGTGCCTTTAACATAGTGACCTGATACCTACTAACCACTCCCCATATCACAAGTATAACTACAACCTCCCCACCCACAGATCGCTCTCTAGTTCCTGTGACAGACCACGTACAGCTAGTGCAATATGTAATGCTCCAGTATGAATAAAGATAGTAAAGTAACGATGCCTCGTTATAGATTCTTTACAATAATATAGATAAATCAATGACTGTGATTAACGTCTTAAATGTCCACTAAATATCTTCCTATTTAGATTGCAGGGAAATATTGTATTTAAATCAATCCTGATTTATTTTTACCTCTGCAATAATGCTGATCGATTTTGAACACCCAGAGTTTCATATTGTTGCTCTTTGTTAAGTTTAGTTTAGTTTAGGGATGCAGAGCTGAAACAGGCCCTTCGGCCCACCCACTCCACGCCGACCAGTGATCCCCGCACATTAACACTATCCTACACACACCAGGGACAATTTTACATTGATACCAAGTCAATTAACCTAAAAACCTGTACGATTTTGGTGTGTGGGAGGAAACCAAATTTCTTGGAGAAAAAACCCACGCAGGTCACAGGGAGAACGTACATACTCCGTACAGACAGCACCCGTAGCCAGGATCGAATCCGGAATGCCGGGCGAATAAGCAAGCCACGCGTGGTGAATCAAAGGGATCATTATTGTCAAAGCAAAGAGAACAACACACACGCGAATGGGGTAAGGTTGACCCGGGGTTCAATTTATATACTAGGGCACACCCCAACACCTCGTGACAACTCCTTCCCGCCATTACCCAGTCACGTGACCCTAGCCCCCGACTGCCGAGAGTTCGCATAGTAAGTGGCCTAACCACCGGGTGGCGCCACACCGGGTCTCTGGCGCCGTAAGGGAGCAACTCACCGCTGCACCACCATGCCACCCTAAATGTTGATGTTGGGAAGACTGAAATAGGTAGCTGAACTGCAGACTGGGTTTTAAACTCATCCACTGTTAGGGCTGATCAAAGTGTTGGAGGAACACAGAGAGTCAGGCAGCATAAGTGGAGGGAATGGACAGGTGACGGTTTGGGTCGGGATTCTTCAGACAATGTTTTGACTCAAGATTCCAGCATCTGCAGTTTCTTGTTGTGTCCATTTTAGTGTCGGGGCTGGGCTTGTGGACTGTTCAGGAGCCTCAGTGTGGGGTGAGATGGAAGGCGACTGAACAGTGTGCTGGAGGTCCTTACCTGCAACCACAGAGAATCAGGAATGTGACAATCACAGAGCAATCGGTGGTGATTAAGCAGTCTGCTGAGCAATTCCACTCTAATAACTTATGCATCAACGGTATTGTGCTCAGTTTTGGTCACCATGTTATAGGAAAGATGTTGTCAAGCTGGAAAGGATGCAGAGAAGATTTACAAGGATGTTGCCAGGTCTCGATGGCTTAAGCTATAGGGAGACGTTGAGCAGGCTCGGACTTTATTCCTTGGAGCGCAGGAAAGTGAGGGGAGATCTTATAGGGATGTATAAGATCATGTGAGGAATAGATAGGGTCAATGCTAGTCTTTTACCCAGAGTAGGGGAATCGATAACAAGAGGATATAGGTTTAAGGTGAGGGGGGTGGGGGGGGGGGGGAGATGTAATAGGTATCTAAGGGATAACTTTTTTACACAAAGGGTGTAGGGTGTACGGGACGAACTGCTAAAAGAGGTCGTTGTGGCAGATACTATAACAACTTTTAAAAGACATTTGGTCACGTAAATGGATAGGAAAGGTTGAGAGAGAAATGGGCCAAACGTAGACAGGTGGGACTAGCGTTGATGGGACTAGTGTAGACTAGAGTAGACGGGCTAGCTGGGCCGAAGGGCCTGTTTCCGTGCTGCATCACTCTCTCACTCTATGACTATCACTAGACTTGCCTTGCAACTAATGCATTTCCCGAAGTGCTTAAAACTGGATAAAATATCTAACCAAAGCCAAACCTATGATCTTTGCTTTTAAATTCTCCATCCATGTAACATGAAAATAACATATAAGGGAGCAAGCCATGTATTAGACTCCTCTACCATTCAATATGATTCTGGGGCAGCTACTGGCTTGTTCACTTTACTACCAGGTCCATATATCCTCTGTCAAAAGCCACTGCTTTAAATAACTCAACAACTCAGCATGCATGGCCCGATTAAACCTAAACTATAATCTACTATGACAGTGCATGGTTCTGCACTGATGTATCCTCATTGAGTCGGTATGTCAAAGAGGACTCTCTCGAACTTCTACAGGTGCACAGTAGAGAGCATGCTGACTGGTTGCATCGTGGCTTGGTTCGGCAACTTGAGCGTCCAGGAGCGGAAAAGACTGCAGAAAGTTGTGACCACTGCCCAGTCCATCATCGCCTCTGACCTCCCCACCATCGAAGGGATCTATCGCAGTCGCTGCCTCAAAAAGGCAGGCAGCATCATCAAGGACCCACACCATCCTGGCCACACACTCATCTCTCTGCTGCCTTCAGGTAGAAGGTACGGGAGCCTGAAATCTGTTACATCCAGGTTCAGGAACAGCTCCTTCCCCACAGCCATCAGGCTATAAAACTCGCCAACAAACAGACTCTGAACTGTAAAGGCTCTGTCTTACCTGTTTGCGGTCATCAGCGGTGAAGCGCGGCGTCGCCGGTAGCGAGGACCGCGCGGCAACGGCGAGAGCGTCGAGCCTATCCACCGGAGCGCCGCACGGATGCTGCGCGGGGGCCGAGTTAATTCAAACACGGCGGGTCCCACGTGCTTGCGGTAAGTGAAAAAAGGGCGGGCCGACTGCGATGACGTCGGCCCGCCGCACGTGACTCACCAGCGGCGGCTGTGGCGGCGGCCATCCTGATCGCGGCGCTGTAGCGGTGGCTGTGCCTGCGGCCGTGCAGCACACGTGCCTCACTGGCGGCGGCACGTGCCTCACTGGCGGAGGCTGTGGCAGTGGAGGTTTGACACACGGCGCTCGAGCCATACTGGCGGCGGCCCGTGCGAGCGGCCGTGCGCACTCGTGCATCACTGGTGGAGGTTGTGCGGTGAGTATTTTGTTTTGGACATTGTCGTTTTTATTTTAGCACCGCCGCACGGCTCGGGAATTGTACTTTCTCACGAGTGCGCGGTCTATGGCGGCAGATTCCTCCCGTTTCGCCGCCATAGACCGCAGACTCGTGAGACAGGCCTTTAACAGCCTATTGCACTTTATCTGCTTATTTATGTGTATATTGTACTGAACTGTTCTGTATTTATGCTTACAATACTCTGTTGTGCTGCAGCAAGCAAGTTGCATTGTCCTATCTGGGACACATGACAATAAACTTTCTTGACGACTTGACTACAACATTTCATTAAAGGCCCTCTATATGATGGACAAGAAATCACTAGAAAAATCACTCTTTGAGGAAAGCAAACAAATATAACAGTTTCTGATCGTTAATGCGAGGAAACAATTGGAATATCTCAACTGAAACAAACTGAAAGGTCAAATCCGAAGATAAAATAACATCTTCTTCATCATCATTGATTTCCCTTACAGTATATAATCTACCACTGCTAACATCAAAGGAGTTGCCGCACTTACTAATGCCATACCATATAAAGAATGAAGGAAAGTATGTCACACAAGCAAATTCACAATACGACATGATACGATAGAACATTATTTATCCCAGGTGCAAAATTGATCTGCCAGCAGTCATAAAAACACAAAAAACACAAAATACATGAACCAATACAGGTTCCCCCGGGTTACGAACACACAATTCACAGATTCCCGTACTTACAAGCGTGCTCCCACAATATTAATAAATTCAAATGTCTGACGTAAATACATGCATTTATTCCTACGAGGTGCAGAACTAGTTTCCTTCCATCTCTCTGTGATTAATAATTTTTCTTTCTTATCAATCCAATGTGCTTTTTACGCCATTTATTACCATACAATGGGCCGGTATGCGGACTGGCTGTGGGAGGCAGGGCAGTGCACCTTGAGGGTGGAGTGGGCCGCTGGAGGCCCTGCAGCAGCCTGGGGCTCGGCTGGATCGGGTGCCGCTCCAAGAGGCTGCGCGGTGGGTGCAGCAGCAGTGGAGCACATCAACAGCCACGCTTGGCCAAGCCAAACCTGCAACGCCACCAGGACCACGGGCCTTCATGGAATGAACATGGCAGACAGGAATGCCACAGAAAAGCACAGTTTGATTTCTCAAGGGATTTCTCACTTTCCTCACGCCGCAAGTGAGGAAGCATCTGTGGAACGAGAAACAGTTTCAGTTGGTGGCGGTGCTGCCTCTCAGTGCCAGAGGCCCAGGTTCGATCCTGACCTCGGGTGCTATCAGTGTGGAGTTTGCATGTTCTCCCTGTGACCGTGTGGATTTCCTCCAGATGCTCCGGTTTCCTCCCACATCCCAAAGACGTGCCTGTTTAGCAGGTTAATTGGCTTCTTTAAAAATTGCCCCTCATGTGTAGGGAATGGATGAGATAGGGGGATAACATAGAGCTAGTGTGAACAGCTGATTGACGGTCACGGTGGGCCAAAGGGGTTGTTTCTATACTGTATCTCTAAACTTAACTAAACTAAACTAAACAAGAGACGTACTGAGGGTTGGATCTAAGTCAAAGTCCTTTAATTAGATACTTATTCAGGACAGTTAGAGTGGTGGGTGTATGGAACGAGCTGCCAGAGGAGCTAGTTGAGGCAGGTGCTATATTTGACAAGTTGACTAATTTGGCATCATGTTCGGCATTAACATTGGGGGCCAAAGGGACTGTCCCTGTGCTGCTCCACATTCTATGTTCCAAGTATACGTTTGAATCCCTCTTTGGTTTTGCAAATGCAAAGAGAATCATCTTAATGATTGTTGTCTGCCTCTGCTCTGTCTGTTGGTTCATCTGCAGAGAACATAAATAAATACCGACTGAAATATTTAAATCCACAACCATGACCTTCACCAAATAATCTTAAAGACACAAGCGTCTCATCTTCTTCCAGAAAAACCCAACTTAACTTCTCATTGCCCACAGATGATCTGATTAAATGGACATCATGTACGAGTTTATAAATAAACATAATTGCCTCTGAAAAGGCACACACTGCGGTAACAGCTGTTTCTAAGTTTGTTCCATTTTGCTTGTGAGAATCCATTTCAGAACGACACAAATTGCAAATGTATGTAATGGGATTTATGGTCCCCTTTGCCTCGAACACCATCATCTTTTTTACACAAAGGGTGGTGGGTGTATGGAACCAGCTGCCGGAGGACGTACGATAGTTGAGCCAGGTGCTATCATAGCCATATTACCCCATCAACATAATGAGAGAGTCTAGGACCAGAGGCCGTAGCCTCAGAATAAAAGGACGTACCTTTAGAAAGAAGATAATAATAATAATGATAATGGATGGGATTTATATAGCGCCTTTCTAATACTCAAGGCGCTTTACATCGCATTATTCATTCACTCCTCAGTCACACTCGGTGGTGGTGAGCTACTTCTGTAGCCACAGCTGTCCTGGGGCAAGACTGACGGAAGCGTGGCTGCTAATCTGCGCCTACGGCCCCTCCGACCGCCACCAATCACTCACACACATTCACACACATTCACACACATTCACACGCAGGCAAAGGTGGGTGAAGTGTCTTGCCCAAGGACACAATGACAGTATGCACTCCAAGCGGGATTCGAACCGGCTACCTTCCGGTTGCCAGCCGAACACTTAGCCCATTGCTCCATCTGTCGTCCCAAAGGTGAGGTTGTAGTGCAAACAGCTCTGTCCGGGACCGCAAGAAATTGCAGAGAGTCTGTCACACAGACCAGACTCCCCACCATTGACGAGGACTAGAGGTCACAGCCTCTGAATTAAAGGACGTTCTTTTGAGGAAGGAGATGAGGAAAAATGTCTTTAGTCAGAGGGTGGTGAATCTGTTGAATTCATTGCCACAGACGGCAGCGGAGGCCAAGTCAGTGGATATTTTTAAGGCACAGATTGAACATGAATTTATAAACCTCTGGCGTTCTGGAGAAAACAATCCACGTTTATCCAACCTCTCCTTGTGCCTCAGTTTCCCGCACCCAGGGTGAGGATCATCAGTGGATCACGATCTTCTGTTTCATCTCCCCGTGACAGAGAAAACGCAGAGTCCACGCCGACCATCGATCCACCTCTCACACTAGTTCCAAGTTATCCCACTTTCTCATCCACTCCCTACGCACTCGGGGTAATTTTAGAGAACAATTAACCTACAACCCGACCAGACGTGCCACCGTGCCGCCTGCTACCACCTTGTCGTAAGGTATTGTGGTGATGAGTTTTATCCACCACCATTTTAAAGGGTCTTTCTCTTGGGTGAGTACCATGTTTATTAGCTTAGATTGTTTTTTTTTAAATCATTATTCTGCATATTGCATCCCATCATCACATCTTTTCAACCCTCCTTCAAATGGACAACATGTTCAGTGAAAACGAATGCCTCCACTTCAAAGATAGACAATTTTAAAACTCTCTCCATAAGCAGCCAGGGGGTGGGGATGGTGTGGTAGGGAAGTGTGGATCCTATAAGCGGCTTTATAGACATATTGAACGGTTGGGGGGAGGGACTCAAATAGAGGAAGCTTGTAGACGGTGTGTGAGGCAGGAGGCAGAGAAGGGAAGCACTCAGACCCAACAGGTAGGGGGGAAAGAAGAAAAAAATAATAAACAGAGAATAAGAGGTGGTGGGTTTCTTAAATGTGTGAGCAGAGAGACAGAGGGGTGTAAAATGAGGGTAGAAGCAATAGGTAACAAGGTGAAAAGTAAATGTGGCAGGCAGACAAATCCTGCGCAAAAATCAAAAAGGGCCACTTTTCAACATAATTGTATAAGGGGTAAGAGCGTTGTAAAAACAAGCCTGAAGGCTTTGTGTCTCAATGCAAGGAGCATTCGTACTAAGGTGGATGAGTTGAATGTGCAGATAGCTATTAATGACTATGATATAGTTGGGATCACGGAGACATGGCTCCAGGGTGACCAAGGCTGGGAGCTCAACTATTCAATATTCAGGAGGGATAGACAGAAAGGAAAATGAGGTGGGGTAGAGTTGCTGGTTAGAGAGGAGATTAACGCAATGGAAAGGAAGGATATTAGCTTGGAGGATGTGGAATCGATATGGGTAGAGCTACGAAACACTAAGGGGCAGAAAACGCTAGTGGATGTTGTGTACAGGCCACGTAGCAGTAGTAGTGGAGTTGGGGATGGCATCAAACAGGAAATTAGAAATGCGTGCAACAAAGGTAAAACAGTTATAATGGGTGACTTCAATCTACATATAGATTGGGTGAATCAAATTGGCAGGGGTGCTGAGGAAGAGGATTTCTTGGAATGTATGCGGGATAGTTTTCTAAACCAACATGTAGAGGAACCAACAAGAGAGCAGTTTATTCTAAACTGGGTATTGAGTAATGAGGAAGGGTTAGTTAGCAGTCTTGTTGTGCGTGGCCCCTTGGGCAAGAGTGACCATAATATGGTTGAGTTCTTCATTAGAATGGAAAGTGACATTGTTAATTCAGAAACAAGGGTTCTGAACTTAAAGAAAGGTAACTTTGAGGGTATGAGACGTGAATTGGCCAAGATTGACTGGCAATTTATTCTTAAAGGGTTGACGTTGGATATGCAATGGAAGGCATTTAAAGACTGCATGGATGAACTACAAAAATTGTTCATCCCAGTTTGGCAAAAGAATAAATCAGGGAAGGTAGTGCATCCGTGGATAACAAGGGAAATCAGGGATAGTATCAAAACAAAAGATGAAGCGTACAAATTAGCCAGAAAAAGCAGCCTACCAGAGGACTGGAATTCAGTCCACCAGAGGAGGACAAAGGGCTTAATTAGGAAAGGGAAAATAGATTATGAAAGAAAACTGGCAGCAAACATAAAAACTGACTGCAAAAGTTTTTATAGATATGTGAAGAGAAAGAGATTAGTTAAAACAAATGTAGGTCCCTTGCAGTCAGAAACAGGTGAATTGATCATGGGGAACAAGGACATGGCAGACCAATTGAATAACTACTTTGGTTCTGTCTTCAATAAGGAAGACATAAATAATCTGCCAGAAATAGCAGGGGACCGCGGGTCAAATGAGATAGAGGAACTGAGTGAAATGCAGGTTAGCCGGGAAGTGGTGTTAGGTAAATTGAATGGATTAAAGGCCGATAAATCCCCAGGGCCAGATAGGCTACATCCCAGAGTACTTAAGGAAGTAGCCCCAGAAATAGTGGATGCATTAGTGATAATTTTTCAAAACTCCTTAGATTCTGGAGTAGTTCCTGAGGATTGGAGGGTAGCTAATGTAACCCCCCTTTTTAAAAAGGGAGGGAGAGAAAAAATGGGGAATTACAGACCAGTTAGTCTAACATCGGTAGTGGGGAAACTGTTAGAGTCAGTTATTAAAGATGGGATAGCAGCACATTTGGAAAGTGATGAAATCATTGGACAAAGTCAGCATGGATTTACGAAAGGTAAATCATGTCTGACGAATCTTGTAGAATTTTTCGAGGATGTAACTAGTAGAGTGGATAAGGGAGAACCAGTGGATGTGTTATATCTGGACTTTCAGAAGGCTTTCGACAAGGTCCCACATAAGAGATTAGTATACAAACTTAAAGCACACGGTATTGGGGGTTCAGTATTGATGTGGATAGAGAACTGGCTGGCAAACAGGAAGCAAAGAGTAGGAGTAAACGGGTCCTTTTCAGAATGGCAGGCAGTGACTAGTGGGGTACCGCAAGGCTCAGTGCTGGGACCCCAGCTATTTACAATATATATTAATGATTTGGACGAGGGAATTGAATGCAACATCTCCAAGTTTGCGGATGACACGAAGCTGGGGGGCAGTGTTAGCTGTGAGGAGGATGCTAGGAGGCTGCAAGGTGACTTGGATAGGCTGGGTGAGTGGGCAAATGCATGGCAGATGCAGTATAATGTGGATAAATGTGAGGTTATCCACTTTGGTGGCAAAAACAGGAAAGTAGACTATTATCTTAATGGTGGCCGATTAGGAAAAGGGGAGATGCAACGAGACCTGGGTGTCATTGAAAGTAGGCATGCAAGTGCAGCAGGCAGTGAAGAAAGCGAATGGTATGTTAGCATTCATAGCAAAAGGATTTGAGTATAGGAGCAGGGAGGTTCTACTGCAGTTGTACAGGGTCTTGGTGAGACCACACCTGGAGTATTGTGTACAGTTTTGGTCTCCAAATCTGAGGAAAGACATTCTTGCCATAGAGGGAGTACAGAGAAGGTTCACCAGATTGATTCCTGGGATGTCAGGACTTTCATATGAAGAAAGACTGGATAGACTTGGCTTGTACTCGCTAGAATTTAGAAGATTGAGGGGGGATCTTATAGAAACATACAAAATTCTTAAGGGGTTGGACAGGCTAGATGCAGGAAGATTGTTCCCGATGTTGGGGAAGTCCAGGACGAGGGGTCACAGTTTAAGGATTAAGGGGAAATCCTTTAGGACCGAGATGAGAAAAACATTTTTCACACAGAGAGTGGTGTATCTCTGGAACTCTCTGCCACAGAAGGTAGTTGAGGCCAGTTCATTGGCTATATTTAAGAGGGAGTTAGATGTGGCCCTTGTGGCGAAAGGGATCAGGGGGTATGGAGAGAAGGCAGGTACGGGATACTGAGTTGGATGATCAGCCATGATCATATTGAATGGCGGTGCAGGCTCGAAGGGCTGAATGGCCTACTCCTGCACCTATTTTCTATGTTTCTATGTTTCTATATAGACTCAGACAACTGATCTAATAGAGGTACAAAATCATGAGAGAAATAGACTGGGTAGACGCACAGAGACTCTGCCCCGAGTAGGGAAATCGGGAACCGGAGGTTTAAGGTGAAGCTGGATAGATTTATTAGGAATCTGAGGGGTACCTTTTTCACACAAACGTTGGTAGGTGTATGGAACGAGCTGCCAGAGGACGTAGTTGAGACAGGGTCTATTGCAACATTTAAGAAACAATTGGACAGGTACATGGATAGGACAGGTTTGGAGGGATATGAACTAGATGCAGGCAGGTGGGATTAGTGTAGATGGGACATGATGATCGGTGTGGGCAAGTTGGGCTGAAGGGCCTGTTTCCACGCTGTATGAATCTATGACTCTGTGACAACACACAAAAACATAAAATATATTTAAATGACACATTAATTCCAAAGTTAATTAGCTTCTGTAAAAACAGTTGCGACTGCCTCACAGCGCCGGCTCAATCCTGATCTCAGGTGCTGTCTCTGCAGTGTTTGCACAATCTCCCTGTGACCACACGGGCTTCCTCTGGGTGCTCGGTTTCCACTCACAACCCATAGATGTGCAGGTTTGTAGGTTAGTTGGCCATCTGTAAATTGTCCCTGGTGTGTAGGGAGTGGATGGGAAAGTGGGATAACATGGAACTAGTGTGCACAGGCCCTTCGGCCCACGGAGTCCATGGCAACCATCCTACATTGGGTGATCCATGGTTGGTGTGGACTCCGTGGGCCGGAAGGCTGTATCTCTAACCTTAACTGAACGTATTGGTTCCTATGGCAACTGTGAGAGATTGAAACTGAACTGTTTCAGTTTCAGTATTCAATGATCTAATCTCAACCACATCCAGCAGATAAGACTGAATGTGATGAAGCATATCAAAGCAAAGATCCGGTTGTTTCCTGTTTTTCGGTTCACTTACGTATTTTGCGCAGATATTGAGTTCAATGTGAAATGATTTCTGGAGGGCCAGTACTAAAATCCACTGCTCATCCCTGACCTCAGTCTGAATGATGGGCAGGGTCTCAGAAGATTGGTCATATAATCATACAGCATGGAAACAGGCCCTTGGGCCCAACTTGCCCACGCTGACCAACATGCCCCAACTACACTAGGCTGTGACCTGTGTGGGTTTTCCCCGAAATCTTCAGTTTCCTCCCACACTCCAAAGACGTACAGGTTTGCAGGTTAATTGGCTTGGTATTAAAATGTAAAATTGTCCCTAGTGTGTGTAGGATAGTGTTAATGTGTGGGGATCGCTGGTCGGCGCGGACCCGGTGGGCCAGGGATGTCAAACGCGCGGCCCACGAAGGGGTCCGATCCGGCCCGCGGGATGATTTCTCCGATGCCAGAGCGGGCTGCAGCTGTCCCCGGTGCCGTATCGTACTGCGTTCGTGCGTGCACGGGACCATCCGACGCGCATGAAGTCGCATTTTGCCCGTAACCTAAAATGAGTTACAATGAGTTTGAAAACCCTGCGGTGGGCCAAAGAGCCTGTTTCCGCGCTGTATCTCTAAACTGAACGAAACTAGAAGGCCTAGCTACAAATTGAGAGGGACAAAGTTTAAGGATGTACAGGGAAAGTATTTTTACAGAGTTTTAGGTGCCTGGAACCCACTGCCAGGGATGATGGTGGAGTCAGTAGCATTCAGGAGACTTTTAGATAGGCAGGGAATGGAGGGGTAGGGATTCCATGGAGGCAGAAGAGAGTAGTTCACCTTGGCCATTGTGTTCGTCACAGTCAGCGTGGGCCAAAGGGCCTGCTCCTGTGCTGTACTTCTGTGCACAAGGCTAGTCAAGGTACAATGATTCCATGCCTTAGCCTCAAGGGCACCGCTGGTATTTGTGAAATGCATTTTAAATGTCTGCTCACAACAAAAAAACTGGCACAAAATGTCTCCCACCCACCACGAAAAAATGTTATCAAATAACCCTGACATTTAAAGCAGGCAAGAAAAAAGGTTAACAGAAAAGAGTTGGCTGAGGTAATCTACCTGAAGCAGTTTGCAGCATTATCCATCCCTTTAAACATATCTGTGTTAAGTTTTTTGATACTTTAATCCCCTCAAATGCACACTAGTAACCAACAAAGAAAACATGTTAGATTCTCCTTGGTTCTTTGACAAGAAAAGCAGCTATAGAATTGGCTTTGACCTCTGCATGTCATTCTGCCTCATCTATAATGGCGAATATTTGGACTGCAATAAAGTGTGCTTCATTTCAGCTTTCCCCAGCCCAACAATAATTGAGCCAAATGTCAACAGGAGTGATAGAATTGGATAGAAACAATGATCGGACTATTATAGAGTCAGCTACTGATGACCATGGTCACTGAACCAGATAATGATCGCTGCTAGATCACGAGAGAGCTGGATTATCCTTGCCCGCTAGACTGTCTGTTCAATGCTAATCGCCCATAGACCATTAAAACACTGCACGCAGACCACTATAAAATCAAACTAAAAACTCCAAAGGCAGCTAGATGCAGGAGTTGCAAATCAACTCAAGAATTCAAGTCGGCTTTGGGCTACACAGTTGAATTCTGTGTCGGTTTCCGACTCGCGTCATTATAAGGTCATAAGTGATGGGAACAGAATTAGGCCATTCGGCCCATCAAGTCTACTCCACCATTCAATCATGGCTGATCTATATCTCCCCCCTAACCCCATTCTCCCGCCTTCTCCCCGTAACTCCTGACACCCACTTCTATCCGATTTTGTAATTCGCAATTGTATCCGCTTCTATGTCTCCGTCTGGCAACTCAAGAATTCAAGTCGGCTTTGGGCTACACAGTTGAATTCTGTGTCGGTTTCCGACTCGCGTCATTATAAGGTCATAAGTGATGGGAACAGAATTAGGCCATTCGGCCCATCAAGTCTACTCCACCATTCAATCATGTGGAATTCCCGATGTGGAATGACTACACTCTGAGTGAAAAAGTTGCCCCTGAGCTTCCACTTAAATCTCTCCCCCCTCACCTGAAGCCTGTGCCCTCTAGTTTTAGAATCCTCTAACCCTGGGATAAAGACTGCGAGCATTCTACAAGAGTCCACAAACTCAAGAAGATCTTCCTTGCCTTCTACCACTCGGGTTGGGTATTTGAATCTTGCAGTGAGGTTGCGAAGGTGCAATTTGCACAGGTGAAAGAGGAGAGTATCGAATTATTCTTATAATGAGGCTCGTACAACGACGTAATCGGAGTCTGTCTTTATTTAGCAACTCACTACAGCAGCTGCCTCGTGCTGCATCCCCAGGCCCTGCTGCTAGGCCTCTCCCCGGTTACGCCCACAGCCCCACCTTCAGGCCGGATGCCGTCACTGCAGCCTGACCACTGGCAGCAGAATAAAGGCATTCCTTACTCTATTATTCCATAATACCACATCTCCCTTTCTTTGAGAACAAAGGGTGGACTACCTTTGTCTCTGCAGGTCTTAAGGGGTTTATTCTGCCCTTTTGCTGAAAGACCTGTCCCTGATCAAACAAATCAATAAATCACCAATCAAGTCTCTGCGGCTTTCTAACCTCTCTCCCACACCTGGTCCGCACAGGCTCTGTGGTGGGGCCCTCTCTGCTGGGTGATGTTGTCACTGGTGGAGCTGGCTCTGGTGTAGGTGAATCTTCTCCCACCGGTGGCTCATCAGCATCGACTACCCCACTGTTGGTCTGCAGCGGCACCAAGTGATGCCGGTTCCTCCTCAGTGTGCCCTGAGGCACCTGGACGATATAAGAGCGAGGGGTGTTGTGTGTAGATAGCACTGTGCCCTGGACTCGTGCATCGGTGATCCACACATCCTCCCCAGGTACGAGTGGCTCCAGGTTTCTCGCTCCGTGCCTCTTGTCGAAGGATCTTGCGTCGTTCCTCCTCTTCTCCCTTTCTTTGGCCCCCAGCGCGTTGTAGTCAGGCAAAACTGGATTCAGCAGGGTTGGAAGGGCAGGAACTGTAGTGCGGAGGCGGCGCCCCATCAACAGCTCGGCCGGGCTATAGCCGTTCTGTAGAGGGGTTGCTCTGTAGGCCAGCAATGCAAGATATGGGTCTGATGCCTTTGTTAGCAGGTTTTTCACGGTTTGTACAGCGCGTTCCGCCTCCCCATTGCTCTGAGGAAACTTGGGGCTGCTCGTGATGTGCACAAAGCCATACTCTGCTGCAAAGGCTTTAAAGTGGCTACCTGAGAACTGGGGCCCATTGTCACTTTTAAGAAATTCCCCAATTCCATGACGACAAAACATGGATTTCAGGTGCACCACCACATCTGTGGACCTTGTGTGTGTCAGCAGCGCAACTTCCACATACCTTGAGAAATAATCTACTACTAGTAGATAAGTCTTGTTTTTCAGCGTGAACAGGTCAGCTCCCAAGGTTTGCCAAGGCCTGTCTGGCATCTCCGTTGGCATCAGCGGCTCTTTGACGTTCCTTCTCTCTTGGATGCAGGTTCTACATTTCAGCACCATGTCATTCAGCTGGCTGCTGAGTCCTGGCCACCATACCGTCTGTTTGGCCCGGCCCCTGCACTTTGTCACCCCCAGGTGTCCCTCATGTAGTCTCTGCAGCACATCACCTTGTAAGGCTGTTGGGATGACGAGTCTCGTGCCCCGCAGCAGCAGCCCATCGTGCACAGTCAGCACTGCTCTATCAGCCCAGTAATGTCTCAGCACTCCCTGCAGTTGGCTTTTGTCGGGCCACCCGTCTGTGCAGTACTCCATCAGTGCAGAGCATGTGCTGTCTGCCTTCAGGTGCTCACGTAGGCTGCTCAGATAATCTCCACTGACAGGAATGTTGCTGATGACAGAGTCTACATAGATGTTGGTGTCCTCTAATAGGCTTATGTCTGTGTGTGCTCTTGCGGCTCTCAGAGGAGCACGAGATAAGGTGTCGGCTGTCCACAGGCTTTTGCCAGGGACATGATTGACTGTATAGTTGTACCTCATGAGTCTCATCCTAAATCTTTGGATTCTTGGTGGGAGGTCATCCAAAGCTTTCCTTCCCAGCAGACTCACCAACGGCTTATGGTCAGTTTCCAGCTCGAATGGTCTTCCCAGGATGAAACAGCTGAACCTTTCACATGCCCACGTTGCAGCCAATGCCTCCTTCTCTACTTGAGCATAGCGCTGCTCTGTTGGCGTCATTGACCTGGACGCATATGCCACAGGTGACCACATGGCATCGCTCTTCTGCAGCAGGACTGCCCCCAGGCCAAAGGAAGAAGCATCAGCAGAGATCTTTAAAGCACTGTTTGGGTTGTATAATGTGAGCACTGGTGTGGATGACAGCTCTGTTTTTAACTGATCAAAGGCGGCCTGCTGCTCTGTCCCCCAGTACCAGTGGTTCTTCTTGGACAGCAGGTCTCGTAGCACTTTGTCTTTTTCAGCCAGGTTAGGCAAGAAGCGGCCCAGCTGATTGACCATGCCCAGAAAACTCCTGAGTTCGCTGACATTTTTGGGTGCATCCATCTCTTGTACTGCTCTCGTCTTCTCTGGATCTGGCTTCACTCCATCTGCTGAAATCACATGACCCAGGAATCTGACTGTGTGGCGTGTGAGCTCACATTTGTCCATGTTGAGCGTAATGCCGGCCTTTTGTGCCTTCTTTAGCACCGCATGTAGCCGCACATCATGCTCCTCCTGCGTCTGTCCCCAGACCAGGATGTCGTCCATGTGACACAGTACCCCCTCCAGGCCACCGGTCACTTCTGTCACCATCATCCTTTGAAAGTGCTCGGGGGCTGATGCTATGCCAAAGGGTAGACGGTTAAAATAGTAGCGCCCATAAGGCGTGATGAAGGTGGTGTATTTGGCAGACTCTTTTGTCAATGGTACTTGCCAAAAGCCCATGTTGGCATCTAATTTGCTGAAGACTGTTGCGCCAGCTAGCATGCCCAGAGTGTGCTCGACAGAAGGCAGGATAAACTTTTCTCTGCATACTGATTCATTCATCATTGTGAAATCCACACAAATGCGAACATCACCTGCTTTTTTCGGCACCACCACCATCCCGGCACACCAATCAGTCGGCTCCTCAATCTTGGTGATTACGCCCATCTTCTCCATACGGTCTATCTCCTCCTTCACTTTTCCCATAAGCGGCAGAGGGACTCTGCGTGGTGTGTGGAGAGAGAAGGGCACAGCCTCTGGCTTTAATTTAATTGAGTATGGCCTCAGAACAAGACCCAAGCCGCTACACAGCTTCGGATATTGTTGTTTCATTGATTCCATGGTGATGCTGTCAACCCTGCACACAAGCTGAAGCTGTTCTATGGCAGGCCTTCCCAACAGTGCAGTGTGCAGGTCTTTTACTACATAAATGTTCTCTATGGCTGTCTTTTTGCCTCTGCGCAGTGTTTCTCTGGCTACACCTAGGACAGAGAGTGCATTGCCCCCTGGCCCAAACAACGGGCGTGTCGGCACTGCCAGGCGCTTCACATCATGCCCCCCTGTAATGTCATGGTACACCTCGGCTGGCATGGCGGTGACATCAGCACCAGTGTCTATTTTAAAGCACACTTTTTTTTGTCTCACTTGTAGCTGCACCGTCCACGGGTCTTTTCCAGCATCCACGGCTCCCAGGAAAAAGCTCTCTTCTTCCTCTGTAGTGACAGCATTCAGAGATTTTGCACTGTTTCTGCACACTTTGCCATAATGTCCCTTTTTGCCACAGTTGTGACACACAGCATCTTTAGCAGGGCATTCCCATTTTCCATGCGAGGGCATTTTTCCACATCTATAACAGGCCTTTGAACCTGGCTGTGGCCGTATATTAAGTTTATTTTTGCCTGGTGTTTGTGCTTGTGGCTGAGGCTTTGAGGGAAATTTGGGTTTTCTGTAGCTTTTAGCATGCACAGCATCAACATTTGAGCACTTGCTAGCACCGCCATTTTCTCCTCTTAAGTCAGACCGCTGTCGTCTAACTTCTTCAGACTGCCTTGTCTTTGTTATCGCAGTTCCAAGGGTTAGGTCTCTGTCTAGCTGTAGCTTTTCTGACAATGAGACGTTTCTCAGCCCGACCACTAACCTGTCGCGGATCAGCTCGTTCTGTAACTGTCCATAGTTGCAGTGTTCAGCTAATCCGTATAGAGCAGTGATGAAGGAATCCACCGTTTCTTCTGGCAGTTGCACACGCTGATTGAACTTGGCTCTTTCGTAGATTACATTCTTTTTAGGCACAAAAAATGCATCAAAGCCAGCCTTAACATCCGTGTACACCTTCCTCTCATCTGCAGTTAGCGTTAGCCCCTTTAGCACATCTTCGGCTTCATCACCCATGCAGTACACTAACGTGTTCACCTGGTTTTCTTCCGACGTTGCGTTTAAGTTGCTTGCAAGCCGAAAGCGGTCGAATCTCCTGATCCAACGCTCCCATTCTTGAGGCTTGGTAAAATCGAATGGCTCTGGAGGTTGTATTGTGAACGTAGCAGTTGGTGTAGGTTGCACCATATCTGCCAGCTCATCTCACCTTTCTCCGCCAAAACGATACACTTTCCTCTTCTTCTTTTTTTTTTTCGCTTACAAGTATCCCGTTTCTGACACCATATCGAATTATTCTTATAATGAGGCTCGTACAACGACGTAATCGGAGTCTGTCTTTATTTAGCAACTCACTACAGCAGCTGCCTCGTGCTGCATCCCCGGGCCCTGCTGCTAGGCCTCTCCCCGGTTACGCCCACAGCCCCACCTTCAGGCCGGATGCCGTCACTGCAGCCTGACCACTGGCAGCAGAATAAAGGCATTCCTTACTCTATTATTCCATAATACCACAGAGAGGAGACAATCGCGGAGGATGAGATTGTCCTCGTGGAACTTATCCTCAGCATCATCTGGCCTTGGGTGCTGAAGGAGAGGAATCTTCATCCATCCGCAGTCACACAGCGACTGAGGCCAATCCACAGTTCAAAAGATCAGCACATCATTTAACCTTCTCACCTAAAGGCTGGCCTAAATGGAAAACACTGACTTGCTGCCTCACAGCACCAAAGACCCGCGTTTGATCCTGAGCAGGGATGCTGTCTGAACGGAGTTTACACGTTCTCCCTGTGACCGCGTGGGTTTTCTCCAGCTGCTTGGCTTTCCTCCCACACTCCAAAGACGTGCAAGTCTGTAGTTTAATTGGCTTTCTGTAAATTTTCCCGAGTGTGTCGGATGGAACTCGTGTACGAGTGATCGATGGTCGGGCTGGACGTGTTCAGTCTGTGAACTCCTGTCAACATCCTTACAAATCCTCTCTGTGCTCTTTCCAGCTTAACAATATATTTTTCCTGCAGCAGGGTGACCAAAAGTTTACACAATACTCCAAATGTGGCCTCACCTATGTCTTGTACAACTGTGACATAACGTCCCAGCTTCTATACTCAATATCCTGACTGATGAAAGCCAATATGCCTGCTTGACCACTCTATCCACCTGCGATGCCACTTTTAAGGAACTATGTACATGCAATCCTAGATCCCTCTGTTTTGACATTTCCACCCTGTGAGAAAGGTACTGACTGTCCCCCCTATCTATGCCTCCCATAATATGTATATACAGTACCTATCAGACCTTTCTGTCCTGAGAACTTCAACTCCCCCTCCCATTCCCAATCTGATCTTTCTGTCCTCCATTGTCAGAGTGAGGCCCAGCGCAAATTGGAGGAAGTGCACCTCATATTTTGCTTGGGTAGTTTACACCCCAGCGGTATGAACATTGATTTCTCTAACTTCAGATAGCCCTTGCTTTCTCTCTCCATCCCCTCCCCCTTCCCAGTTCTCCCACCAGTCTTACTGTCTCCGCCTACATTCTATCTTTGTCTCGCCCCCTCCCCCTGAAGAAGGGTCTCGACCCTAAACGGCTCCCATTCCTTCTTTCCAGAGATGCTGCCTGTCCCACTGAGTTACTCCAGCATTTTGTGTCTACCTTCGATTTTAATCAGCATCCGCAGTTCTGTCTTACACATACCTATCAGGTCTCCCTCAATCTACGATGTTACAGAGAAAATAATCCAGATTTTTCCAAGTAATTCCGACATTCTGAGCTTTCAGACCGCAGTGAACTTCCGATATATTAGAATTGTTATATTGTAAGCTAACGTTATTAACATCCAGAAAAGATATGGACATCAAAATGATTTACTGAATGAAATAATGCTGGGACTCAGTCTGGGACACTCTGATTCCCGTGTCTGAGTGGCATATCATTGCCAGTGCTGTAGCTCACATTCGCTGTGAAAGCTGAAGAGAGTCAATGTGACATTTTTAATCTCTTCCCACATCAGAAATCATTTCAGCTTAATTGAAAGAGACTAATTGGTTGCATTTGCACGAAGCTAAATTTAGTCTCCACCAGGGGTCTGCGGCATCACACTAAAGATGTCAGCCCGATTATGTCAAATGGGAGCGGTTGATGAGTTCCAGCACTCCACTTGTTCATTCTCAGCGCAGGGGCACCACCTGCAAGCCGAACCCTCCTTGCCCAACTTTAAATTCTCTTGTGCAGGAAGGGACTGCAGAAACTGGTTTAAACCAAAGATGGACACAAAACGCTGGAGCAACTCAGCGGGTCAGGCAGCATCTCTGGAGAGAAGGAACAGGTGACATTTCGGGTCGAACTGAATCGCTTGCTGGACCAGAGCAGGAAGCAGTTGAGACTGAAATTCATGGTCTGGTGTATCTTATAGTCCAAGCCGACTAAAAAAATCTGTTCACTTAAGAATGTTAGGGCAACAAGTGGGATTTCAAGCCCCTCTAGTTTTGTTTACTGTAAATGACACAGCATTTTTCATATTTCCAATTTGTTTTCTGTAATTTAATTTAAATTTCCGAGTTCCCTTGCTGGGATATCTCCTGATCATTAGGAGATCACCATGTTACCATCTCCGGCAGAACTTTGGCGTAGGTGGTAGAGCCGCTGCCTCACGGCGCTAGAGACCCGGGTTTGATCCTAACCTCGGGTGCTGTCTGTGTGGAGTTTGCATGTTCTGCCTGGTGATGGTGTGGGCTTGCTCTGGCTGCTCCCGTTTCCACAAGTTTGTCGGTTAATTGGCTTGGTGTAAGTGTAAATTGTTCCTGGTGTGTGTAGGATAGTGTTAACGTGTGGGGTGATCGCTGGTCGGTGCGGATTCGGAGGGCCGAGGGGGCCGGTATCCGCCCTGTATCTCTAAACTAAACTAAACATCCACATCCCAAAGACATGAAGGTTTGTAATTCCCCGCTGGCGTGTGGGGAGTAAATAAGAAAGTGGGATAACATAGGTTGGCATGGACTCAGTGGGCCGAAGGGCCTGTTTCCATGCTGTTTCTCTAAATCTACTTCGGTTCCAGCTCACATCCATTAGCACTTATAGGCTTCTGTTTTTTAAATAAACATGAGACATTCTTCCCCTATAAAGAATTTAACTGCACTGAATTGGTGACTGGCACAGGCAAACTCTGAGCTTTAAGGGGCTGTCCCACTGAACGAGCTAATTCAAGAGTTCTCCAGAGTTTCCCCTGATTCGAACTCGGAGAATTATGGTAATGGCCGCTCGTGGGTGCTTGGGGCTCTCGTGGACATTTTTCAACATGTTCAAAAATCTTCACGAGTCTTCACGAGCTTACCGCGTTTCCCGAGTACCTGCCGTTAGCGTTACGAGCCGCTAAGAGACGTCCCGAGCTCTGACGTACCCGCTACGTACATTCTACGTGCTTACCACGAGTTTGTTTTTTTTTTAAACTCGGGAGAGCTCTTGAATGAACTCGTACAGTGGGACAGGCCCTTTACCCTCCTTATTATTGTCTACTCTTGTCCACGTCTTTTTTCTTTCCAAATGGTATGCCTACTTTGAAGAAGTTCTCCTCCTCTCTCCGACGACAGTTCTGCAACACCCTCTCTCGCTGCCCCCTCTCCCCTGACTCGCAGTCCGAAGGAGGGTCTCGACCCGAAACGTCGCCCATTACTTCCCTCCAGAGATGCTGCCTGCCCTGCTGAGTTACTCCAGCATTTTGTGTTTATCTACTTACTCTTTACTTTCTACTTGTTTTAAGGGGGCCAAGTTCCGTAATTCTAGCAAAACCTCAGGGCCTTCAGCAAAAAAAAAAACCCCAAAATGCTGGAGGAATCAGCGGGTCAGGCAGCATCTATGGAGGGAATGGTCAGACAACGTTTTGGGTCAGGATCGGAGATAAGGAGAGAAGAGGAATGGAGTGTAAAAGCAGAGGAAAGGATCCCAAGTCCTTTGTTTTCCTGTTATCTCCCCCACCCCCTTTCCCTTCACCGCCCCCCCCCTCCTATCCCCCTTCCATCCATAACACTCCCTCCAGCCTTACATTTCTCTCCTCCTCTTCTCTCCCTATCTGCCACTCTTTTGTCCCCTCTTCACCTCTAGCCTTTGTCGCTTACTCCACCCATCTACCATTCTAACACCCCCATTGTATTTGCCTGTATTTCCCAGGTTTTATCCTGCTCCACCCATTTGCCAGCTTTACCAGCTTTCTCCCCCTACTCCAATTGGTCTGAGGAAGGGTCCCGACCCAAAATATCGCCCGTCCATTCCCTCCACAGATGCTGCCTTGCCCCGAAGCACAGCTGTGTTTGCGTAACCCATTCCTTCGCTCGGTGCAGAGATTCCATCCTTTCTTTGCGTCTTCAAGAGCAATTTAATCTTTTAACTTGTTAACCTTGTAACGTTTGGCCGCTACAGTGGTGCAGCTGCTAGACCTGTTGCCTCATAGCGCCAGAGACCAGTGTACGATCCTGACCTCCATGTGCTCTCTGTGTGGAGTTTGCACGTTCTCCCTGTGACTGCATGGATTTCCTACGCGTGCTCCCGATTCCTCCCACATCCCAAAGATGGGTGATTTTGGCAGGTTAATTGACCTCTGCAATATCGCTCCTAGTGTGTAGGTGAATGGTAGAATCTAGGGGGAATTGATGGCAATATGGTGAGAATAAAGTTGGATTAGATTAGTGTAGGAAGGAACTGCAGATGCTGGGATAAGCTGAAGATAGACACAAAAAGCTGGAGTAACTCAGAAGGGTCTCGACCCGAAACATCACCCATTCCTTCTTTCCAGAGATGCTGCAAGTCCAACTGAGTTACAAAATCACACATCATTGGGATGTGGGAGGAATCGGGAGCACCCGTAGGAAATCCATGCAGTCACAGGGAGAACATGCAAACTCCACACAGAGAGCAGTGGAGGTCAGGATCGTACAAGTCCAACTGCTTCTTGTGTCTATTTCTGGATTAGATTAGTGGCAGGTTGTTGTGAATGGATGGTCAGCATGGACTCAATGGGCCAAGAGGCCTGTTTCTATGTTGTACCTCTCTAATCTAATTTTCCCAACTCTGATCAGATTTCATTGATATGAAGCATCTGTATTTTCTCTTTCTATTTCTGGTTTCCATCATCTGCAGGGATATACCTCTAGACTGAAACTCTAAAAGTTATCATGGCATTTTCTGACATGCCTTTTAGAAAATCCTTCAACAATTGCTGCTCTTTCCCAAGTAATTATCTCTGCGATCCTTGACAGAGGGTTTGATCAAGGAGGTCACTTACAACTTATTTACAGCGCATTAACTTGATCGCAAGGGAGATAAAAAACTTATATTAAAATAACAAGTTTCCAATAACTTTGCTATTCCAAATGTGTAGGGAGTACTCTGCCACACTCACTAAACTACATTCATTCATTCATTCATTCATCATCGTTGAAAACATTTGCGGCACTGGTTTCCAACAGGAACGGTGACGGACGCACCACACATCTCTGTCCTCCCGTTCCTGCGGACTTCCTCCGCTGGAAGTATAGGATTTTGGCTTTATCATCATTCCTTACAATGCCATGTACGACAGTGATCGCAACTTCCACCAAAGTAAACTACAGATGCTGGAAATCTGAATCAAAAGCAGAAAGTGCTGGAAGTACCTATCTGGTCAGGCAGCGTCCATGGAGAGAGATCTGAAATAGTAACTCTGCTTCTTTTCTCCACACTTGCTGCCTTGACCTACTGAGGACTTCCAGCATTCCCTGCTTTTATTTCATATTTCCAGCATCTGCAGATATGTGATTTGAATAAATAGGTACGTTTGGTTTAGATTGAGGTTTAGGTTTAGGCGTTCGTTTATTATTGTCACATGCACAGAGGTCATAAGGTTACAAGGAATAGGAGTAGAATTAGGCCATTCGACCCATCAAGTGTACTCCACCATCAAATCATGGCTGATCTATCTCTCCCTCCTAACCCCATTTTCCTGCCTTCTCCCCATAACCTCTGACACCCATACTAATCAAGAAGAAGAGGTACAGTGAAAAGTTTGTTTTGCATACTATCCAAATAAGTTAGATAATACTATACATAAATACAATCAAGCACAACTCAAGTACAGTTTGTAGGAAACAACTGCAGATGCTGGTTTATACCAAAGATAGACACAAAGTGCTGGAGTAACTCATCTGTTCAGGCAGCATCTCAGGAGAGAAGGGGATGAGTAATGTTTCAGGTCGGAACCCTTATCTTGCATTAAACATTATTCCCTTTACCATGTATCTGTACACTGTGGATGACTTGATTGTGACTATGTATTGTCTTTCCGCTGACTGGTTATCCCGCAATTAAAGCTTTTTGCTGTACCTCGGTGCACGTGGCAATAAACTTAACTAAACTAAACTGACCTACAAACCTGCACGTCTTTGAGATGTGGGAGGAAACCGGAGCACCCGGAGGAAACCCACAGGGAGAACGTGCGGACTCCACACAGACAGCACCGGAGTTCAAGATGGAACCTGGGTCTCTGGTGCTGTGAGGTGGCCGCTCTACCAGCTGTGCTACTGTGCCACCCTTGCAAGCAGTAATTCAGTCATTCCATTTATTATTATTCCGTGGCATCTTCTCTGACCATCCCATTGGAAAGAGGCAGTGATCAGCCATGATCACATTGAATGGTGGTGCTGGCTCGAAGGGCCAAATGGCCTACTCCTGCACCGATTGTCTATTGTCTACAAGCTGCAAAATGTAAACTCCAAGGTTGCCTCTTGTTATACATTCTCCCCTTTGTTCAAACAGGCATATTGTACGATCAAATCAGTGTTTAATAGCCAAGCAATTAAATTATTAAGTATCAATCAATAGGTATCAGACTGATAAACTGAGAACAAGAACCTCCAGCTATCCAATGTTTCAACTTGCCTGTACTGAGCATGAAGCTTATTTCTCACGGAATAGGTTTTCTGCCGAGATATTTTCTGTGCGTGCATTTCTGCCACAAGGTTGTTGCCTTCAAGACTAGAGGGTCTGAGTCTGTAGGAGAGGTTGGGTAAACTGGGGCTTTTCTTCCTCGAGTGAAGGGAACTAAGGGGTGACCTTGTAGAGGTTTGTAATATCATGAGGGCCATGAACAAAATGAATGGGCACTATCCTTTTCCCAGGGTAAGGGAGTCTAAAGCTGGAGGGCAATATCTACCACCCTGCCGAGAACACAGAGTGCTGGAGTAACTCAGCGGGTCAGGTAGCTTCCCTGGAGGGCATGGACAGGCAGCTTCGGGTAGGGATAGGCAGCATCTGAAGAAGGGTCCAAGCCAAAACGTTGTCTATCCATGTTCTCCAGAGATGCTACCTGACCTGCTGAGTTACTCCAGTAATTTGTGTTTTACACAAGCTTCCAGCATCTGCAGCTCCTTGTGTCTCCTCTCCACCACCCTGTCTTCACCAGTCCTCTTGGTCACCTCTTCAAAAATCCACGAGGCACAATTTCCCACACAAAACCACCCTTAATCCCTAATGAATCAAGGCACAGTGCACAGCAGTAGAGAGTTGCTGTTAACAGCGCCAGAGACTCGGGTTCGATCCTGACTACATGCGCTATAAGTACCGAGTTTGTACGTTCTCCCTGTGACCGCATGGGTTTTCCCCGGGTGCTCCTGTTTCCTCCCACACTGCAAAGACGTGCAGGTTTGTAAGTTAATCGGCTTAGTGTCAATTGGCCTTAGTGTGTAGGATAGTGCTAGTGTATGGGGATCATTGGTCGCCGCGGACTTGGTGGACCAAAGGTCCTGTTTCCACGTTGTATCTCTAAAGTAAGGATCGGCCATGATCAAACTGTGCAGCAGACTCGATGGGCCAACTGGTCCAATTCTCCTCCTTGTCTTATGGTGTAACAAGTTGCCCTGGACGTTCTCCATCTCATTTTTAAAAGCCTCCCACTTGCAGATAGATGTTCCTTTACCTGCTAACAGCTGAAATTTGGCTGAATTGTAACTGACTTCTCTCAGAAAGATGCTCAGCTTTGTGAAGATGACTGCACACTAATGCAGTATCTTCACACACAGAGGGCAGTGGACTAACTAGGCATCTCACCACCTTCACAACGGCAATAAGAATGAACAACAATATTGCCTTTGCCACTGCTGCCCACTTACTGCGGATAAAATCCCCTGAATACATGGATATTTATTTCAAATGGCAATTCATTTTAGTTAAGGTTGGTATAGGCAACTGAACCATCCTACCAACAACTAGAGAGCAGTCCTGAGCTACTATCTACCGCCTGAGACCCTTGGACTATCTTTGAACGCACTTCACTGGACGTTATCTTGCACTAAACATTATTCACGTCATTCCCTCTATCATGTGTCTGTACAGTGGGGATGGCTCGATATCAAGATCCAAGATCCAAGATTCAAGAGAGTGTATTGTCGTGTGTCCCAGATAGGACAATGAAATTCTTGCTTTGCTTCAACACAACAGAATATAGAAGGCATGAATACAGAACAGATCAGTGTGTCCATATACCATTGTATAAATATATACACACATGAATAAATAAAACAGATAAAGTGCAAATAAACAGATAATGGGCTATTAATGTTCAGAGTTTTGTTTGAGTTGAGTTCAATAGCCTGATGGCTGTGGGGAAGAAGCTGTTTCTGAACCTGGACGTTGCAGTCTTCAGGCTCCTGTACCTTCTACCTGAAGGTAGCGGGACTATGAGTGTGTGGCCAGGATGGTGTGGGTCCTTGATGATGCTGCCAGCCTTTTTGAGGCAGCGACTGCGATAGATCCCCTCGATGGTAGGGAGGTCAGAGCCGATGATGGACTGGGCAGTGTTTACTACTTTTTGTAGTATTTTTCGCTCCTGTGCGCTCAAGTTGCCGAACCAAGCCACGATGCAACCGGTCAGCACGTGTTGTCTTTCCGCTGACTGGATAGTACGCAACAAAAGCTTTTCACTGTACCTCGGTACACAGGACAATAAACTAAACTCAGCTCAATAGCTCCAGGTTGAATTTGCTACCAGATCCAGGCTCATGTGACAAGCTCACAGCTGAATTCTGTACCTGACTCTCAACGCTATCCTAACAATTTGGGAACAGCAGTCTGAATCGTGGTAAAATACACACTGCCTGCTGGGCCCAATACCAATCTTAAAGCTTCAAACCAGCTGCACCTCTAAATCTCTAAATGCAATATCATTTTCAATTAGGGTCATAGTCATCGAGTGATACAGTGTGGAAACAGGCCCTTCGGCCCAACTTGCCAACACCGGCCAACATGTCCCAGCTACTCTAGTCCCACCTGCCTGCATTTGCTCCATATCCCTCCAAACCTGCCCTATCCATGTACCTGTCTAACTGCTTCTTAAACATTGGGATAGTCCCTGCCTCAACCACCTCCTCTGGCAGCTTGTTCCATAAACCCACCACCCTCTATGTGAAATCACCATTTCCCTGCATTAAAATGTCTACTTTAGTGACAATATAACAAACTCTTTCAATCCTTGCCCTCTTAGTTAAAAGTTATTTTCTAATCGGAATTTCAATTAGGGAGATGAAAATAAGTTCAAATGAGTGACCGATATAAGTGTGAAAAAATCTGACTGTGTTAATTCACCTGAGTTCATTAATTCTCATGGATTGTCGTCCAAATGTAAGTTCTGATCTCTCATCCAGATTCACGTCGCGAGAAAACATTGTTATTCAAGTCTAATTGGATGATTTTTCACTCGAATACACTGTTTGAATAAGTATCGAGGGTAGTGGAAAGGTCACGCTTAGCATTTTACAATCCTCAATTGATAAAAAATCTTCCAGACCAGGCTGTGTGAGGTTGGGACGTGCATTCACTGGGTTGCAGCCACTAGGTGTCGCCGTGGAGCAAAGCAGAGGCCTTGCGTTGAAGAATTGGTGTTACTATCAGTTTATTATTGTAATGTGTACTGGCCGAGAAGCTATCCGGTCAAAACATACCATAAAGGCTGCACGGTGGCGCAGCAGGTAGATCTGCTGCCTTACAGCGCCGGAGACCCAGGCTCCATTCTGACTATGGGTGCTGCCTGTGCGGAGTTTGCACGTCCCCCCTGCGACCGAGTGGGTTTTCTCAGGGTGCTCCAGTTTCCTCCCACATTTCAAAGATCGTGAGAGGAATAGATCAGGTAAATGGACAGAGCCTCTTGCCCAGAGCAGGGGAATCCAGAATCAGAGGCCATAGTTTTAAGGTGAGGGGGGGGGGGGTGGGGGGTGGGGGAGACAATAGGCACCTGAGGGGTAACTTTTTCACCCAAAGGTTGGTGGGTGTATGGAACAAGGAGGTAGTTGAGGCAGGTACTATCGCAACAAACATTTAGACAGGTATATGGATAGGATAGGTATAGAGGGATATGGCCAAATGCAGGCAGGTGGGACTGGTGTAGATGGGACAAGTTGTGCTGAAGGGCCTGGTTCTATGCTGTATAACTCAATGAGTATCTATGACTCTATGTGGAGGTGTGGAGGTTAATTGGCTTCAGTAAATTGTGCCTAGTATGTAGGATGCAAAAATCAGAGAGCATTGAACTAGTGTATGCATGATCAATGGTCAGCATGGTCCCAGTGGGCCGAATGGCCTGTTTCCATTCTGCACCTCTAAATTCTGAACATGAGTACAATCAAGCCATATGAGTGCACAGGTAGTTCAGAGTGAAAAATACCAGAGTACAGAATACAGTGTTACAATGTGTTATCATTATGGTTACAGAAAAGTGCAAGGTCTGTATTGAGGTAGGTTGGAAGATCAGGACTACATCCTAACTTATGGGAGGTCCATTCAGTACTCTGACAATAGCAGGAAAGAAGCTGTCCCTAAATCAGGTGGTACGTGCTTTTAAACTTTTATATCTTCTGCCCAACTTGAGTGGGGAGAAGAGGGAATG
This sequence comes from Malacoraja senta, assembly GCA_038087875.1. Classification (NCBI taxonomy): domain Eukaryota; kingdom Metazoa; phylum Chordata; class Chondrichthyes; order Rajiformes; family Rajidae; genus Malacoraja; species Malacoraja senta. Next base: position 21,029,384 of record CM075988.1, read on the forward strand.
ACTGGGGTGAAAATTGTCTTTGATTATGTTAGCTGCTTTCCTGAGGTAACCTGGAGTTGATGGTGGGGAGTCTGGTCTCTGTGATGGGCTGGGCTGCATCCACAACTCTGTAACTCCCCAGACTACAGGCACATTATTCGAGCTACAGAATATGTCGTATGAAAAAGTGTCTGACAAAGTCATTTAGCCACTCTGAATTTTGTATCTTCATGTTACTCAAAGTATTGTCAAACTCAATTTCACACACAGCATTCTCTAAACCCTGGCTACAGTTAAGACAATTTCTTGTTTAACACTTAGTGTATTGAACCTTACGTTATTCTGTTTGTTATCCAGGGCCGGAGGAGGTTTACGAGAATTATTCTGGGGATGATTGGATTAATGTATGTGGAGCGTTTGATGGCTCTGGGCCTGTGCGCACTGGAGTTTAGAAGGATGAAGAGGAATCCCATTGAATAATGAAAGGCCTAGATAGAGCGGAAGTAGCTAAAACCAGCAATGATCATCATACAACTTGAAAATGAGCGATGACCTCCAGTGCCAAACTGGACAGCTCTCTGAGATCCACTAAATATGATAATGGAAAACAGAACAAGCTGAAAAGTATAAGAAAGAACTGCAGATGCTGGAAAAATCTAAGGTAGACAAAAATGCTGGAGAAACTCAGCGGGTGAGGCAGCATCTATGGAGCGAAGGAAATAGGCAACGTTTCGGGTCGAAACCCTTCTTCAGACTCTCCATAGATGCTGCCTCACCCCCTGAGTTTCTCCAGCATTTTTGTCTAATCTGAAAAGTATAATCTTTTAACTGTCACTGAGAGAGCTCTACCTACAGAGCAATCCATCCTTAATTAACATAGAACTATACACAGAAGAACAGAGATAGATAGCTTCTTGATTAGTACCAGTGTCAGAGGTTATGGGGAGAAGGAAGGAGAATGGGGTTAGGAGGGAGAGATAGATCAGTCGTGATTGAATGGCGGAGTAGACTTGATGGGCCGGTTGGCCTAATTCTACTCCTATTCCTTATGACCTCATAAAGCTCCCAGAGATTGTTGTAAAAACCTCCCTAGCTAACAAGTGCCTTTTAAAACAGTATATTAGCCATTCTTACCCATTCTGCCCTACAGGTAGCTCTGGATCACAGCTACGGACCATGCAAGCCATTTGGTATTGATATTGGTCTAGGTTCGTTATTGTCACCTATACCAAGGTACAGTCTACCCCATGACAGAATGGGAAGGAGTTGTACAGTTTGATAGCTAAAAGGGAAAAAGGATCTCCTGTGGTGTTCTTTGCAAATGCAGAGCAACTCTTGCCCTCTGAATGAACAACATAGCAGGGTCTCGACCCGAAACGTCACCCATTTCCTTCTCTCCAGAGATGCTGCCCGACCCGCTGAGTTACTCCAGCATTTTGTGTCTATCTTCGGTTTCAACCAGCACCTGCAGTTTCTTCTTTCACACGACATAGAGCAGATCCGGTCGGGCCAGGTACAAGAGCAGGAGCCCAAGGACCTAACAATGGTTGTTGTGTACCTGGGGGTGGGGGAGGGGTCATCAGTGGTGGGCGGGGTCATGATGGGGGTGGGGCCAACAGGGGGCGTGGTTGTGGAGGGGAGGGGCCACTGGAGGGGGCAGGGCCATGTCCGGATTGGGGCGTGGCCAGCATTGATGATTGACGGGCGGTACAAGAGGGCAGGAGGGGCGCGGCGGTGAGTGGAGGGGGGGCTATGGGGTACAATGGGCGGGGCTTTATGTAACTGATGGGGGAGGGGCATTGAGGGGGCGGGGCTATGGTAGGAGGGGTGGGGGTGGTGGAGACTATGGGACCACCCGGGAGGGTCCTTGGTCAACCCCCTCCCTTCCCCCCACCCCCGGCCCTCGCCCGTCCAGCGCTGGATCTCAGACTCCACCCCAACCCCCAGCAACATCTGCCCCGTCCCGAGGCCCACATCTGGTGCACATCTGGACCTCCTGAGCACCAGGAACGGACAGCGAGTCATCCCCACCCCCATCCCCACCCCCATCCCCACCCCCATCCCCACCTCCATCTCCAACCCCACCCCCATCCCCACCCCCATCCCCACCCCCATCCCCACCCCCATCCCCACCTCCATCTCCATCCCCACCCCCATCTCCATTGCCATCTCCATCCCCATCTCCATCTCCATCTCCATCCCCACCCCCATCTCCATTGCCATCCCCACCTCCATCTCCACCCCCATTCCCATCCCCACCCCCATTCCCATCCCCATCCCTATTCCAGGGCGGGTATCCTGGCCCTGTAGTGTGGTGACATCTCCCGAACCGGACCAACGTTGAACAAAGGTCTGAGAGAAAGGTCCAGACCCGAAACGTCCTCCAGAGATGCTGCCTGGCCCGGCTGAGTTACTCCAACACTTGGTGTCCAACAGCGACCAAGATAGATAGCACATAAAAAGTGCTGGAGGAACCCAGCGGGTCGATCGGGCAGCATCTGTGGAAGTTTCAGGTCTATGTCAACCAGCATCTGCAGTTCCTTCATCCGTGGAGGTCTGGGGCAGGCTACATTTCGGGCTCTCCACCGATGTTGCTGTCTGACCCCCTGAGTTCCTCCAGCATTTTGCATTCATCGCACGATTCCAGCATCTGCAATTCCCTTGTGTCTCTTTTGAACAGAGTTCAACAGTTCAAGACCACCCAGGGATCTATGGACGACTTTATTTAACCAATGCCCGCACCAACAAAATGTGTAGAAAGGAACTACAGATGCTGGTTTATAGCGAAGCTGGCCGACCCGCTGAGTTACTCCAGCACTTTGTGTCTATCTCCAGTACCCAATGAGTTAAAGTTTAAAACATAATTAGTAGCGCCTACTGTTTGCATCTCCTGTTATGCATCACAGTTTGTCAGTTGTAGGATAGTGCTTGTCCGCCTTCGTCGACAGGGACTGTTCGTTCTCCGGGTGCAACGCGCAATAATTAGCCTGATAAATTACAATAATTCTTCCCATCTCTGTATCTTCCTGACAAGAGCATTTCTCATACAACGAAACTAATCGCGTTCCTGTGCTGCTCAGACAACGCAGACCCCCCCCCCCACCACCACCACCACCCAAAACCTGGATGAATTGCAAGCACCTAGTATTCAGGCAGCATCGGCAGAAAAAGAAAAATATCTAACGCCCCCATATTTCGTTCCGACGCTGTGAACATTGTATGTTCCAATTTTAGGTAACTCCACAACCCTATTCCCTTCCCTTCTCCTTCCCTCCATATAACTCCCCTCTCCCCTCCCCCCTCCCCCCTCCCCTGTGTCCCATCTGGACTCACACCTATTTCTCCGCCCTCCCCCCCCTCCACCTGCCTATTAAAAAAAAAAAAACTTCACCTGCATCCACCTATTACTTTCCAGGCTTTGTCCTTCCCCTCCTCTCTTCCAGCTTTCTCTCTCCCCCACCCCACTCCTCCCCATCCCCCACTTCCCTCAATTAGTCTGAAGAAGGGTCTCAACCCAAAATATTGCCTATCCATGTTCCCCTGAGATGCTGCCCGAGCCTCTGAACTACTCCGGCACTCTGTGTCTTCATAACAGTAACTCGTGTTTCTCATTCCATAGATGCTGCCTGACCTGCTGTGTGTTTCCAGCATTCCGCTTTTATTTCAGATTTCCAGTAACTGCAGCAGTTTTGATATTCAACAAAATGCTAGACTTCTTGTTGGAGGTTAATTGGAAAACCCACTTACTATACGGTCTGCCTTCCTAGCAGTCAAGGTTCCAAACCCAGATGGGAGATTTTGCCCTGATACCCTGGGATGAGAGGGAGTACAGAGAAGGTTCACCAGATTGCTTCCTGGGATGGCAGGACTTTCATATGAAGAAAGACTGGATAGACTCGGCTTGTACTCGCTAGAATTTAGAAGATTGAGGGGGGGATCTTATAGAAACTTACAAAATTCTTAAGGGGTTGGACAGGCTAGATGCAGGAAGATTGTTCCCGATGTTGGGGAAGTCCAGAACAAGGGGTCACAGTTTAAGGATAAGGGGGAAGTCTTTTAGGACCGAGATGAGAAAAAAAAAATTCACACAGAGAGTGGTGAATCTGTGGAACTCTCTGCCACAGAGGGTAGTTGAGGCCAGTTCATTGGCTATATTTAAGAGGGAGTTAGATGTGGCCCTTGTGGCTAAAGGGATCAGGGGGTATGGAGAGAAGGCAGGTACAGGATACTGAGTTGGATGATCAGCCATGATCATATTGAATGGCGGTGCAGGCTCGAAGGGCCGAATGGCCTACTCCTGCACCTATTTTCTATGTTTCTATGTTTCAATAATAGATCAGCCATAATCAAATGGCAGACTCGATGGGCCGAATGGCCTAATTCTGCTCCTATGCCTTATGGACTTACGGTTCTTACGGTCCAAGGAAAACTATATTTTAATTTTTTTTTTTAACTATCATTAGGATGCTGTAAATTTGTGTAGTCTTCAAATTATTACTTGTACCAATTTAAAGGCTTGTATTTGTATAGCGTGCAGTTCTGGTCACCACATTACAGGATGGATGTGAAGGCTTTGGAGAGGGTGCAGAAGATGTTTCCCAGAATGCTGCCTGGATTAGAGGGTGTTTGCCACAAGGAGAGGTTGGGCAAACTTGGATTGTTCTCTCCAGAGAGCTGGAAGTTGAGCGGAGACTGGTAGAAGTACATAAGAATGTGTGAGGCAGCGGTATGGTAGACATTCAGTACCCTTTTTTCTCCAGGGTGAAAACGTTCAGGGCAAGAGGGTGTAGGAAGGAACTGCAGGTGCTGGTTTAAATCGAAGATGGGCACAAAATGCCGGAGGAACTCAGTGGGACAGGCAGCATCTCTGGAGAGAAGGAGCGGGTGACGTTTCGGATCGAGACCCTTCTTCAGACTGATGTCAGAGGAGTGGGCGGTGCATAGATAAGGAAGTGGATAGATAAGGATGTGTAAGGTGTGAAGACAGCACAAAGGGAATGGAGATCAAGGAAAATGTAGAATAGATCATTGTTAGTTGGGAGAAGGTAGCAACAAAGCAAACACAGATAAAATGTCGTCGGAGACAGTAAGACTGGTCGGCGAACTGGGAAGGGGACAGTAAGACTGGTCAGAGAACTGGGAAGAGGAAGAGGGCACAGCTTTACAGTCAGGGCAGGAATGTTTACAGGAGAGATACAGGCCACATTTTTACACAGAGAGTGGTGAGTGCCTGGAACAAGGCTGGTGGTGGAGACAAATACAATAGTGCCATTGAAGAGGCGTTTAGAGAGGCACTTGCATCTGCAGGGAATGGAGGGATATAGATCACAGGCTGGGAAGATCAGTTTAACTTGGCATCATGTTTAGCATGAACATTGTGGGCTGAAGGGCCTTTTCTTGTGCTGTACTGTTCTATGTTCTAACCAACTTTTAGACATGGAGTGCAGTTCACTGACACTAGTAGGCCCCTCTCGGTCATGGCTGACCATGGGTGATACATCCTCAGATGCAAGCCTGTGCGATGTCATATGGAGGACAGGCTGTTGCCCATGCAGCATGTCCCCCCCTCTCCACGTTGCTGATCGATGCAAAGGAACAGCAGGGCCGTTAGTTTGGCACCAGCGCCGTCGCAGGAGCTGCCAGAGCGAGGTTGTAGACAACGACGAACTGCCTTAGGGGCTCCGACTGGATTTTTCTTGAGGTTTACTCCTGGAGCCTTTTCCATGGCTGGATATGGCCACAAGGCAGTGGAGATTGTAGATCAGAGTTTTTCCCTCTTCTGCATGGACTGCCTTCCCAAGCTGACACTATGGCATGCTTGTAATGGTGCTTATAAAAATAAATAAATAGTCAGCATATGTGAAAGAAAAATAATGAGAATCTGAATGCATCAAATAAATCTGATTTATGTTTTTGTCACGAGTGAAAAAGCTGTTTAAAATAGCAAGTTAAAAATGCTTTAAATATTGCTATATATTTATTGTAAAAATGCTCATCCCTCTGCATCTATTCAAGTTAACAGAGAACGATGGAACCAGGCATGAGAAATATAGAACTGCGTGAAACTGAAAGGGTGAACACATACATGAGCTGGTCTGTTTTCAATCTGATCTTCTGCTTCTTCCCACTTGGAGCAGCCGCTTTGTTTTATTCTTGCAAGGTGAGTTGAAAACCCTGAGCAAAAATGTGAACAAGTGTTAAGGCTACAACATCTGAGGATAGGTGTGGACTGCGACTAAATGACACCATCAAATAAACCACAAGTTGGCATCACTCTGTGCAATGCTGTCCATAATTGCTAGCCTCTGGCATTCTCTGCTGCGTCCCAGATATCTAAAGATTACTGCAGTGGGTTGTTGGCTGTTAAAGCGTGGCATATCTGCAGCAACAATCCCGACGAATCCTGATTAGATCCGGCTTTACGTTCATTCCAAGGACGTGGAGAACCCTGTTCAATTTTCGTCACCCCTGCTACAGGAAGAATGTTGATGGCCCTGTCCCACGGTACGAGTTCATTCCAAGAGCTCTCCCGAGTTTGCCCTGATTCGAACTCGGACATTTACGGTAATGGCCGCTCATGTTGAAAAATCTTCACGATAGCGAGTCTTCCCGAGTACCTGCCGTTAGCGTTACGAGCCGCTAAGAGACGTCCCCGAGCTCCGACGTACCCGCTACGTTCATTCTCCGTGCTTACCACGAGTTTGATTTTTTTTTTTAACTCGGGAGAGCTCTTGGAATGAACTCGTACCGTGGGACAGGGCCATAAGCTGGAAAGGGTGCACAGGCGATTTACAAGGATGTTGCCAGAACTCGAGGGCACAAGCTATCGGGAGAAGTTGGGCAGGCTTGGACTTTATTCCTTGGAGCGCAGGAGGCTGAAGGGTAATCTTACAGAGGTGCGTAGGATTGTGAGGGGAATAGATAGGGTGGATGCGCAGAGTCTTTTACCCAGAGTTGGGGAATCAAGGACCAGAGGGCATAGGTTTAAGGTGAGAGGGGAAAGATTTAATAGGAACCTGAGGGGGCAACTTTGTCACACAGAGGGTGGTGGGTATATGGCCTGTTACAGCACTGTATCTCTAAACTAAATAAAACTAAAATCTCCACAGGCAATGTCCAGCAGCATTTAAGCACCACTACTATTTATTGTGGAGGAAGGAATTGCAGATGCTGATTTACACCAAAGATGGACACAAAATGTTGGTATTTCTTGATTGGCTTCCATTAGCATTGCTTGTTCTTCAGATCTCATTACAACCTTGGTTGTCCATAGAAAAATCAGCTAAGCACCAGAGGTGAGAGTGGCTGCCCTTGATAACCAGGAAGCATTTGACTATGTGGGACATTCAGGAGCTCCGGCATCATTACAGTCAAGGGGGAATCTCGTCACACCTCGAACAATGACTGGGGTTGTAGTGTCTGAAGCTATTTCATGGCCTTGGACATCACAGGTGGAGTTCCTCAGGCCAATGTCCCAACTATCTTCATGTGCTTCGTCAATAACCAAGAGAAGCGAGCAACATATAAGAAAAATATAACATGCTACACTAAGTGTGACCCGTTGGATCCCAGCATCACACGGGAGGGCTGGTCCCCCAACGCAATATTCCACCTCTCCACCAATTCCAATATTGGTGGCCAGTAGGGGGGGGGGGGCTTTCTGGAGCGCTAGTATGGGTATTGTGGGCTGAAGAGACTGGTTTCCAGAGGGCCAATATGGACATTGTGGGCCGAATGGATTCTTGGGCTGGCGGCTCAGTCACTCAAGCCTGTTGTGCTGGCAGCTCACTCACTCACGGCTGGTGGGCTGCCAGTTGACTCAGGGCTATTCCTTGAAATTCCATTTCAAGCAGGGTGCAAGGCCACCAAATGCAAGTGCAGTTTCTTACCACTTCAAGCAAGGTGCAAGGCCACCAAATTCAAGTGCAGTTTCATACCATTTCAAGCAGGGTGCAAGGCCACTAAAGACAGCGAGACGTGACCTCTCCCTCCTCCATATTGCAGAGACTGAGCCACGCCCACACTTCTGGGTTTCATAGACCCTCCCCCCCTCCCACCAGAAGGGGCGTGGCCTTCATGGGGTGATTGACAGGAGAGAGAATCTCAACATTTTTTAAACACTAATAACTCTTTTATTTTTCATCGATGGGAAAAATCCTCGGCACCTGATGAACGGGGGGGGGGGGGGGGGGGGTAGGGGAGTTTGAGTAAGATGGCCAAAAATCACAGCCGTATGTGGGAGCGTTTTTTCTAAAATCAATGGCCTCCTCCTGCACCTATTTTCTATGTTTCTATGTAAACAGGAAGTGGTCAAGATTAGACTTTTAATTATATAGAAGGCAAGGCAACTTTAATTAGGCAAGGCAACTTTAATTAGGCAAGGCAACTTTAATTAGGCAAGGCAACTTTAATTAGGCAAGGCAACTTTAATTAGGCAAGGCAACTTTAATTAGGCAAGGCAACTTTAATTAGGCAACACAGCTTAAGCATTTCCAAACCAAAGGCAACACAGCTTTAGCATTTCCAAACCAAAGGCAACACAGCTTTAGCATTTCCAAACCAAAGGCAACACAGCTTTAGCATTTCCGAACTATATTTTCAAACCACATTAAGGGCATGATAGGTCAGTAAAACCACTCACAGTTTAGTAGACATGTGTTCAGTGTTATTCACAGCTCAGACTGAGAGCCGTGACACTCTTGCTTCCCCCATCTTGCAGAGACTGACTGAGGCACTCAACACTTCAGGGTTTTATAGTCCTTACGGAAGGGGCGTGGCCTTCAGGAGAGAGAATCTCAACATTTTTTAAACACTAATAACTCTTTTATTTTTCATCGATGGGAAAAATCCTCTTGCCCTGCGCAGCGGAGGGGGACTCTGAGTAAGATGGCCAAAAATCACAGCCGTAAGTGGCAGCGTTTTTTCTAAAATCAATATACAGAACAACAGGAAGTGGTCAAGATCAGACTTTTAGTAATATAGATAATAAAATAATATGATATAGAATGAAAGAAGATCTCATCACCCAATTAGATTTGAACATAGAGTTAAGGTCAGTTTTCCAACCCCCAATAGTTCCCACAAAATTCAGGCAGCAGCATCTTTGAAATTCCCCTATTCCCCGGGACAAGAAACGAAGGAATGATTTCACTTTAAAACTGCTGGTTCAATAATAGTTTGACTTCTTTCTTTTCAGACTGACTTTGCTTCTAGAAATGATGACCAGGAGATTGCGAGGAAGTCATCATTTATTGCCAGGATATTGAACCTGACAGCAACATTGTGTGGAATTATTCTCATCACTGTAGTCATAACGCTTCGCTTATACTGGACATAAAGATATGGAACTTGGTTTACACTGGCATGAATAGGGCACAGAGATTGTTTTCTGCTCGGTAGACCCATGAGCCAGTCGACATTGGACCTCGGGCTGGTGACCTACTCACAGTTCATAACTAATAGGAGCAGAATTAGGCCACCCGGCCCATCGAGTCTGCTCTACCATTCAATCATGGCTGATTTATCTTTCCCCCTCAACCCCATTCTCCTCCCTTCTCCCCATAACCCCTGATTCCTTTACCAATCACGAGTCTGTCAATCTCCGCCTTAAAAATATCCATGGCCACCACAGCCTTCTGTGGCAAAGAATTCCACAGATTCACCAACCTTTACTAAATAAATTCCTCCTCGTCTTTCTAAAGGTAAGTTGTTTTATTCCGAGGCTAGGCCTCTGGTCCTAGACTCTTCCACGATTGGAAACATCTTATCCACATCCACTCTATCCAGGTCTTTAACTATTCGGTAGGTTACAATGACGTCCCCCCTACCCCCCCATATTTCGATGTCATGTGGCAAATTCAAGCACATCACATCAAGAATGGGTTGAGGAATGTTGTAATACTGATGGAGCTCTTCGAAAGGTCCTGGGAAAAGAGGATGTCGTTGGGAGAAGAGGAGAGGCCTTGATTGCGAATGAAAAATTTGTTTTCAATGGGAAGACATTGATTGAAAAAAGTAGGGGAGCATTGACCAAGAGATGTGTGGGAGATGGTTCTAATCATGACTTTAATGACACAGGAAGAGCTCTTCATCTCTTCGCTAATCCATATTTAAGACAAACATATTGTAAAAATGCAGGTGGATGGCACTATTTTTTCCTAATGTGTAAAGCAATTCCAAATACTTTAGCCATTTCTGAAATTCGACCATTTCTCTTCCAGTCACAAATTGCATTAGCACTGTTGATTAATTTCTGCATCAGATCTGCATCTAAAGACACAATTTTCTATTTGGTGCTTCCTTGGAGCATTGCCAGGGGATGCTTCCAGTTTATGGGTTTGACCTTGTTGTACCACAACAACTTGAAAGGACCTTGCTCTGTAGATCACAGCCCAACACTGGGACCCAATTCAGATAGGTCCCCCTTTATTTAATGAATTGCCTGCTGCCTCTTTAGTTCCCTCAGTCCACCAAGGTACAGGCTACCTCTCCTCAGCTGTTCAAATCCCCCTATCCATCTCCCGACATCTCTCATTCTCTTGACCACCCCAGACCTAATTCCTTAGCCCCTCGACCCTGATCTACAACCTGAACCGTGCCTGACTGGTCTCTCTATCTCCATCCTCCTGGACCCAGCCCAGCACTTAGTCTTATCTCCATCATTGTTCATGAATTCCTGCATTTAGTCAGCAGAGTCAGAACTTGGGCCTTGAGTGCCAAAGTTGGGTCTGAGCTAACGGGGGTGACCACAGCTCCACGCGGTACCCCAAAATGCGAGCCGACCAAAGCCGTATAAAGCTGCAACTTGCTGATGCTTATACTCAATGTCCTGATCAATAAAAGCAAGAATACCGCATGCCTTTTTTACCACGCCCTCTACCAGCGTAGAAACTTTAGGAGAGCCTTTTCGTAAGAGAAAGATAGAAATGGGCATTAAATCAATCCATTCCATTGTGCTCTTCATATATTTGTAGTGATGGATGTTTCTACGAAACCATTAACGTCAGATCTTGGCTCCATGTTACAGGAAAGATGTTGTCAAGCTACAAAGGGTGCAGAGAAGATTTACGAGGATGTTGCCTGGACTCAAGGGTCTGAGCTAGAGAAAGAGGTTGAGTAGGCTGGGTCTCTATTCCTTGGAGCGTTGGAGGATGAGGGGGCTGAATCTTATAGAGGTGTATGAAATCATGAGAGGAATAGATCGGGTAGATGCACAGAGTCTCTTGCCCAGAGTAGGGGAATCGAGGACCAGTGAAGGGGAAAAGATGTAATAGGAATCTGAGGGGTAACTTTTTCACACAAAAGGTGGTGGGTGTATGGAAAAAGCTGCCAGAGGAGGTAGTTGAGGCTGGGACTATTCCAATGTTTAAGAAACAGTTAGACAGGTACATGGATAGGACAGGTTTGGAGGGTTATGGACCAAGCACAGGCAGGTGGGACTAGTGTAGCTGGGACATGTTGGCTGGTGTGGGCAAGTTAGGCCAAGCGCTACTGACTCTAAATAGCAGGCACACAGCCAGAGTGGCTATTGATATCAGAATGGATCAAAGCACCTACATTGCCCCAAAGAGATTCCATAACCATACTCAAGAGATGCAAGAAACTGCAGATGCTGGCATGTTGAGCAAAAGACAAAGTGCTGGAGGAACTCAATAGGTCAGCCAGCATCCGAGGGCGGTAATGAACAGTCAATGTTTCAGACTGAAGAAGGGTCCCAAAGCAAAACATTGTCATCTGCCTACCAAATGTCCCCCTTGCCTATATTGACTTAATGCTTTGTCCCGCCTCTCCCCCTTTCCAGCTATCTAATCCCTCTTAAAATCAGTCTGAAGAAAGGGTCTTGACTTGAAAACATTGTTCTCCAGAGAGGCTGCCTGACCTGCTGAGTTACCCCAGCACTTTGTTTTAGTTTACCATGCTTTGAGCGGGGACTTAGATAGATAATAGATCATTAAAAACAATAGTTTGATCGTTCATTTACATGTGGGCCAGGTTTCATAGTGTTGCCTGTCCAATGTTACCTGTCTTTAAGGCAGCTCCACGCTTCACAGGTGTACTTAGCGTGTCATTCCCCGGCACACCTTTCACCTGGAAACCATTTTTGTTGTTGTCACCATCAGGTTTGTGAGTCATTGCATTGTCACAGATACACAAGCAGAGCATCATCAGATTTCTTGGCCCAAATGTACAGTTGACCTATTGCTTGCTATTTCTAATTAGAGTGTAGCAATGTCTTCAGTTATTATTCCTCCACAGTTAATCTCTCGGGCATAGAAAATGTGAACACCTGACAAAGTAGCAGCTGTGGAGAGAGGAACAGAGTTAACTTTTCAGGTTGGATTTCAAAGAACTGGGAAAAGTCAAACATTTGATTTAAAAAAGCATCAGTCTGAAGCAATACTCACCACAGATGCTGCCTGACCTGCTGAGTATTTCCAGAAAAAGTCACAAAGTGCTGGAGTAACTCAGCAGATATTTCCAGTATTTCCAGCACTTTCTATTTGAATTCAAGTTCCCAGCATCTGCAGAATCTTGCAATGGCTGGTGTCATCACGTGGTATAAAAATAGATTAAAAAATTGCAAGCACATCGCCAGCTTCTGAACTGCTATCTGAAGTGTGTCTGCTGTTCTCCTGGCTCCCGAAATATCATGTGTGGAAAGGAACTGCAGATGCTGGTTTCTACCGAAGATAGACACAGTGCTGGAGTAACTCAGCGGGTCAGGCAGCATCCCTGGAGAAAACGGATGGATGATGTCTGGGTTTGATTCTGAAGAAACATCACGACTCAAAACATCACCCATCCTTTTTCTCCAGAGATGCTGCCTGACCCGCTGGAGTAACTCAGCAGAAGCCTCCACGAGGCGCATCCCGGGCAATGCTGACGATAGAAACTGTACCACAGTGACTGACTGAAGCAGCCAATTCTGCAACCACCGACCGTCAACCGTCACTGACCGACCGGAAAGACGTGATATAGAAGATGGCCGGACACGAGGAAGAAGAAGACTCCAGCACCTTGTGTCTATCTCCTGAAATATCATATTCACTTTCATAGTTCGCTGTTAAACATTCTGAAATACTTAACTTCAACAGAACCTGTCGCAAAATACATATTGCTTCATTTCTAGCCATCCTTCTGGTTGCATTGCGAAACCTTCTTATGTTTTATTCTGCAATGGATTTGATGATGATGTTTGAATCATTAAATTGCTGCATTTAATTACCTTTAAACATTGCGCCCTGAGTAATGGATTGACAAAAGAAAAATGTTAATATAAGACATACTGTAATTAATCTTCATTTGTTTGCTTATTATCTCAGTTTAATAATAAAGTAACTGTTCAACATGGTTTGTTTCAGACTCTGGTGAGGTTTGTGTTTACTGAGATGGAGTTTATACTGGTGAATTGAACCTCCTTCCTTTCTATTGTGTGGAGTTAACAACATCAGGTATTCCTAGAGTGAACTGCACACTTCCATCTAAATGATTCGATTCAATGATACATTATTGTCACATGTACCGAGGTACAGTGAAATGCCTTGTTTTGCAGACAACCTGGTAATATCATATAGCAGTCCTCCACTTGGATGAAGGCATTCAAAGTAACATTAGCAAATTTGCAGATGACACAAACCCTTGGACAGGTTGGGGGAGTGGGCAGACGCATGGCAGATGAAGTTTAATGCGGATAAATGTGTGGTTATCCACTTTGGTATCAAAAACAGGAAGGCAGATTACTATCTAAATGGCGTCAAGTTGGGAAAAGGGGAAGTACAACAGGATCTGGGGGTCCTTGTTCATCAGTCTTTGAAAGTAAGCATGCAGGTACAGCAGGCAGTGAAGAAAGCGAATGGCATGTTGGCCTTTATAACAAGAGGAGTCGAGTATAGGAGCAAAGAGGTCCTTCTGCAGTTGTACAGGGCCCTAGTGAGACCACACCTGAAGTATTGTGTGCAGTTTTGGTCCCCTAATTTGAGGAAGGACATTCTTGCTATTGAGGGAGTGCAGCGTAGGTTTACAAGGTTAATTCCGGGATGGCGGGACTGTCATATGCTGAGAGAATGGAGTGGCTGGGCTTGTACACTCTGGAGTTTAGATGAGAGGGGATCTCATTGAAACATATAAGATTGTTAAGGGTTTGGACATGCTAGAGGCAGGAAACATGTTCCCGATGTTGGTGGAGTCCAGAACCAGGGGCCACAGTTTAAGAATAAGGGGTAAGCCATTTAGAATGGAGACGAGGAAACACTTTTTCTCACAGAGAGTTGTGAGTCTGTGGAATTCTCTGCCTCAGAGGGTGGTGGAGGCCGGTTCTGTGGATACTTTCAAGAGAGAGCTAGATAGGGCTCTTAAAGATAGCGGAGTCAGGGGATATGGGGAGAAGGCAGGAACGGAGTACTGATTGTGGATGATCAGCCATGATCACATTGAATGGCGGTGCTGGCTCGAAGGGCCGAATGGCCTACTCCTGCACCTATTGTCTATTGTCTATTGTCTATTGTCACATGGGGCGGCACGGTGGCGCAGCGGTAGAGCTGCTGCCTTACAGCGCCAGAGACCCGGGTCCGATCCTGACTACGGGTGCTTGTCTGTACGGAGTTTGTACTTTTTCTCTGTGACCTGCGTGGCTTTTCTCCGGGTGCTCCGGTTTCCTCCCACACTCCAAAGACGTACAGGATTTGTAGGCCAATTGACCGGTAAGAATTGTCAATTGTCCCTAGTGTGTAGGATAATGCTAGTGTATGTTGGTCGCTGGTTGGCACGGACTCCCTATGCAACCAAAGATGCAGTCCATAGGAGATCAATGTTTACATTTATAGATCTTTACATTGTTAGATCTCTTTTAAGGAAGCAATTCATATTCATTCACTGACATAGAGCTATTATCTGCAAAACATATGGTACTTTATTAGACTTGTTTTTATTTATTTATATTTTATATTTATTTGCAACATATTAAAATTCAAATGCACAAAATACACAAAGCCAATCCATCCAATCTTTTTCTGAAATCTATTTTGCATTTAACTAAGAATATATTTAATGTTTAAAACAACTCTAGCGAAATACATTACGATTTTAAATGCACATAATATCTGCTTAAAATCTGATTTGCACACAAATCTTGAGGACCCTGCATTAAAAACAATCACACACTTTTAGACTTCCCACTGCTGGAAGCTAGCTGGTAGAGGCAAGGCAAGGACTTTAATGACCAAGTGTTTGTGAAACATTACTTATGCAGTAGAAATTAAAGGCCTCTTTTCCTGCAATTTGGATGAATGGAGCAGGTCTCGAATTCAAACTCAGCTGCTGTTTGGAAGACAACACTAATTAAATTTTCATGCCAAGTTTTTTGGCACATACAGAGCCCAAGGCTGGAACTGCACCACGATTCAGGCGCTGTGGGCTTACGAACGAGCTGAAACTGCGGGACTACTGGGAAATTTCTAAGGAGACCCTGCCATCTTTTTAAAGCCGTTTACACAATTTTAAAGCTTCATGCAAATTGCAAATGGATAACCAAACCGTTTGCGCGTGCAGGGATGGGAAATGAAGTGGGACAATGGGCTGCCTGGTGAGTAGATGATGAGGCAAAGCGGCACTAATTGACACCCAAGAAATGCACCACTTGCATTATTTTCTTTGCATTACTCCATTCTGGGGATTCTAAAGCTGGTACGCTCCGTAAACACTGTGCACACGCCCTCAGGATAGCAATCTCTGCCCAAGCACTATTATGACAAAAATATACTCAAAGTACTTCTCTCCATTTTCTACTGTTGCCAAAACAAATCACAAGGAACCAAGCTGATTTCTTGCATTTTTAAACAAGCCCGGGAGAGTAATTTTCTTAAAACTGAAGAGGTTTCACGAGCTTCAAAGCGCAAATATAAAGGCATATAAGGCTTTAGACTCTAGATTTTGTAGATACAGCGCAGAAACAGGCCCTTCGGCTCACCAAGTCTCTGCCAACCAACGATCACCCCATACATTAGCACTATCCTACACACGCTAGGATTGACAGAAGCCAAGTGACCTACAAACCTGTACGTCTTTGGAGTGTGGGAGGAAACCGGAGCTCCCGGGGCTTTTGTTCCACGTAGACACTGAATGGACAGGCAGCCTTTCACATCAGGACTCTTCATCTGGACTGAAAGAGTAGAGGGCAAGTAGCCAGTAAAAGAAAGAGGGTGGGGGGATAGGGGCGGGGGGGGGGGGGGGAATGGGGCTAATAAGTAATAGGTGGATACAGGTGAGGAGGAGTTGATTATCAGATATAGGGCAGGTTGGGGGAGGGAAGGGTGGAGATAATGCCCCAGGTTGAGAGGTGATGAGTGGAGAAGAAAAGGATGAAGATTCTGGAGTCAGATTGGAGAGGAAGGTGGAGCGTGGCATTGAATGAGAGGTGGTGGTAGATGGGGATGACAGAGAGAGGGGAGGAGGGAATGGCGGAGGGGAAGGGGATTTTTGGGTGGAAAGTGTTGGTGAAAGGGAGTAGAAACAGGATGATAAGGGTTTCGGGGTAAGGTGGGAAGAAGGGTTTGTGTGAGAGGACCTGGGTAATAGGAGGAGGCTCAGAAAGGTTCAGTCAGTCTACCCCACGACAGAAGGGGGGAGTAGTTGTGCAGTTTGATAGCCACAGGGAAAAAGGATCTCCTGTGGCGTTCTGTGCTGCATCTTGGTGGAAGCAGTCTGTTGCTGAAGGTGCTCCTCAGGTTGACCAGTGTGTCACGGAGGGGGTGAGCTGTATTGTCCAGGATGCTCCACAGTTTGAGGAGCATCCCCCCCCTCCAAGACCACCTCCCGGGCCTGGCCAAGCTGGCCATCTGCGAGTCACGGCGCCAGGCGGATGAGGGCTTCGCCCGAGCCAGATGCTTCACCCTTTACCGGGGTCACGTCCGCGCCCGGGTGGTGTTAGAGAGGAACATAGTTGTATAGTAGTTACTTTGTATATTTGTAACATAGATGTTTGGAATTTAGTGTCTGAGTAATTTGGTGATTTTGTAATATGATGTAGTGGGTGTCATATGATGGTGGGTGTCATATGGTGGTGGGTGTCATATGGTGGTGGGTGTCATATGGTGGTGGGTGTCATATGATGGTGGGTGTCATATGGTGGTGGGTGTCATATGGTGGTGGGTGTCATATGGTGGTGGGTGTCATATGGTGGTGGGTGTCATATGGTGGTGGGTGTCATATGGTGGTGGGTGTCATATGGTGGTGGGTGTCATATGGTGGTGGGTGTCATATGGTGGTGGGTGATATGATGGTGGGTGTCATATGGTGGTGGGTGTCATATGGTGGTGGGTGTCATATGGTGGTGGGTGTCATATGGTGGTGGGTGTCATATGGTGGTGGGTGTCATATGGTGGTGGGTGTCATATGGTGGTGGGTGTCATATGGTGGTGGGTGTCATATGGTGGTGGGTGTCATATGGTGGTGGGTGTCATATGGTGGTGGGTGTCATATGGTGGTGGGTGTCATATGGTGGTGGGTGTCATATGGTGGTGGGTGTCATATGGTGGTGGGTGTCATATGGTGGTGGGTGTCATATGGTGGTGGGTGTCATATGGTGGTGGGTGTCATATGGTGGTGGGTGTCATATGGTGGTGGGTGTCATATGGTGGTGGGTGTCATATGGTGGTGGGTGTCATATGGTGGTGGGTGTCATAAGGTGGTGGGTGTCATATGGTGGTGGGTCATATGGTGGTGGGTGTCATATGGTGTTGGGTGTCATATGGTGGTGGGTGTCATATGGTGGTGGGTGTCATATGGTGGTGGGTGTCATATGGTGGTGGGTGTCATATGGTGGTGGATGTCATATGGTGGTGGGTGTCATATGGTGGTGGGTGTCATATGGTGGTGGGTGTCATATGGTGGTGGGTGTCATATGGTGGTGGGTGTCATATGGTGGTGGGTGTCATATGGTGGTGGGTGTCATATGATGGTGGGTGTCATATGATGGTGGGTGTCATATGGTGGTGGGTGTCATGGTGGTGGGTGTCATATGGTGGGTGTCATATGGTGGTGGGTGTCATATGGTGGTGGGTGTCATATGGTGGTGGGTGTCATATGGTGGTGGGTGTCATATGGTGGTGGGTGTGTCACCACGGGTTGTTTTTTTTGGTTTTTGTATCGTGTTCGTAATCAAATAAATTATTTTTTGATGCAAAAAACAAGACAACCTCCCGTGAATCCAACTCCGGCCCCCAGGACAGAGCCGGTCTTCCTGATGAGCTTGTTGATCCTGTTAGCGTCCGCGGCCTTCGCCCTGCCGCCCCGGCACACGACAGCAAAGAAGATGGCACGTGGCATTTTACCCGATCTATTCCCCTCAAAAAACGTATACACCTCTCTAAAGATCACCTCTGGTCCTCCTGCGCTCCAAGGAACAACGTTTCAGCCTGCCCAACTTCTCCCTGCAGCTCAGGCGACATCCTCGTAAATCTTCCCTGCACTCTCTCCAGTTTAGTAACATCCTTGCTGTAGCAGGGCGACCAAAACTGAACGCAACGGCAGATTACCTGAAATCGGAGGAATCAATGTATACGCCTCGATCATACGCGACAGAGGTTCGTGACAAGTGTTCCGAAAGGTGATCTCTTACTCCCACGACCGCTTTGGCTGATAATCAGCAGTTTGGATAATTGGAACATGAATAATAGATGTTCGGAATTGTCCCTCAATTAATCATTTGTGGTAAAGCTAATTGCAGCCTAAACAATACATCGAACCAACAGATTTGTTCTTTGTGGTTTGTTTTGGACAATTATTTATCACCTTGCGTTAAAAAAAAAAAACGATTTCAACCTGATAAAGCTCTTGATCGTGGGAAGATGGAATGGAGGGCACCTCTAGAAGTGTGAGGTAATTAACCAGAACCGCTCTGATACCTGGAATCATTCATTCGCTTATGTCCCTGCTAACATTCTCCCAACAAATGATCATTAGTTCTACTTAAAGGACATAAATAGGAGTGCAGTAGACAAAAGTGCTGAAGAAACTCAGCGGGTGCAGCAGCATCTAAGGAGCGAAGGAAATAGGCAACGTTTCGGCCCGAAACCCTGAAGGAAATAGACAACGTTTCGGGTCCGAAACCCGGAAGGGTTTCGGCCCGAAACGTTGCCTATTTCCTTCGCTCCTTAGATGCTGCTGCACCCGCTGAGTTTCTCCAGCATTTTTGTCTACCTTCGATTTTCCAGCATCTGCATTTCCTTCTTAAATAAATAGGAGTGTGACTAGGTCCATTTGCCTTCAAGCCTGTTCAAGCACCATGATTCAATACGATCCCAGTCAACTCTACTAGCCCTCCCTGATCCTCCTCATCCTTGGCCATAGATCTGTCTTCCTTGACCTTCAACGTGTTCAGTGCCTCCTCTCCACAGCTCTCTCATTTAGAGAATTCCAAAAAAATCCCCATAGAGGACATGTTTATAATCAGTGGCAAACCGCAGCTGCCGACCAACAGTCATGCTCGAGATGATGCTTGAAACAGGCATGTTCTAGAATGTGGCCTGATAAAGGGGCCCAAAACTCTGGCAGTTGAGGCGGTTGGCGGAATGGATCGGTGAACGCAGAATAAAGGTGGGATCAGTATCAGCGAAACCAGTGCAAGAGTAAGAGGCCAACCCTGTAGATTAGAAAATAGACCCCCAATAAAACGAGATGGAATATGGTTTGAAAACACTATAAGGAAAGCAAGGTCATGTGTTGCTTGAGGTGATAAGTCAGTAGATATTGAGAGTGGCCGTGCGACATTTTAAATTTGGATTTGCCTTAAAAGATTCTCTAAAAGCAACCGATCCAAGAAAAGGTGTTTGTTTTTGCAGGGTTTATTCTGATAAGTCAAATTGTTGGAAGGTTCCCTCATTAACACTGGACGTAGTAGAGATGTGAAAGGTGAGTTTGTCTTCAAATGGCGGGCGAGCAAGACTAAAGGGCCTGTCCCACTGTACGAGTTCATTCAAGAGCTCTCCCGAGTTTAAAAAAAATCAAACTCGTGGTAAGCACGTAGAATGTACGTAGCGGGTACGTCGGAGCTCGGGACGTCTCTTAGCGGCTCGTAACGCTAACGGCAGGTACTCGAGAAACGCGGTAAGCTCATGAAGACTTGTGAGGATTTTTCAACATGTTCAACATTGAAAAATGTTGAACATGTTGAAAAATGTCCACGAAGGCCCCGAGTACCCACGAGCGGCTATTACCATAATTCTCCGAGTTCGAATCAGGGGAAACTCAGGAGAACTCTTGAATTAGCTCGTACAGTGGGACAGCCCCATAAGAATCACATTTGTTTGCAACCTGACAATATAATGATTGATTTAACATCATCAAATCACATTTTAAATGCTTTTTGGAAAGTGTGCCCTCAGAAATATTTTATCAAATCTGTGTCCTCAGAGATATTTTGGCAAATTCTGAAATAATATCCATTGGTTATCATTTAACACCAGAGGAAGGTAATAGTTAAGTTATTTAACGTCAGTCTTTAGGAACAAAGTTAAAGAAAATATTCAAGGATTAGTGTCATAGACTCACACAACATGGAAACAGGCCCTTGGCCCCAACTTGCCAACACCCATCTACACTAGCCCCACCCAAATGTGTTTTGCCCATATCCCACTAAACCTGTCCTATCCATTTACCTGTCTAAATTATTCATTTTTTTTCTCTTTTTTTTAATTTATTTTTGTTAGAAGTAAGTACAATAATGTGGTAATTTAATTTAATAATAAAGCAGTTTCTTAAATGTTGCGATAGTGCCTGCCTCAACTACCTCCTCAGGGCAGCTCGTTCCATACACCCGCCTTTGTGTGAGAAAGTTACCTCTCAGATTCCTATTACATCTTCCCCCCCCCCACCCCCCCCCCCCCCCCCCCCCCCCCCGTCACCTTAAACCTATGTCCTCTGGAATCGATCGATTTTGAAAGTTTGGGGAATTAGGTGTGAGTTCTATGTTAACATTAATTCTTATTATTTATTAATAAGAAATATTCATATTAACAGCTGAGGCTGTATAAGGCGCTCGTCAGGCCATATTTAGAGTATTGTGAGCAATATTGGGCAGCTTACCTGAGGAAGGATGTGCTGGCTCGGGAGAGTGTCCAGAAGAGGTTTACAAGAATGATCCCAGGAAATGAGTGGGTTAACATACGATGAGCGTTTGTCGGCACTGGGCCTGTACTCACTGGAGTTTAGAAGGATGAGGGGGGGGCCCTCATTGAAACTTACCGAATAGTGAAAGGCCTGGATAGAGAGGATGTGGAGAGGATGTTTCCACTAGTGGAAGAGTCTAGGACCGGAGGTCGTAGCCTCAGAATTAAAGGACATGCCTTTAGGAAGGAGATGAGGAGGAACTTCTTTAGTCAGAGGGTGGTGAATCTGTGGAATTTATTGCCACAGAAGGCTGTGGAGGCCAAGCCAATGGATATTTTTAAGGCAGAAATAGATAGATTCTTGATTAGTATGGGTGTCAGGGGTTAGGGGGATAAGGCAAGAGAATGGGGTTAGGAGGGAGAGATAAGATCAGCCATGATTGAATGATTGAATTCCGCCATGATTGGCCTAATGAGGCCATGATCAGCCATGATTGGTATGAGTGACTATTCCAAGTCATTGGTAAACTTGATGGGCCAAATGGCCTAATTCTGCTCCTATCAATTATGAACATATGTCATTCTATCCAAAACAATACACTAGGTTGTGCTGAGAATGAAGCATTCTAGAAAGATAGACATAGACATAGAAACATATCTAATTTACTCATGATGGTATTGAGGACGGAGATATCAGTAGATGCGTCATCTAGAAGAGGGCAAATTAAATTTAGCCAAATAGGTGGCTGCTAGCCAAAATCAATAACGTGAGCAATTAGAAGTCCAACTCTCTGTTCATTGCTGAATACAGCATGGAATTAGAATGTAAAACACCTGCTTCTTCCTGATGCTACTGCAAGTAGAATTTAGTATAGTTTAGTTTAGTTTAGAGATATAGCGTGGAAACAGGCCCTTCAGCCCACCGAGCCCGCACCGACCAGCGATCCCCGCACATTCACACTGTCCTACACACACTGGGGACAATGTTTACATTTATACCAAGACAATTAGCCTACAAACCTGCTCGTCTTTGTAGTGTGGGGAGGAAACCGAAGTTCATGGAGAAAACCCACGTGGGTCACGGGGAGAACGTACAAACTCCGTGCAGACAGCACCCATGGTCGGGATCGAACCCGTGCCTCTGGCGCTGTAAGCGCTGTAAGGCAGGATCTCTACCGCTGCACCATTGGGCCGCCCTTTATTCTAAAATCTGCATTTTAGCTAGGTAAACCTATGCAACCATTGGAGGTATGGAACCTTCGAGTATAACACAGTGCTAAATTATATTTGACGTGCCCTTCTGCTCCAAGCGGCACAATGGTAGAATTGGACTACGTTAGAGACTCACTGGAGGATTTTTTTTTTGTCACGTCAATACTCTAGAATCGATTCAGTGCATCAGAGACTGGGAAGTCCAAGCAACCCTGAGCACAGGCTGATGACAAAGACCTCGGAGAATCACAAGGATGAAGCAGTGGCAACCTACCTGTGCTGGTCCATTTTCACCACCGCCTTTTGCTGTTTCCCCTTCGGAATAGCTGCAGTGGTTTATTCCCGCAAGGTTAGTTCTGGACTTAAATGAGTTCTGTTAAGCTTCCGAAAGGTATATTACTGAGATCAAGAACGCAGAACGTTCAATGACAATAGACAATAGACAATAGACAATAGGTGCAGGAGTAGGCCTTTCGGCCCTTCGAGCAGCACCGCCATTCAATGTGTTCATGGCTGATCATCCCCAATCAGTACCCCGTTCCTGCCTTTTCCCCATATCCCCTGACTCCACTATCTTTAAGAGCCCTATCCAGCTCTCTCTTGAAAGCATCCAGAGAACCGGCCTCCACCGCCCTCTGAGGCAGAGAATTCCACAGACTCACAACTCTCTGTGAGAAAAAGTGTTTCCTCGTCTCCGTTCTAAATGGCTTACCCCTTATTCTTAAACTGTGGCCCCTGGTTCTGGACTCCCCCAACATCGGGAACATGTTTCCTGCCTCCAGCGTGTCCAAACCCTTAACAATCTTATATGCTTCAATGAGATGCCCTCTCATCCTTCTAAACTCCAGAGTATACAAGCCCAGCTACTCCATTCTCTCAGCATATGACAGTCCCGCCATCCTGGGAATGAACCTTGTAAACCTATGCTGCACTCCCTCAATAGCAAGAATGTCCTTCCTCAAATTAGGGGACCAGAACTGCACACAATACTCCAGGTGTGGTCTCACTAGGGTTCTGTACAACGAAACGTGGAATATATTTTAACCTGCACTTCAATCCATCGAGATTTAAAGGAAAGCTATGTGGGGTGGCATTAGAGTTGCTGCCTTACAGCGCCAGAGACCCGGGTTTGATGCTGCCTGTACAGAGTTCGTACATTCGCCCCGTGACCTGCGTGGGTTTCCTCCGGGAGTTCCGGTTTCCTCCCACATTCCACAGGTTTGTAGGTTAATTGGCTTGGTGAAATTGTAAACTTGTCCCTGGTGCGTGCAGGATAGTGTTAGTGCATGTGGATCGCTGGTTGGCGCGGACACGGTGGGCCGAAGGGTTTGTTTCTGCTATGTATCTATAAACTAAACTGCGCTATGTTTAAGAAAGCTAAAGTGAGGGGGGGGGGGGGTAAAGTTTTAATACAAACCTGAGGGGCAACTTTTTCACACAAGGGGGTGGTGGTGGGTATATGCAATGGAGCTGTCAGAGGAGGTAGTTGAGGCATGGATAGGAAAGACAGAGGGATAGTGATAGGGCGGCAAGGTAGCGCAGCGGTGGAGTTTCTGCCTTACAGCGCCAGAGACCTGGGCTCGATCCTGACTACGGATGCTGTCTGTACAGAGTTTGTACGTTCTCCCCGTGACCATGTAGGTTTCCTCCGCGTGCTCTGGCTTCCTCACACATTCCAAAGACGTACTGTAGATTTGTGGGCTAATTGCCTTTGGTAAATTGCCCCTAGTGTGTAGGATAGAACTAATGCATGGGGATCGCTGGTTGGCGCCACTTGGTGGGCCGAAGAGCCTGTGTCCGTGCAATATATCTAAAGCAAAGATATCTAGTATCTTTGATCTAAAGTCTAAAGGATATTGCCCAAAATGCAGGCAAATGGGATTAGTTTAGATTGGGCATCTCGGTTGACATGGACGAACTGGGTCAAAAGGCCTGTTTCTGTGCTGTGTAACTTTCTGCCAACAATATGCTGTAGGTAACTTGGGTTTCTGGGATCCGTCTAATGGAATTATTCATCGTTCCACTATGCTGCAAGACAGATGTGCAAACTGTTGACTGTTAATTCAGCTGTTTACAATGTTCTGCAAGTTGCAATAGCTAATCATAGTTGCGATTATAATTGTTCCACTTCGACAAAGAGAAAATTACAGAAGGAAAATAACCCAGCCTAGCATTGCTGATGAGTAAAGTTGGAGGCATGCGGACTTGTGGAGACGGCTGGATCTCAGCAGCGCTTGTTAGAGTTGGTAGATTGCTGTGCGGCAATATTTATCTCCTTCAGAACCACTCTTAATGAAAATCAAAGGGAATACGTTTGAAATGCGTCCACAATCTGGATCTCTCCACCTCTTTATTTTTGTTTAGTTTAGAGATACAGCTCGGAAACAGGACCTTCGGCCCATCAAGTCCACACCAACCAGCGATCCCCGCAGATTAACATTATCCTACACACAGTAGGAACATTTTTTTAACGTTTACACCAAGTCAATTAACCTGCAAAACCTGCACGTCTTTGGAGTGTGGGAGGAAACCGAAGTTCTCGGAGAAACCCCACGCAGGTCACGGGTAGAACGTACAAACTCCGTAGAGACAAGCACCCGTAGCCGGGATCGAACACGGGTCTCTGTCGTTGGTAAGCGCTGTAAGGCAGCAAATCTCCCGCGGCGCCACCGTGCTGCACTTTATACTAAAACCTGCATTTTAACAAGGTTAACCCAACCCATCCGCTGGAGCTATCAATACAATACAATACAATATTTATTCCATGTCATTTGAACCTCAGTGAGGCTCAAACGAAACTCCGTTTCCACAGCCATACAAACAAAACAATTCCTACACGACGCACAAACAATTCAATTTACAGAAAAACACCCATCACAGTGAATCTCCTCCTCACTGTGATGGAAGGCAAAGTCTTTTCTCTCCCCTGCACCATTTTTCTCCCGATGTTGAAGCCCCAGGCGGGCGATGGTAAGTCCCACGGCCATTCAAGGCCGCGCCGGGCGATGTGCGGCCCCGCTCCAGGTCCAAATGTCACAAAGTTGGAGCCCCCGGCAGGCGCTGGATGGAGCCCGCCGGGCTATCTGGCATCTCTGAAGGAGATTAATGTTCTGGCCACAGTTTTTTGGTGTCACTGGACCACCTTCTCAAAGCAACAACGAGACGTGGACATAACTGGCTGTAGCTCTGCGGTATCCAAGGCACAAGGACTGACTGGAATACTAATCACAGCATCAATGAGAAAAACAACTTGCCCTCAGCACAAAGGCGCTGGCCCAGGCAGCTCCGCACAGTTTAGTTGTTGGCCGCTATGCTACACACACACACACACACACACACACACACACACACACACACACACAGCAAGATTCCCATGAATCTTATGCATGACTAGCTTACAACCCAGCGGCATGAACATTGAATTCTCCAATTTAAAATAATGCCTCCCCTTCCCCCATCTCACTTCACCCTCCCCCAGCACCCTCCCATTTTTCCATTATCCCATTCCTCCACCACCCCCCCCCATTCCTCCCAATAGACCGGG
>CM075988.1:21055419-21236377 GCA_038087875.1 Malacoraja senta
GGATTATATCACAGATAAATAAATAAAATACACTTTCAATCTCTTTACAAGGCAGTGTTGAGGCCTGTGAATGAGTTTTGTCCGGAGGTTTTGAGTTTGATTTTCTGCTCAGTCAAGCAGCTATTTCAGTGCGGCTGCCTCATCATTGTGGTGGAGCACACAGGATCACTTTCTTCATTGCACGTTCCACATGAAGGCGGCACAGTGGCGCAGCGGTAGAGTTGCTGCCTCACAGCACCAGGGACCCGGGTTCGATTCTGACTACGGGTGCTGTCTGTGCGGAGTTTACACGTTCTCCCTGTGACTGCGTGGGTTTTCTCTGGGTGCTCTGGTTTCCTCCCACATTCCAAAGACGCACAGGTTAGTAGGTTAATTGGCTTGGTAAAAATGTAAATTGTCCCTAGTGTGTGTAGGATCGTGTTAGTGTGCGAGCTGATCGCTGGTCGGCGCGGACTCGGTGGGCCGAAGGCCTGTTTCTCTAAAGTCTAAAGTAAATAAATGCTTTTTAATGCCAAACAATGTTCAGTAACATCACATTTTGGGCGGTGTTGGTTCATGCCAGCTTTCAGCTTTCAGCTTGGCTATCGGAGGATAGTTTAGGCAAACAATGACCCGTGGCCACGTGCCAGATGGCAGTCTGTGCCCAGAGGCCACAACGAGCCTTGGCCAACCTGCAGCAAGAGTCTGCACTTCAAGTAGAAGATCGACACACCACACACTGCAGATGCTGGAATCGCGAGCAAAACACAAAGTGCTGGAGGAACTCAACAGGTCAGGCAGCATCTGCGGAGGGAATGGACATGAGACCGACCTGACCTGCACCCTTCTTCAGACTAATGGAGAAGGAAGGGGGGGGGGAAGAGGAAGAAGGGGGGGATGAGGAAGAGAAGGGGGGAAGAGGAAGAGGGGGTGGGGAAGAGGAAGAGGGGGAAAGAGGAAGAGGGGGGAAGAGGAAGGGGGGGGAAGAAGAAGAGGGTGGGCAAGAGGAAGAGGGGGTGGAAGAGGAAGGGGGGGAAGAAGAAGAGGGTGGGCAAGAGGAAGAGGGGGAAGAGGAAGGGGGGGAGGGGAAGAGGAAGAGGAAGAGGGGGGGAAGAGGAAGAGGTTGGGGGGGGAGAGGAAGAGGGGGGGAAGAGGAAGAGGGTGGGGAAGAGGGGGGGAAGAGGAAGAGGGGGGGAAAGAGGAAGAGGGGTGGAAAGGATGGGAAGGGATGGGGCAAAGCCTGACAAATGGATGCAGATGAGGATGATTAGCAGATGGATGGAGTCAATGACAAAGGGTAGAGGTGACAGAAGGGTGTCGGATAGGAAAAGGGGAAATGTAAAGTTGGAGTTAGGGATATGGGTGGAAGGCGACGAGGGAGGGGAAAGAGGTGGGATAAAAGGGAGATGGGGAACTCGGGGGGAGATGGGCGTAGGGAGGAGGCGAGAGGAGCAGGGTGACTGGGGGCGACGAAGTAGTAAAAGTTCAAGTTTGAGTTACATTTAATGCCACATGCACCAATTGGTACACTGATTTGTGGTAAAATATGTGGTGATTAGAATTTGACACTGAACTCCTTCAAGCGTAGTCTTAGTTTAGTTTCGAGATACAGCCCCTGTTGGAAACAGGCCCTTTGGCCCACGGACTCCGCGCCAACCAGCGACCGCCCGAACACTGGTTCTACCCTACACACACTAGGGACAATTTACAGAAGCCGACCAAACCTGTGTACACGTCTTTGGAATGTGCGAGGAAACCGGAGCAACCGGGGAAAACCTACGCAGGTCACAGGGGAGAAGGTCAAAACTCCGTACAGCCAGCACCCGTGGTCAGGATCGAACCCGGGTCTCCGGCGCTGTGAGGCAGCAACACCACTGGCCACCTCACTGTGTACATGTTGTTACCTGAAACCCCTTTATCAGCACTGCCGTGTACTTTCCTTGAGGTACAGTGATTTTTAAAAAATAGAAGCGATCTGATTTACCGCTTTTCTTCATCATCCTCAACGCCGCAAATACAATCACTCCTAACTTTTCCATAAGGTTACATATCTCCAACCAACAGGATCGACACAAAAAGCTGGAGTAACTCAGCGGGTCAAAGACAGCATCTCTGGAGAAAAGGAATGGGTGACGTTTCGGGTCGAGACACTTTTCAAAGGAAAAATCTAGTCTCCTTTTTCGGCGTCACCTGTAGCTTTGGGCTGTCCTGGAGCAGAGGGGGGGGGAGGATTCTTTGTGTCTGCGTCTCTCTGGGGCACGGGGAGATGGGAGGGGGTGGGGGGGGGAGGCGCCAGGCTGGTTGGGCTTCTCCCTGCAGAGCTGAGTGAGGGCAGGCGCGCCGTACCGTAACGCAGACAGGAGGCCTGGAGCTCATCACCTGTCTGCTCGTCTGTCTGGGGATCGTGTGTGTGGCACCGGGGAAGCCTTTTCTGTCGAGCAAAGGAGAGGCACCAATTAATTAAAATGCTGCGGTCTCATTGTTCAGCTCAACCAGGGTGTGTAAAATCTATGCCCTGTAATCTATGGTCTATGATTGAGACCCTTCTTCAGACTGATGTGGGGGTGGGGGTTGGGGGGGGGGGCAGCAAGACCCCGAAACTTTACCTATTCCTTCGCTCCATAGATGTTGCCTCACCCGCTGAGTTCCTCCAGCATTTTTGTCTACCATCGATTTTTCCAGCATATCCGTGGTGTATTATTGCTGATGAAACGATGGTGTGCGTGTGCGTGTACATGTGCACGGTTCAGAAAGGGTGAGAGCAACTTCAACGGCCCAAAGCTCCCAACGGAATAAATAAAAATAAACCGAAACGTCACCCATTCCTTCTCCCCCAGAGGTGCTGCCTGTCCCGCTGAGTTACTCCAGCTTTTTGTGTCGATCTGACAATGATTACAATCGGCAGCAAGAGCTTTGTTGCTTTTGCAGCGAGTGAATGGTCACCACTTACAGTGGGGCCACAGCCAGACATATTGAGTAGTTTGGAAGCACTATGATTTAGTAAAATCCTGGGTCATGGTTGGGCACAGTTGAAGTGTGGCCTAGTCTCGTTTGTGCTAAACAGAGTAAAAAACATCCAATATCCCGTCACGGCAGATCAATACCAAAGGTGTTTGAAAGCTAAAAACCCTCACCCACCTACCAGCTGCATTACACGTTGACCTGCGGTGTAAACACTGACACCACGGGACCAAAACGCTGCATCTGCTTGCAAATCCGAGATAAATTGGGGGGGTAAAAATCACTGGAAATGCTCAGCAGGTCAGTCCGCATCTGTGGAGAGAGGACACATAGAGTCATAGAGTGATACAGCGTGGGAACTGTCCCATCAGCCCAACCTGCCCACACCGACCAACATGCCCCATCTACACACTAGCCCCACCTGCCTGCATTTGCCCCATATCCCTGTAAACCTATCCCATCTATGTACCTGTCTAAATATTTCTTAAACGTTACCTGCCTGCTACCTGCCTCAACCACCTCCTCCGGCAGCTCGTTCCATGCACCCACCACCCTTTGTGTAAAAAAAAAAAAAAATTACCCCTCGGGTCCCTATTAAATCTTTGCCCGCTTACCTTAAACATATGTCTCCTTGTTCTCGGTTCCCCTACTCTGGCCAAGAGACTCTGTGCGTTTACCCGATCTACTCCTCCCATCTGGTCTTGTAGCCGTCTAGCATGTAGGTACCCCGTGGTTTTGGAATAAATCGGGTTGGTTCCAACGTTCTCTTTTTGAATTAACGATGTGTGCAGGTGAGTGGACATGAGATTAATAATGAACGAGCTGGTCTCAGATAGAACTGTGATGTGCAGAGGCCCTGAGACAGAATTACTGATCACAAGTGGGAACGTACGATGCTGACTAAAGATTGAAGATATCGCATTTCCAGTCATCAGAAATGGCTGTTGTCTGCTGCACATACAAATCAATTTCATTTAGTTTGAAGGTTATACGTTTCTCTGAGGCGGCAGGTATATTTCAGAGAGAGGGAGGGGAGAGAGAGAGAGATTTAACTGCATTCAAGCAAACATTTGTGGTAAAAGAAAGCCAATTGTAAGGATGGAGGTAAACCAATTGCAAGGTGAGGCAGCATCTATGGATGGAAGGATAGATGCTCCATAGATGCTGCCTCACCCGCTGAGTTTTCTCCAGAATTTTTATCTACCTTCGATTTTTCCAGCATCTGCAGTTCCTTCTTAAACAGATGAGCAGCCTATCTGTTTGCACGCATGGTGTCCCATGCAGTACTGTTATATTAGCTTAGTTTAATTTAGTAATCCAGTGTGGAAACAGGCCCTTCGACCCATAGAGTTGTACGCCAACCAACAATCACCCAGGCACTGGAAATGGGTCTTGACCCGGAACGCCACCCTTTCCTTGTCTCCAGAGATGCTGCGTGTCCCGCTGAGTTACTCCAGCTTTTTGTGTCTATCTTCGGTTTAAACCAGCATCTGCTGTTCCTTCCTACACCCATACACTAGTTGTATGTTGTCCCAGTTCACATCCGACACACCTGGGGCCAATGAACCCCACGCCGATCACCGATCACCCGTTGAGATCATTTCTATGTTATCCCGCTGTGTCACCTACTCCCGACACATTTTACAGAGGGCCAATTAACCTACAAACACGGACTGGAGCACCCGGAGGAAACCCACGCGGTCACAGGGAGGACGTGCATACTCCACACAGACAGCACCCGAGGTCAGGATCGATCCCGGGTCTCAGACGCTGTGAGGCATCGGCTCAAGTAGCTGTGCCGCTGTATTGCCCTTATGTTTGGTGGGAAATATTTTCCCTTCATCAGAACTTTAGTTTAGAGATCCGGAAACATGCCCTTCAGCCCACTGAGCCCGCGCCGACCAATGATACCCCCACACTGACACCATTCTACGCACACTAGGGATAATTGACAATTTTGCCAAGCCAATTAACTTTACAAACCTATAACAGAGTGTGGGGGGGATCCGGAGCTCGGGGAAAAAAAACCCACGCAGGTCACGGGGAGAACGTACAAACTCCGTACCCACAACGCCCGTAGTCAGGATCGAACCTGGGTCTCTGGCGCTGTAAGGCAGCAACTCTACCGCTGCGCCACCGTGCCGCCCTCAACTCCAGACCTAAGTAAGATTAGTATTTAACATGAAGGAGCAGTGCTTTGCAATTTGTATGTTATTAGAAACTATGTCAGATGCTTTTGATTTTTTAAATTTGATAACTTAATGTGTTCGAATCCTTTTGGATATCCAAGTTTAACAGACCAGCAGGATTTGGGTGACTTAATAAAATCTGACAGTACTAATAGATAGTTTCTCACTTTATTTGCTCTGGGTAATTAAATAGTACGGTGGAAACTTTGATGGCATTTGCAATTAGAATTGTGGATTCTTTGTTGATCATGTATCATAATGTGGAATTATTTCATATTTAAAGAATTTAAATCAAAATGCCCGGGGAATGGAATTTTAATTTCTGGTTGCCTCCATATTAGAATTAGCGCTGTCAAGGCAGCTTATCACTGGTGCATTTAATGATGAAGCCTGCTGGTGAGAGATAATGACAGCTCGGCGTAAACAGCCAGCAATACGGCACGGCTGTGCAGCGGTAGAGTTGCTGCCTCACAGCGCCAGAGACCCAGGTTCGATCCTGACTACGGGTGCTGTCTGTACGGAGTTTGCACGTTCTCCCCGTGACCGAGTGGGTTTTCCCCGGGTGCTCCGGTTTCATCTCACACTCCAAAGACGTACAGGTTTGTGGGTTAAGGGTAGAGTTAGTGTGAGGGGATCACTGATCGGTGCAGACTCGTTGTATCTCTAAATGTCGCCGAAAAAAATCGCCAAGTGGGACAGACCCTTGAGTTTGTGGAATAAATAGGGTTGGTACCAGGCCATCCCTTTCCTTTATTTAATTAACAGTGTGTGCAGGTGAGAGAGTGAACATTAGATTAATAATGAATTTATTAACAGATAGAGGCGCGTGAATACTAATGCACTAAAGTATAATGTGGGGAAAAGATTGAAGATATTACATTTCCAGTCATCAGAAGTGATGTTTGCCGCACATACAAATCAATTTAATTTACTTTTAAGATTATCCGTTTCTCTGGGGCGACAGGTATATATATTTCACAGAGAGAGATTTAAATCTGCGTTCAAAGTGAAATTTGTTATTAAAAGAAACTCAATTGTAAGGCGGGGAATAAACCATCACAGATGAGCAGCCGATCCACGTGCACGCGTGTTGGCGAGTGCAGTCACACGCGTGTGATGAGACGGCTCTCAGGTAGGTCGGGCTCGGGCTTTATTTTCCCCCCCCCCCCGGAAGGGGCGTTACCTTCATCGCGGTGAATTATCACCTGCTTCATTGGTGACCATCGGACTATCCTTGTACATGGTTTGCTGGCTTTACCTTGCACGGAACGCATTTTGGGACCTCGAACAAGGGCAGGACCTACACAGTAAATGGTAGTCCTCTGGGTAGTGTTGTAGAGCAGAGGGATCTAGGAGCACAAGTGCATGGTTCCATGAAGGTCGAGTCGTAGGTAGATAAGGTGGTCAAAAAGGCTTTTGGCACTTTAGCCTTCATCAGTCAGAGTGTTGAGTATAGAAGTTGGGAGGTCACGTTGCAATTGTATAAGACCGCATTTAGAATATTGTGTTCAGTTCTGGGCACCATGTTATAGGAAAGATATTGTCAAGCTTGAATGGGTTCAGAAAAGATTTACGAGGATGTTGCCAGGACTAGAGGGTGTGAGCTATAGGGAGAGGTTGAGTAGGCTGGGACTCTATTCCATGGAGCGTAGGAGGATGAGGGGTGATCTTATAGAGGTGTACAAAATCATGAGAGGAATAGATTGGTAGATGCACAGAGTCTTTTACCCAGAGTAGGGGAATCGAGGACCAGAGGACATAGGTTCAAGGTGAAGTGGAAAATATTTAATGGGAATCCAAGGGGTAAATTATTCACACAGAGGGTGGTGGGTGTATGGAACAAACTGTCAGAGGAGGTAGTTGAGGCTGGGACAATCCCATCGTTAAGGAACAGTTGGACAGGTACACGGATAGGACAGGTTTGGAGGGTTATGGACCAAGCGTAGGCAAGTGGGTCTAGTGTAGCTGGGACATTGTTGGCTGGTGTGGGCGAGTTGGGCCAAAGAGCTTATTTCCACACTGTATCTACACACTGTAAATGGCTCGATTGTAATCATGCATTGTCTTTGCGCTGACTGGTTAGCACGCAACAAAAGCTCTTCACTGTACCTCGGTACACGGGACAATAAACGAAACTGATTTGATTGAACTGAACTTGGCACATTCCCAATAGCCCTGAAATAAAGGACAATGCAATTTGAAAATGCAGTTAAATCAATAGTGAGATATTCAGATTCTTATTTTATCTCAGCAGTAGTTAGTGCATATTAATGACTGATACATCTTGCTCTAAAGAAACAGCGTTTGTCTAATTTTATTTATTCTACTTGAGAAGTGTTTTTATGCAACTTGGGTTCCAAAGTTAATCTGGTTTTATTGTATTTTGCCAGGAACCATTGCATTAAAATGAAAATCAATATTGAAATATGCTGCTGAAGTGAGTGAGTAATCCCACAATCTGTATTTCACTTCTGATTATCAATGGCGCGAACAAAAAAAACTTTCAATTTGCCACAAGTAAGCTGGCTTTAGACTTTAGATATAACGCGTGGAAACAGGCCCTTTGGCTCACCGAGTCCGCGCCGACCAGCCATCCCCGTACCCTAGCATTATTCTACCCACTCAGGACAATTTACAGAAGTCAACTGACTCACAAACCTTTGGAGTGTGGGAATAAACCGGAGCACCCGGAGAAAAACTCCCACGGTCACAGGGAGAACGTACAGATTCCGTACAGACAGCACCCGTAGTCAGGATCGAACCCGGGTCCCTGGCGCAGTGAGGCAGCAACTCTACCGCTGCGCCACCGTGCCGCCACCTTTCTTTAATTAATAAGTAACATGTGAAAATACATCCCATTCTCTGCTTCACTGCGTTTAGAAATGGAAGCATAGATTGAATTTTAGAATCAAATTCAAGTTGTAAAAGGGGAGGATGAAGAGTATTATGAAGGAGTTGAGAAAGGCATTGGGACATCCAGGTCAGCATGGACGAGATGGGCCGAAGGGCTTGTTTCCGTGTTGTATGACTCTAAATCTAACTGTCGGTTTAGGTAAGACAAGGAACTGCAGATGAGTGACTCTAGCTGAGGGTCCCGACCCAAAACGTCACCCATCCATTTTCTCCAGAGATGATGCCTGACCCCGCTGAGTTACTCCAGCACTTTGTGTCTTTTTTATTTTCGGTGTAAACCAGCATCTGCAGTTCCTTTCTGTACAATTCAGTTCCGTCTCAGTTTCAGTTTATTGTCACGTGTACTGAGGTGCGGTGGGAAGCTTTTGTCGCGTGCTGACCGGCCATCGGAAAGACAACACAAGCCCGAAACGTTGCCTATTTCCTTCGCTCCATAGATGCTGCTGCACCCGCTGAGTTTCTCCAGCATTTTTGTGTACCCACAAGATTACATTCGCAGTGTACAGATACATGATAAGGCAGCGACATTAAAGGGCCTGTCCCACTTACGCGATTTTTTTCGGCGACTTGCCGGCACCCGTCATAGTCGCAGCAGTTTGCCGAAAATTCTCAACATGTTCAAAATCCAGCCGCGACCAGAAAAAGGTACGACTCTTTGAGCGACTACTCACGACCATACAGGCGGTGTGTGTGTGACATGTCGCGGGGTGACGCCAGTATGGTCGTGAGCAGCCGCCCAAAGAGTCGTTCCTTTTTCTGGTCGCTGCTGGATTTTGAACATGTTGAGAGTTTTCAGCGACCTGCTGCGACTATGACGGGTGCCGGCAAGTCACCGAAAAAATCGCGTAAGTGGGACAATTTGTGTCTTTTGTTGGTTTCGGCGATTTGTGGAATCTCCACCTTGGTCGCCCGGTACGACTTTGACTTCACTGGCTCTTGGCAAAGTGTGTAGCGACCCGGCCTGTGTGAAGTTGCCATGTTGAGCTCTAAGTGAGCAAGTCATTAGCCAACAGACTAAAGGTTCCACCCACTGCTCTTGGAGAGAGCGGGTGGACGCAGTTACTGTCTCCTCTCAGTGACCTTCCCTGCACCGTTACTGCCAGATGTGCGCCAGATGCAGGGGGTCCCATTCCTTCTGGGACCCTGCTGTTCACTTGGCAAGGTTAAAGCAGAAGGCAGGAAAGCCATCTGTCTTCACAGGTTCCATGTGTAGGAAGGAACTGCAGATGCTGGTTTACATCGAAGACAACTGCTTGTCTTTGCACTAGTTTTCAGTTTGTTTCTTTTAAGTTTGAGAGATACAGCGTGGAAATGGGAGCTTCGGACCACCGAGTCCGCGCCGATCACCTCTACACCAGTTCTATCCTACACCTTAGGGACAATTTACAGGAGCCAATTGACTTGCAAACCTGCACGTCTTTGGAACGTGTGAGGAAACCGGAGCACCCGGAGAAAACCCACGTCATCACAGGGAGGACGTACAGACAGCACCTGTTGTCAGGATAGAACCAGGTTCTTTGGCGCTGTGAGGCAGCAACTCTACGCTGTGCCGCCCTTACACTACTGTATGGCTTGATTGTTCTCGTGGACGGCATGATTTGATTTGACTGGATCAGACTTTCCTGACCCCGAACACTATCTGTCCATTTCCTTCCACAGATGCTGCCTGACCTGCTGAGGTCCTCCAGCACTTTGTGTTTTGCCTAAGAGTCCAGCAGCTGCAGTTCATTGTGTCTGCAGAGCTTTGCACTGTACATCGGCATGCGACGATTCTTCTGCAGTTGTATAGGGCTCTGGTGAGACCACATCTGGAGTATTGCGTACAGTTTTGGTCTCCTAATTTGAGGAAGGACATCCTTGTGATTGAGGCAGTGCAGCGTAGGTTCACGAGATTGATCCCTGGGATGGCGGGACTGTCATATGAGGAAAGATTGAAAAGACTAGGCTTGTATTCACTGGAGTTTAGAAGGATGAGGGGGGATCTTATAGAAACATATAAAATTATAAAAGGACGGGACAAGCTAGATTCAGGAAAAATGTCCCCAATGTTGGGCGAGTCCAGAACCAGGGGCCACAGTCTTAGAACAAAGGGGAGGCCATTTAAGACTGAGGTGAGAAAAACCTTTTTCTCCCAGAGAGTTGTGAATTTGTGGAATTCCCTGCCACAGAGGGCAGTGGAGGCCAAATCACTGGATGGATTTAAGAGAGAGTTAGATAGAGCTCTAGGGGCTAGTGGAATCAAGGGATATTGGGAGAAGGCAGGCACGGGTTATTGATTGGGGACGATCAGCCATGATCACAATGAATGGCGGTGCTGGCTCGAAGGGTCTCCTCCTGCACCTATTTTCTATGTTTATATGTTTCTATGATAATAAACCATACCAGTGCCAAACAGACATGAGAAACCATTATCCGAATAAAATCGCTCACGTTTTTGCTTGTTGGGCTAATGCTACCACTGCAGACAGATTTGAGATTCTGGCATCTTTGGAATAAAATTACTTGGTTCAGTTCCCAAGGCAGTTTTAAATTGCTGCAACTGTATGTGCAGTCTTGCACTGAGTCTGTGACAAGATTTTATCAGCCAGGTGTTTGCTTAATTTTACAAAGCAAAGTCATTCTAATTTTCCTGGGTGACTAATAATCACAATTAAATACCTATGGAAGCTGTTCATGTGCAATAATATAACAATTTTAATTTAACAAGCCAGGGAAAGTGAAACGGGATCGAGGCTCACACAAAAACAAATCAGGGCTGAACGCTATTTTAATATTCCCTCGGGCCAATGCATGCCCCTGGTTGCAGGAGAAAAATAAATGGATTTGAATTTATACGTGTTGAGTATCTGTGTGTGTTCGTGTGCATCTGTGAGTGTGTGTGAGTGTGTGTTCATCTGTGTGTGTGTGTGTGTGTGTGTGTGCATCAGTGTGTGTGTGTGCATCTGTGTGTGTGTGTGCATCTGTGTGTGTGTGAATGTGTGTGTGTGTGTGTGTGTGAATGTGTGTGTGTGTGTGTGTGAATGTGTGTGTGTGTGTGTGTGTGTGTGTGTGTGTGTGTGTGCATCTGTGTGTGTGTGTGCATCTGTGTGTGTGTGTGCATCTGTGGGTGTGTGAATGTGTGTGTGTGTGTGAATGTGTGTGTGTGTGTGTGTGAATGTGTGTGTGTGTGTGTGTGTGTGTGTGTGTGTGAATGTGTGTTCATCTGTGTGTGTGTGTGTGTGCATCAGTGTGTGTGTGTGTGTGTGTGTGTGTGTGTGTGTTCATCTGTGTGTGTGAATGTGTGTGTGTGTGTGTGTTCATCTGTGTGTGTGTGAATGTGTGTGTGTGTGTGTGTGTGAATGTGTGTTCATCTGTGTGTGTGTGTGTGTGTGTGCATCAGTGTGGTGTGTGTGTGTGTGTGTGTGCATGAATGTGTGTTCATCTGTGTGTGTGTGCACGTGCATCTGTGAATGTGTGTTCATTTGTGAGTGTGTGTGTGTGTGTGAATGTGTTCATC
The DNA here is from genome assembly GCA_038087875.1 of Malacoraja senta. NCBI lineage: Eukaryota > Metazoa > Chordata > Chondrichthyes > Rajiformes > Rajidae > Malacoraja > Malacoraja senta. Next base: position 21,066,958 of record CM075988.1, read on the forward strand.
TGTGTGTGCATCAGTGTGTGTGTGTGTGTGTGTGTCTGAGTGTGAGCCTGTCTGAGTGTATGTGTGTCTGTTCAGTGTATTTATGTGTCTTGAGTGTGTAAGTCAGTGTATGTGTGTGTCTGGGTGTGCATCTGTGTGAGTGTGCATCTGTGTATGCATATGTGCGTGTGCCTGCGTCTGGGTAAGCATCTGTGTATCTGTGCAACTGTTTGCGCATGTGTGCATGTATTAGTGTCTGGGTGCTTGCACGTGTGTGTGAGTGGGTACGCGTGGGTATGTGTATCTGTGTGGGTGTGTTTATGTGTGCGTGCGTGTGTAAGCATGCGAGTGTATGCATGAGGGTGCAATTGTGTATGCGTGTGTGTAGCCACACCATTTGTTTATCACTGCGACTACAAAGGACTGTAATGGTTCTTTGGGGCCGGAAGCAAATGTTTGAATGTTTTGTGAAAGGCCTCACAAAGGAAAGTAATTAGCATCCTGTTAAGTGGAAGTGTAAATTGCCGAGAATTACATGGGTTCATTAAAACATTTGGAGTATCGGCAAGACCGCTTGAATGTTCCCACCCTCGCATCCCTCGAGGAGAATAGCTTTCGCATGAGTGACAACAAACTGTCCAGTGACAGTAATTTGGAAACAGGAGTTGTCTGTTCAGCTGACTGAACGGTAGAACAGGCTCTGCACTGAAGCTGATCTACACAGAGTCACACAGCCCCGGAAACAGGCCCTTCAGCCCAACCCGTCTGTGCCGACCAAGATGCCCATCTAAGCTGGGCGCCATTTGCCCATGTTTAGCCCATATCCCTGTAAACATTTCCTATCCATGTACTGAGGGAGTGCAGCGTAGGTTCACCAGGTTAATTCCCGGGATGGCGGGATTTAAAGCCCTGTCCCACGGTACGAGTTCATTCCAAGAGCTCTCCCGAGTTTAAAAAAAAATCAAACTCGTGGTAAGCATGGAGAATGAACGTAGCGGGTACGTCGGAGCTCGGGGACGTCTCTTAGCGGCTCGTAACGCTAACGGCAGGTACTCGGGAAGACTCGCTAACGGCAGGTAAGCTCGGGAAGACTCGAGAAGATTTTTCAACGTTGACAAATGTCCACGAGAGCCCCGAGTACCGACGAGCGGCCATTACCGTAAATCTCCGCGTTCGAATCAGGACAGGATGAAAGAATGGATCGACTGGGCCTATATTCGCTGGAATTTAGACGGATGAGAGGGGATCTTATAGAAACACGTAAGATTCTTAAGGGATTGGACAGGCTAGATGCAGGAAAACTGTTCCCGATGTTGGATGTCCGGAACCAGGGGTCACAGTTTAAGAATAAGGGGTCAGCCATTTAGGACTGAGATAAGGAAAATCTTTTTCACCCAGAGAGTTGTGAATCTGTGGAAATCTCTGTCACAGAAGGCAGTGGAAGCCAATTCACTGGATATTTTCAAGAGAGAGTTAGAGGGCCATTAGAGCTCTAATGGCCCTGTCCCACGGTACGAGTTCATTCCAAGAGCTCTCCCGAGTTTGTCCCTGGAATTTTTTTTCGAGCTAAGCGTAAAAAACGTTGCCACTTCTGCATTGTCGCCTTAATATGATTGAATCAACTCTTCTAAAGCTTAATATTCTTTATAACACCGCTATCTGATGCCTTCCAGTTGCTTTGAAATTGCACACTTTTCCAGGACATGAACAGCCAAAGATAACAATGCAATGGTTCGTGATACGTAATGCTAATGGCCCAAAGCTGTCTACACACGGAATTTTTTTAAACTCTTTTCGGGAATGCACTCTGAAGGACAGCCCATTATGTACGGCTCTACGCTTCTCAAACTTGACAGTTATGGATTTGTAAATTTGTTAGCTTTTAACTTTAATTGTGCACCCTTGAATACTTCAACCCAGTTGCTTTAAAGTAGGAAGAAAACACACCAGGTGCTGATATTGCTGGTGCTGTGTGGTTGTCTTTGTAGAGTCATGGAGTCGTCCAGCAAGGGTCAGGCCATTCGGCCCAACTCATCCATGCCGAGCAAGATGCCATGTTATATTGAAGGTAGACAAAAAAAGCTGGAGTAACTCAGCGGGACAGGCAGCATCTCTGGAGAGAAGGAATGGGTGACGTTTCGGGTCAAGACCCTTCTTCAGATTAGACAATTGAAACTGGGTTGTTGCATGCTAATTAAGTGCATGGCATAGTTAAGTCATGAGATCTGGATAACGCGGACAGCGCAGAACGAGAAGCGTGTGGAAGCCATCTTAATAGTTGGAACATTAAAGAAGAACTACAACGCAAAACGATGTCTCCATTCTTTATCTTGAAGATAGACTTCAAAGCAGAACATGCCCCATCTACACTAGTCCGCCCCGCCAACGTTTGGCCCATATCCCTCTAAATGTTTCCTATCCATGTAACTGTCCAAATGTCTTTTCTTTCTGTTATAGTACCTGCCTAAACCAGCTCCTCTGTCAACTCGTTCCATACACCCATGACCCTTTGTGTAAAAACAATTACCCTCTCAGGTCCCTATTCAATCTTTCCCCCCCTCACCTTAAACCTGTGTCCTCTGGCTCTCGATTCCCCTACTCTGGGCAAGAGACTTTGTGCGTTTACCCAATTTCTTCCCCTTGCTGTTTTGTACACTTCCATAAGATCACCCCTCATCCTCCTTCGCACCAAGGAATAGAGTCCTGGCACAGCTCAACCGGGCCCTATACCCCAGAGTGTTGATGTTCCGTGTAAGAGAATAGACCACTGTGCTGAAAGACGTCATTAAAGAGCAGTGACATTTACAGGACTGCAAGAAACGTTGAACCAACATGGTGATCAGTCTTCGAGTGAAGCTTCCAACAAAACAATCTACGGGTTGTTAAATGAGATGAATTATCTCAACCATAATGTATGTAAAATAGAGTGCTGAGTAGGTTCTGGATGAATAATAGGTTTGGAAATAAAAAGAGCATCACTGTTTACATTATATTTAAGAACCCCAGGATGGTAATGCTCAAAACCATAAAAGTATTTGATGTGTGAAGTTCATTCTCAGAATTGCAGGAACTACTTTTGTGATCAGATGACTTCTGCAGCCCAGACCTTCTCTGTGAGACTCTGCATTGTAATTGCCAGTGGAAGCATTGTCCAGTGGATCTTACCTCTGTTCCATCCAAGACTGCAAGAAATTGCAGAGAGTTGTGGACGTAGCCCAGACCGTCGCCCAAACTGACCTCCCTCCCATTGACTCCATCGACACTTCACGCTGCAGAGGCAACAACCTGGCTGCTCAACACCCGGCTTGAGGTCTAACTATTCCTTTGGTTTATGTTTCATTCGCACGAAGAAGAAGGAGCTGCCTCGGGAAGCCGCCAGCACAAATCAAGGACCAGTCTCTCCCCCGGTCACTCCCTCTTCTCCCCTCTCCCATCAGGCAAGAGGTACAGGTTTGAAAATGCACACCTCCAGATTCAGGGACAGTTTCATCCCAGCTGTTATCAGGCAACTGAACCGTCCTCTCATGAGCTGAATTGCAGTCCTGACCTCCCATCCACCTCAATGGAGACCCTTGAATTATCTTCACTCACACTGTATCGGACTAGCTTAGCTGGGACATCTTGGTTGACATGGACGGTTTGGGCCGAAGGGCCTGTTTCTGTACTGTATGACTCTTTGACCAGAGACAGGTATGGGCCACTTGGGCTCTTGTGTCTGCTTTGCAGTCCAGTATGACCATGGCCCATACTTGACCATTTTCTTCCTGCACAAACCCTATTTTCCTTCCTTGTCTTCAAAGGAAGAGCTATTGATTTCTGACAGTTGCCACAGACTGTTCTGGTGGGCAAAGATGTGGGGGCTAACAAAAGTATCTGACATTTAGAGATATAGGTCAGAAAGGATAGGAGTAGAATTAGGCCATTCGGCCCTTCAAGTCTACTCCGCCATTAAATCATGACTGATCTATCTCTCCCTCCTAACCCCATTCTCCTACCTTCTCCCCGTAACCACTGACACCCGTACTAATCGAAAATCTATCTATCTCTGCCTTAAATATATCCGCTGATTACACTTATACAAGTATACTTATACAAAAGGTAGACAAAAGTGCTGGAGAACCTCAGCGTGTGCAGCAGCATCTATGGAGCGAAGGAAATAGGCAACGTTTTGGGCCGAAACCGTTGCCTATTTCCTTCGCTCCATAGATGCTGCTGCGCCCGCTGAGTTTCTCCAGCAATTTTGTCTACCTTCGATTTTCCAGCATCTGCAGTTCCTTCTTAAATACTTATACAAAAGTATTTCTAAGTCTAGAGGGCTTGGGTTGCCATAACATCTGTCTCTGGAACTGATGCGCTACAATGCTGAGAACTATATTCTGCACTCTGTATCTTCCCCTTTGCTCTACCTATTGTTCTTGAGTTTGACCTGATTATATTAATGTACGGTCTATCCGATTTGTTTGGATAGCATTGCAAAACAAAGCTTTTCTCTTCACTTCAGTACACGGGACAATAATAAACCTGAATCCAACAATGGAAGAAGGTGGCACGGTGGCTCAGCAGTAGAGTTGCTGCCTTACAGCGCCAGCAACCCGGGTTCGATCCTGACTACGGGTGCTTGTCTGTACGTGATCTGCGTGGGTTTTCTCCCATTGTCATAGAGTCATAGAGTGATACAGTGTTGAAACAGGCCCTTCGGCCCAACTTGCCCACACCGGCCAACATGTCCCAGCTACACTAGTCCCACCTGCCTGCACTTGATCCATATCCCTCCAAACTTGTCCTATCCATGTACCTGTCTAACCGTTTCTTAAACATTGGGATAGTCCCAGCCTCAACTACCTCCTCTGGCAGCTCGTTCTACCGGTTTCGTCACACACAAGACGTGCAGGTTTATAGGTTAATTGGCTTTGACAAAATTACAAATTGTCCCTAGTGTGTGTAGGATGGTGTTAGTGTGTAGGTACAGGGTGATTATTTAACATGAGTCCTGATTCAAGAGTTACCAGTTTAATTGTCACAATGTTTTTGTTTAGTTTAGAGATACAGTGCTGAAACAGGCCCTTCGGCCCACCGAGTCCATGCTGACCTGCGATCCCAACACACCAACACCATCTTACACACACTAGGGAGAATTTACAATTTTACCAAAGCCAATTATTTTTTTTTTAAACTGGCACTAGTCTGGTTGTTCTCCATACTATGGTAACATGGCCATAGTCTGCTTTTCTTAGAATAATGGATATCTTATTGTACATTCATTTTTTTGTTGTTGCATCTAATGCACCTGTCAAGTAAGAATCTCACTCTTGCGGCACGGTAGCGCAGCGGTAGAGTTGCTGCCTCACCCGGGTTTGATCCTGACTACGGGTGCTGTCTGTACGGAGTTTGTACCTCATCCCTGTGTCCGCATTGGTTTTCTCCGGGTGCTCTGGTTTCCTTCCACACTCCAAAGACGTACAAGTTTGTAGGTTTATTTGGCTTTGGTAAAAATTGCCCCTATTGTGTAGGCTAGTGATGATGTAAGGGGTCAGTATGGACTCGGTGGGCCGAAGGGCCTGTTTCCTCGCTGTATATCTAAACTAAACTAAAACCCCAGTCTGAGACAGCCTGCAGTAACCCAGCTGCCCTCTCTGTGGCAGTATCGAGTCAGCACTGCCTTGCTTAAAGAGCAGCAACTGTGATCATCCATTTTGTCCGCAGCTACACTTCATCTCTAGCTGTTCCCACTCAAACTGGTTTGCACAGAGCCTTGAGGAGAAGCGAGAGACTTGCTCCATCAGTTGTTGCCTTTGCAATCCAAAGCAAGATACTGTGGGTGTCCAGCATTTTGTGTGTATCTTCTTCGGTATAAACCAGCATCTGCAGGTCCTTCCCACACTATTTATCTTCCTTATTCGATTCATCAATGCAGTTTGACAATGGACAGTCACTTGAAGCAGTGCTACCAATTTCCATATTTCAGCCTCAATAAAATTGAAGATTAGGTTTAAGTTTAGTTTTATTAATGTCGGGGGCGTTGAAACCACTTGTTTGAGAAAGAACTGCAGATGCTGGTAAAATCGAAGGTAGACACAAAATGCTGGAGAAACTCACCGGGTGAGGCAGCATCTGTGGAGAGAAAGAATTGGCGACGTTTCGGGTCAAGAGCCTTCTTCAGTCTGACAAAAAAGGGTCTCGACCCGAAACGGGGCCAATTCCTTCTCTCCGCAAACGTTTCTCCAGCATTTTGTGTCTACCCGTATGCTTGTTCTATGTTATCGCTACACACTAGGGTAAATTTACAGAAGCCAATTAACCTACAAACCTGCACGTCTTCGGAGGGTGAGAGGAAACCGGAGCACCCGGAGAAAACCCACCCGGTTTAACGGGAGAATGTACAAACTCCGTACAGACAGCACCCGTGGTCGGGATTGAACCGGTGTCTCCGGGGCTGGGAGGCAGCAACCCTGCCACTGTGCACCCCTGAAATGAGTGTAGAAGTAATACAAATGGGTGGTTAATAATTGTTGTGGAGTCTGAGGCCAAAGGGCCTACTTCCGTGCTGTGTGGACTTGCCTGATGTGTGGGGGGAACCAGCCAACATTGCCCTGTCGTTTGCACAGTGGACCACTGTGCGCTTTGCAACTTCCACAGCAGACGTTTGGGTGACTCCCAGGACTACTTTAATGCCGCAGAAAGGTAGCGAAGAAATCTCCAGTCTTCAAGAAATCTCCAGTCTTCCAGAAATCTCCGAAATCTCCAGTCTTAGACAATAGACAATAGGTGCAGGAGTAGGCCATTTGGCCCTTCGAGCCAGCACCGCCATTCAATGTGATCATGGCCGATCATCCCCAATCAGTACCCCGTTCCTGCCTTCTCCCCATATCCCCTGACTCCGCTATCTTTAAGAGCCCTATCTAGCTCTCTCTTGAAAGTATCCAGAGAACCGGCCTCCACCGCCCTCTGAGGCAGAGAATTCCACAGACTCCATTCTAAATGGCTTACTCCTTATTCTTAAACTGTGGCCCCTGGTTCTGGACTCCCCCAACATCGGCAACATGTTTCCTGCCTCTAGAGTGTCCAAGCCCTTAACAATCTTATATGTTTCAATGAGATAGCCTCTCATCCTTCTAAACTCCAGAGTGTACAAGCCCAGCCGCTCCATTCTCTCAGCATATGACAGTCCCGCCATCCCGGGAATTAACCTTGTAAACCTACGCTGCATTCCCTCAATAGTTCTTCCTCAAATTCGGGGACCAAAACTGCACACAATACTCCAGGTGTGGTCTCACTAGGGCTCTGTACAACTGCAGAAGGACCTCTTTGCTGCTATATTCGATTCCTCTTGTTATAAAGGCCAAACCTCTTCTGCCATTGTCTTCCCTGACATTCGCTTTCTTCACTGCCTGCTGTACCTGCATGCTTACTTTCATAGACGGTGTTGCTTTGCGGTGTTGCTTTGTGCAATGCCCAGATTGAGGGCCTTGACTCAATGTCAGAAGGCTGACGTACTCTTGGAACGAGTTACACCCCAGGTAACAGTTGTTGAAACATTATTAATATGTAATATGCTGCACTTCAGATGCTCGTCAGATTTTGTACAAAGGCGGCAGATTATTCCAAAAGCCTTTTCAGAAGTCATGCTTAATTTATGTCGTAAAGGGAAAGGAAGACAATGGCAGAAGAGGTTTGGCAATTACTAACAACTGCTGAGGAACATTGTAGCCTGTGTCAGGATGCATCTCCCTCTGTCTCATAGACACTCTTTGGAGTAAATTGAGAACCATTTTCTGAGATTTTCAGAACCATGAGTACATGAGAATGCAACTCTTTTAGATGTCAGAATTATTTTGGCGTTAAACATCAACAATAATGTTATTTTCTGTTCTTTATTACTCTGCACGCATTTGCTGTGACATCTATTGAAAATGAGTCCATTTATTTTTCAAATGATTTATTTATCAATTTGCAAGAGTCACTTGAAAACTGTGTAGGAAACGTGGAAGAGGTTATTGAGTTTGTTTGTTTTGTTTAACACCAGTCCTGATTCGAGTCACCAGTTTAATTGTCACCATTTTTTCATTTAACTTGGAGATACAGGCCCTTCGGCCCATCGAGTCCGTGCCCACCAGCGATCCCCACACACCAACACCATCCTACACAATTTACAATTTTACCAAAGCCAATTATTTTTTTTTAAAAACCTGGCACTTGTCTGGTTGTTCTCCATGCTTTGGTTTTAGCACGACTGTAGTCTGCTTTTCTTAGAATAATAGATATTTTATTGCACATTGTTTTTTTGTTGTTGCATCTAATATACCTGTCAAGTAAGAATCTCACTCTAACGGCACGGTGGCGCAGCGGTAGAGTTGCTGCCTCACAACTCCAGAGACCCGGGTTTGATCCTGACTATGGGTCCTGTCTGTAAGGAGTTTGTACCTTCTCCCTGTGACTGCATAGGTTTTCTCCGGTGCTCCAGTTTCCTCCCACACTCCAAAGGCGTCCAAGATTGTTGGTCAAATTGGCTTCGGTAAAAATTGCCCCGATTGTGTGGGATATTGCTAGTCTACGGGGTGTTCGCTGGTCGGCGCTGGCTCGGTGGGCCGAAGGGCCTGTTTCCGCACTGCATCTCTAAAGTAAAGTTTGAAAGGTTCCTATCCAGTGCGTATGTCTTTTGGACTCCCTCGAATCTGCTCCTCACCTGTAGCCAGCCAAATTGGTGAGATTAGCAATCACACAGGGTGCCAAAGATTATCACTGTCGGAAGCACCATTTCCTCACATATTAAGATTTTAGAAATCATATTTCTTACAAATTTGTGTGCGACATGTTGCTTGTGTTGGCTGCTTAATAATGCAGTGAGGTTGTTCAGGGTGCAGTTCATCGTCAGAATATTTTAGATCTTGGATCGGTAAGGCCGGGGCGATGTTTACTTGCTTCAGGACAACAGTATGTTGAGTTGTTGCTCACATAATAATTTAGTTTAGTTTAGTTTAGAGATACAGCGCGGAAACAGGCCCTTCGGCCCACCGAGTCCGCACCGACCAGCGATCCCCGCACATTAACACTACCCTACACGCACTGGGGACAATTTATATTTACATCAAACCAATTAACCTACAAACCTGAAGGTCTTTGGAGTGTGGGAGGAAACCGAAGATCTCAGAGAAAACCCACGCAGGTCACGGGGAGAACGTACAGACCAAAGATCCTATAGCGAGCAAGATAGTCCACTCGACGGAAAAGACGTAGTACGGTCATGGGTAGATTCATGGGTAATTTTCGGCCCCATTTCCGTAACAGGCTTCCGTCTCCGCACCAAAGATCCCATAGGATACTAGTGCGGAGAAGGAAGCCGGTTACGGAAACATCCTCGTAAAAATAAAAGTTATTTGGGAAAAATCTTCTCCTCATTTTCAGAATTATAATTTATTAACACAAACTGTTCCCCCGCAACGTTGATTACACTGCGAGTCAGGTCGGGTCGAGTCGGGTTACTGATATGGATGAAAAAAAGGCCCACGTTCCGCTCCGTTGCGTACTACACGTCAGCCCATTGCATTTAGCAGGAGTGGTCTATCTTGCTTGCTATAGGATCTATGGTGCAGACAAGCATCAGGATCGAACCCGAGTCTCTCTGGCGCTGTTATCGCTGTAAGGCAGCAACTCTACCGCTGCACCACCGTGCCGCCCATGTAGAATAAATGGCACAAACGGCAGCACGTACTCCGGCCTAACCTAGCCATTCGGAAGAGATCTCCCTGTAGCTAAGATAGATGCAAAATGCCGGAGTAATTCAGCGGGACAGGCAGCATCTCTGGACGAGAAGGAACTGGGTGATGTTTCGGGTCGAAGACCCTTCTTCAGACTATTTAGGGAACTAGGGAAAAACTAGTTCCTAACTAGTCCGAAGAAGGGTCTTGACCCGAAACATCACCCGTTCCTTCTGTCCAGAGATGCTGCCTGTCCAGCTGAGTTACTCCAGCATTTTGTGTCTAACTTTGGTGTAAACCAGCATCTGCAGTTCTTTCCTGCACATTGTCCCTGCAGCTATTTCAGATCGCAGTCCACACAATAATGGCGTTGGTATTGGCATCTGAGGGGAAAAAAGATGTTTAATCAAAATTTGCCAGGGTGTGAGATTGTGGAATTTATCCGCACACAAAAGAAAACCCTATTTGTTGTTGCGAAGGGTCGGTAGTGGAGGAACATGCAGCGTTTGAAGCAGGGAGCATGCTGTGCAGTGAGATTAGGCCCAGCCAGATAGAACAGATGGTAGTAGGTGTTTATTCAGCTCAAATCTTTCGGGATCGATGCTAATCACGACTTAACCCTTTCAATATTGGCTGGCGTGCATCTTTCCAAACAAATCACATCAAATGTTTGAGACTGCACTTCTCTCCGTAAAAATATCCAACCCTGCGCATTGTGTCAATTTGAATTCTACCACCAAGAATGCGATGTATTGGCCAAGCTGGCCATCCGCGAGTCACGGCGCCAGGCAGTAGAGGGCTTTGCCCGAGCCAGATGCTTGCCCCTTTACTGGGGTTGTGTTGCAGTTATTAGAATATAGTTATTAGAAAATAGTTATATGATGATTTTGTAACATGGTGGTGGGTATGTCACCACGGTTTTGGTTCTTTGGGTTTTTGTACCGTGTTGTAATTAAATAAATTATTTTTTGATACAAAAAAAAAGAATGCGATGTATAAAACCTCTGCAGGCCTGAGCACCATTTTGATGCCTTCCCTGTGCAGTTCCTAGTCTTTCCATTTACAATGGATTCTATCAGGAGTTACAGCGTACATTGCCTTTTTTGCAGTTTAACTTGTGCTTCTTAGAAACATAGAAACATAGAAATTAGGTGCAGGAGTAGGCCATTCGGCCCTTCGAGCCTGCACCGCCATTCAATATGATCATGGCTGATCATCCAACTCAGTATCCCGTACCTGCCTTCTCTCCATACCCTCTGATCCCTTTAGCCACAAGGGCCACATCTAACTCCCTCTTAAATATAGCCAATGAACTGGCCTCGACTACCCTCTGTGGCAGAGAGTTCCAGAGATTCACCACTCTCTGTGTGAAAAAAGTTTTTCTCATCTCGGTTTTAAAGGATTTCCCCTTATCCTTAAGCTGTGACCCCTTGTCCTGGACTTCCCCAACATCGGGAGCAATCTTCCTGCATCTAGCCTGTCCAACCCCTTAAGAATTTTGTAAGTTTCTATAAGATCCCCTCTCAATCTCCTAAATTCTAGAGAGTATAAACCAAGTCTATCCAGTCTTTCTTCATATGAAAGTCCTGACATCCCAGGAATCAGTCTGGTGAACCTTCTCTGCACTCCCTCTATGGCAATAATGTCCTTCCTCAGATTTGGAGACCAAAACTGTACGCAATACTCCAGGTGTGGTCTCACCAAGACCCTGTACAATTGCAGTAGAACCTCCCTGCTCCTATACTCAAATCCTTTTGCTATGAAAGCTAACATACCATTCGCTTTCTTCACTGCCTGCTGCACCTGCATGCCTACTTTCAATGACTGGTGTACCATGACACCCAGGTCTCGCTGCATCTTCCCTTTTCCTAGTCGGCCACCATTTAGATAATATTCTTCTGTTAGATTTTTCACAGGAAGCAATTAGTGAGTTTGTTACAGGTGCGGGAAAAGGGCCAGGCCACACCTGGACACTAATAAGTTGACACTGATGGCAGAATCCCATTGGAGACCTGCGGATTATATTTGGACAGGTAGCTCTTGCACCCCCTCTCCACCACCCCCCACCCACCCACCCCCCCGACCCATCTCACCCCAATCGTCCTGCTGAGTTTCACTGTTTGTATTACTCGTCACCCACATGGTCACTGAGAGAATGTGCAAACTCCACACAGACAGCATCCAGGTGTCTGGCGCTGCAAGGTATCTGTTCTACCCGCGGCGCAACTGTGCTGCCCAGGGCGTTTAGTGAACTCGGCCATCTTTCATACAACGTTTTGCCTCTGTGCACATTAGTTGGAGGTACTGATGTGAAATGTGATGAGACCCTTCTTCAGAATATTGGCTGCGCTGCCCGACCTGCTGAGTAATTCCACCGTTTTCCAAAAAGACCCACAGCACGGAAACAGGCCCTTCGGCCCACTGAGTCTGTGCTGACCAGCACGCACCCATTTAGACCCGGGTCCTGAACCGAAACATCATCTAGCCACCTTCTCCAGAGGTGCTGCCTGACCCGCTGAGTTACTCCGGCATATTGTGTCTTTATGTGTTATAAACCAGCATCTGCAGTTCCTCTTTATTACCCATTTCTTCTCCCCATCACCTGTGCACTGGAGACACGTTATAGTGGCTAGTTAATTTACCAACATCATTAACCAATGATGCCTATTTAATTTAGGCAAATCTACCAGTGGTGACAGGGAGAACATGCAAACTCCACACAGACAGCACCCGAGGTCAGGATTGAACCTGGGTCCCAGGAGCTGAGAGGCAGCAGCTCTACCAGCTGTGCCACCTGCATTGCTTTCTGATTTCCACCATCTGCAGTGTTTTGTAAAACTGATGTCTGGAATTGGTTCAATGATATTGAGCAGCTTTATAGAAAATCTCATGAGGGCCAAATTGTTCACAACGAGGGCAGTAATGTGGAGGATTCTTCTTTGAAGTCGATATTGAACTTTCTTTTGTAAGGATGTTCAATTAAAATGTGTAGAGAGGAACTGCAGATGCTGCTTTACACCATAGATAGACACAAAAAGCTGGAGTAACAGCAGGACAGGCAGCATCTCTGGAGAGAAGGAATGGGCGATGTTCTGAACAAGGGTCTCGCCCTCAGTCAGTTCAATTAAAATGACTGTTTCGATATTCCGTTTGCTCTTTCAAAGTAATGTAAAGGTTTCGTTCATTAGTTCAAGGCAAGCGTTAGAGGTGACTTCAGTGCCTTTAGCAAAACACAAAGTGCTGGAGTTACTCAGCGGGTCAGGCAGCATCTGTGGAGGGAATAGACAGGCAGTGTTTCGGGTCGGGAACCTTCGGGCTGATCCAGGTGCACACCTGCTTTTTATATGGAAGAACCAGACAGATTGGACCAGGATCAAAGATAGACACAAAATGCTGGAGTAACTCAGCGGGACAGGCAGCATCTCTGGAGAGAAGGAATGGGTGACGTTTCGTGTCGAGACCCTACTTCAGACTGAGTCTGAAGCCCTTTTCTCCAGAGATGCAGCTTGTCTCACTGAGTTACTCCAGCATTTTGTGTCTATCTTTGGTTTAAACCAGCATCTGCAGTTCCTTCCTGCACATTGGACCAGGACCAGATTGTAACCATGTGTTTCTGCTGACTGGTTAGCATGCAATAAAAACGTTTCACTGTACCTCGGTACACATGACAATGAGTTAAACCGATAATTTTGCTCTTGTGGGATCTTGCTGGCCACCCGATGGGAGCTGAGGGAAGGAATCACCTTGCGTTCAGTTAAAGGGCCAGTCTTAGTCACGTGTGTGACCAAAAACGTAAAAATTGCGGAATGCATCTCTTCTAATTCTGAAAGCATTACAGGTATATTGTTTCGTACTGTATATAGGATTATTTTTTTTTTCCGAAGTGTATCAAGTGAAATTTTTATGTTAGCCTGACAGTGTTTGCTTAGGGCCAGAGGTCAAACGCAACTGGCCACGTGTGTGACCTCATACAGAAGCGTTTTTTTTTCCGTAACTCAGTTTTATCTTACACAAACTCTGAGTATTTTAATAAAAAGCTAGAATGTTCATAACTTTAGCAGATATGCATTATGGTTCTGTAGCTAGGAAAATAGCAACGAATAAGATTAATCTCTTACAATATATTTTTTTAATGTGTCTCTTTATGTGATGACATCTGGTCACGTGTGCAACATTTTGGTTCACTTTCCAAAAGAATGGCCCCTAAAAGTAGATCGACAGTTGAGAGAAAACAAACCGATTAAAATCCTTCCTGATGAGACGGGACCTCTGAAATGCAAGAGGTTGTGTTTGCGATGAAGGCCGTGGAAGGTGATGTGGAATTGCTCTGGTCTGCTGCCTTTAACATATTCAAGATTAGAACTCCAATTCTGTGTGGTTGACTTCTTTCATCTTCCTGGGTTGTTCCGTATGGGAGGAATATAAATCAAGGAGATGGTGTGTCGCCCTGCGCTCTTTGAAAGATGTGGCCGTACAAGTAATGTCTCCTGTGGATGGTTGAGCCCACTGTCGACTGAACCTGGGCCTTGAGTCACCGCTCAGCTTTAGTCCATCACTTCACTGTCCCCGTCTGCCAAAATAACTCGTCCATCTCTGAGGGAATGATCCCAGGCACAATTCAAGGTATGTGGATAAATGTGAGGTTATCCACTTTGGTGGCAAAAACGGGAAGGCAGACTATTATCTAAATGGTGGCCGATTAGGAAATGGGGAGATGCAGCGAGACCTGGGTGTCATGGTACACCAGTCATTGAAAGTAGGCATGCAGGTGCAGCAGGCAGTGAAGAAAGCGAATGGTATGTTGGCCTTCATAGCAAGAGGATTTGAGTATAGGAGCAGGGAGGTTCTACTGCAGTTGTACAGGGTCTTGGTGAGACCACACCTGGAGTATTGCGTACAGTTTTGGTCTCCAAATCTGAGGAAGGACATTATAGCCATAGAGGGAGTGCAGAGAAGGTTCACCAGACTGATTCCTGGGATGTCAGGACTTTCATATGAAGAAAGACTGGATAGACTTGGCTTATACTCGCTAGAATTTAGGAGATTGAGAGGGGATCTTATAGAAACGTACAAAATTCTTATGGGGTTGGACAGGCTAGATGCAGGAAGATTGTTCCCGATGTTGGGGAAGTCCAGGACAAGGGGTCACAGCTTAAGGATAAGGAGGAAATCCTTTAAGACCGAGATGAGGAAAAACTTTTTCACACAGAGAGTGGTGAATCTCTGGAACTATCTGCCACAGAGGGTAGTTGATGCCAGTTCATTGGCTATATTTAAGAGGGAGTTAGATGTGGCCCTTGTGGCTAAAGGGATCAGGGGGTATGGAGAGAAGGCAGGTACGGGATACTGAGTTGGATGATCAGCCATGATCATATTGAATGGCGGTGCAGGCTCGAAGGGCCGAATGGCCTACTCCTGCACCTATTTTCTATGTATCTATGTATCTATGTAGAACAGCACAGCGCAGCAAACAGGCCCTTCGGCCCACAATGTCTGCACTGGATGTGACACCACGTCGCACCAATCTCCTCTGCTTGCACATCGAGCAAGAGGCTTACATAGAGTGAAAGTGGAGAGGATGTTTCTACTCGTGGGAGAGTCTAGGACCGGAGGGTGCAGCCTCAGGATTGAAGGACGTACCTTTAGAATGGAGATGAGGAGGAATTTCTTAAAACCAGAGGTTAGCGAATCCGTGGAATTCATTGCCACAGACGGCGGTGGAGGCAAAGCCATTGGGTACTTTTGAAGTGTAGATTGATAGGTTCATGATTAGTAAAGATGTCAAAGGTTTCGGGGAGAAGGCAGGAGAATGGGGTTGAGAGGGAAAGATAGATCAGCCATGATTGGATGGCGGAGCAGACTTGATGGGCCGAATTCTTCTCCTATGTCTTATGGTGACCGATATCCTTTGCTTCAGGGCCTATCCACGTACATTCCATACTTGTATCACAAGAACTGGGTGGCCATCTTGCTGCCATTTAGGGACGATAGTGCGGTACAGGGACAATGAAAATCTTGGCTGCTCATGTCATGCTGCTATCTAGTGTTGGTAAAATAGACAAGTTTTCAACCTCCTGTCACTGGGACCAAATGCCATCTAGACCAGAACCAGCCAGATAGAGGAGACAAACCGGCCTGCATTTGAGTCACTCACTTTTTCAGTTTGTCAATGAATTTCTGAGAATCAAGAACTGGAGGGCATAGATTTAAGGTGAGGGGGAAAGATTTAATAGGAATCTGTAGGGCAACATTTTCAGAAAGAGGTTGGTGGGCATATGGAACGAGCTGCTGCCAGAGGAGATGGTTGAGGCAGGTACTATAACAATATTTAAAAGACATTTGGACAGGTGCATGGATAGGAAAGGTTCAGAGGAATATGGGCCAAATGCAGGCAAATGGGACTCGTGCAGATGGGGCATCTTGCTCGGCATGGGCAAGATGGGCTGAAGGGCCTGTTTCCATGCTGTATGGCTCCATGACTACCGTGGCACAAGGGTGCAGTGGTAGAGTTGCTGCCTTACAGCGCCAGAGACTCAGGTTCGATCCTGACTACGGGTGCTGTCTGTATGGAGTTTGTACGTTCTCCCGTGACCTGCGTGGGTTTTCTCCTGGTGCTCCGGCTTCCTCCCACACTCCAAAGACGTGTAGGTTAATTGGCTTGGAATAAATGTTTAAAAAATTGTCCGTCGCGTAGGATAGCGTTAATGTGCGGGGATCGCTGGTCGGTGCGGGCTCGGTGGGCCCAAGGCCCTGTTTCCGCGCTGTATCTCTAAACTAAACTAAGACAGGTACTGGATTGCCTTGATGGCGCTATGGTTGGATAGTTGGGCATTTTCAGCTGTCAGTGAGAGCGATGTCAATGAGACGGTTTGAATTATAAAGTAGCACTGTAAGTAAATCGATAACCATGGGCTGCTGTGTGACCCTGATGAAAGGGCCCGCTAAAAGCTATTGATTGAACAACTTCACCACCCATAAATATGCTTTGAAAGCTCTGCATGAAGCTTGCTTCAAAACGCAGGCATTGAGAGTCAACTCCAGAGTACTTAATAATCTGTACCGACAATGAAATCTTATTTGCGGCAGCTTAACAGGCCTGTAAAACTGTAGCCATAGATGACATATAATAACATTATGTGGAAAAAAAATTATGGAGAGCAAAAAGCCCAGAGTTCTTGGAGTGTAACTAAGAGAGTTCATCGTTTATGTTTAAGAAGGAACTGCAGATGCTGGTTTATGTAGAAGATAGACACAAAATGCTGGAGTAACTCAGCGGGCCAGCCAGCATCTCTGGAGAAAAGGAATAGCCGATTCAGGACTTACCTTGACTTTCATTCATCTGGACGCGGAGGGTTGAGGTCCCGACCACGGGGGAAAATGGAGGAGGACTGGCCAAATTGTGTGTCCTTCCACCACAGTGGATGAATGCTGTGGTGGATGATTGTGTAAATTTTTATTAGTGTTTTGTGTGTTCTTTATCATTGTACCGCTGCTGGCAAATTCATTTCACTTGCACTTTATGTGCAATGTGACGAATAAAACCGTATTGTATTGTACAACGACACAGTCAGCAAGATGAGGGGAAGGAAAAGATCTCAACTTGTTAATGTAGTTATATTTCTTCTCGTGCTGTAATATGTCTATTTCCCCCAGTCTCACTCCGAGACCGTTCCGTAGCCACGTTATCAAATATAAATGCAACCTTAGGGGGGCTTTAATGCATTTTCTACACAAGTTGTTGGTCTTCCTCTGGTTCTAGCAGGTGCTTGCTCCCTACAACAGCAATAACACCATCTGCCTGCTCCTCGGACCTGGGACCAGCGTTGGAATTCAACCAGATCTCACTCTCGTTCTGCAGGAGATGTCAGGACGTGTGTTGCATCCGTGTTGTCTCGTGTTTCATTCCACCACTCAAAGAGTCATACATGGTTGAAACAGGCTCAACATGCCCATGCAAACCAATACGCCCCATCTAATCTAGTCTCACCTGCTTGCGTTTGGCCCATATCCCTCTAAGCCCATCATTTTAATAAGAGTATCATCATCATATCTACCATGTACCTGTTTCTTATAATGTATGAAATAGCTTTGGCCCGCATGCTCACTCAGTTTGATTTAAAGTCTTAAGCCGAATGAGAGGAGCCTTTGGCCTTGGTGTCTCAGTCAATGGTAAATGTCCAGCTTCATCTCCATCTTATTTCCATGACCGAATCCGACACAGGGCCTTCGGACCACAGGGTCTAGATCTCGTGCCCAACGGAGCACGTTGCAGGGAGTGGAGTCCAACTAAATGTTAGAAATAAATCCAAACTGTATCTGGTTGTTTTCCTAGATTCAGTTCCACAAATTCAACACCCTGTAATTAAATAAATTCCTCCTCATCTCCTTTCTGAAGGCATATCCCTCCAGCGGATGTGGCCCGCCTGGTCCCAGACAGTGGGCGGTACGGGAAAAGCTCAAGTTGTTTGTTGCTGTTTATTTGGTGAAAGTCTTGAAGCAAGCCTCGAGTTGCTCAGTCAGTCAGTCACCTGCTTGTTCTTGGTGACACTGGGCAACTGGTGGAGTGTCCATATCTGGAGATATGAACATCAATCCTGAGATCTGTGCAGTCTTCGTGGAAACCTTTTCATCAGCGTAACCTTTACCTTCAGCAAGTGCACGGTTTCTAAGTGTCTGCATGAGAAGTGACCTACATGGAATGGAAAGATCTCATTGATCTCATGCTGGGCAGGTACGCAGTGATGCTCCATTGCTTTGCTTATGAGACCAGCAGCTGTTTTCATCTTTGTCAATGACTTTTTAAAAGACTTTAGTACAGATGCAAGGATGTGACGACTTTAGAGAGATATGGGTCATATGGCAGCAATGACTTTTAGACAGTAGACTTTAGAGATACAGTGTGGAAACAGGCTGTTCGGCCCACCCACTAACACTATCCTACACACTGGGGACAATTTACAATTTTACCGGAGCTTACAAGCCTACAAACCTGCACGTCTTTGGAGTGTGGTAGGAAACCGGAGCACCCGGGGAAAACTCACGCGGTCACAGGGGAGAACGTGCAAACTCCGTACAGACAGCACCCGTAGTCAGGATCGAATTCGGGTCTCTGGCGCTGTGAGGCAGCAACTCTACCGCTGTGCCACCCTTTGTGGTTACAAAGATTTTGTACGTGGCAGCAACTGTTTACGGATCACATCATTGAAGCCTGACAGAACTGAATGATTGCCTTGTTCGAATGGAAGAAGCACGATGTTCGAGCGGGTGATGAAATCACAACGCAGACAGCAATAATTTGTCTCTCCGTGTCCATTTGGTTTAGGAAGTTATTCAACATTTTGAGCAAATAACAATGGGGGGATGTGTGCGCTTACCGTGACATTTCCAAGTGTAGCATTTATTGAACAAAAGATAGACACAACGATGTACAGCTTTGTAGGTTAATTGGCTTGGTATAAATGTCAATGTAAAATTGTCCCTCGTGTGTGTCGGGTAGTGTTAATGTGTGGGGATCGCTGGTCGGTACGGACTCGTTGGGCTGAAGGGCCTGTTTCTGCACTGTATCTCAAGACTAAACCAAACTAAATTGTCCCTCGTGAAGGTTAGAACTAGTGAACGAACAGGTGGTCGCCGGTCAGCACGGACCCGGCGGGCCGAAGGGCCTGTTTCCGCGCTGTATCTAAACTAAAACTAAACAAAAAGCTGGAGTAACTCAGCGGGTCAGACAGCATCTCCGGAGAAAAGGAATAGGTGACGTTTCGGGTCGAGACCCTTCTTCAGACTGAGAGTCGGGGGGAAAGGGAAAGGAGAGATATGGACGGTGATGTAGGGAGATACAGGACAAATGAGTGAAAGATGTAGCAATAATAAAGGAAGCGGTCCTTTGTGGGCTAGGTGAAAAGGAGTTACAGACAATGAAACTGACCAGGACGACAGAGACAAGGACTAGCTTGGGGGAGGGATGGAGAGAGAAGGGATGCAAGGGTTACCTGCAGGTAGAGAAATCAATATTCATACCGCTGGGTTGTAAGATGCATTCCTCACAAATGAAAAGTTTACAGGTCGAATGACAGGAACTGCAGTAAACACGGATTTGGACGTTGCTTCAGTGAGATTTTTCTTGGCGAAGTACAACATTTCTTGTCAGCTGTCATTTGTCATGTCCAGGCACTGCCACTTCTCACCCTCAAACACTGCTTTTAACATTGAAACTTCTGGACATTAACGGGCTCCTAAAATAGCATTTTGAATCTTTCTTGAAGCACATTTAGAAAGACTGGAGACTCCCTCCCGCAACTGTCCACTTGAAATCCTCCAGTGCTCCCGCTGAGTGTACAATAGATGACGAACATCAATGTCCAAAATTCTCGGGAGATAAATTCATCTTTAGAGACACAGCATGGAAACAGGCCCGTGTAGGGAACAACTGCCGATGCTGGCTTAAATCGAAGGTAGACACAAAATGCTTCAGGGACTGAAGAAGGGTCTCGACCCGAAACATCACCCATTCCTTCTCTCCAGAGATGCTGCCTGTCCCGCTGAGTTACTCCAGCATTTTTGTATCTACCTTCGATGGAAACAGGCCTTACGGCCCATCGAGTCCATGCTGACCCGTCAATCACCCATTCACATTAGTTCTGTTATCCCACTTTCTCATCCACTCTCTGCACATGAGGGCCGATTTAATGAGGCCAATTAACCTGCAAACCCCACACATCTTTGGGATGTGGGAGGAAATTGGAGCACTCTGAAGAAACCATGTGGTCGCGGTGGGGGTGGGGGGGGGGGGTAGGTACAAGAACCAGCCTACCCCCCACCCCCACAGGATTGAACCTGGGTCTCTGGCGCTGTGAGGCAGCAACTCCACCGCCACGCCAACTTGATGCTCCAATGCGCACGCATATTCTCCACGTTGGAGCCCCAACGTGGTCTAGACCAGGGATGGGGAACCTTTTCATGTTGGAATGCCGCATTAAGTTAGCTGTAATCTAATAAGGCCGCATCCAAGAAACTTCAATTAGATATACTTCAAAATGTACATTATTTTGTTAAAATAGCCCTCATGACTTACTAATGTTTTAATTGTGGCCGTCAGTCGGGGAGGATTATTTCGTTGAATCTTCTTTTACTCTTTGGTATTTTAAATACGTTCATTTTAAGATTAAAATAAAAAATAATAAAAGACGAACAAAAACATATTAATAAAAATAAAAGGATTTGTTCTACAAAATTTGGATTCATTCAAAGGCCGCACTTAATGGCCTGGAAGGCTGCACGCGGCCTTAATAGCCCTGTCCCACGGTGCGAGTTCATTCCAAGAGCTCTCCCGAGTTTAAAAAATAATCAAACTCGGGGTAAGCATGGAGAATGAACGTAGCGGGTACGTTGGAGCTCGGGGACGTCTCTTAGCGGCTCGTAACGCTAACGGCAGGTACTCGGGAAGACTCGCTAACGGCAGGTAAGCACGGGAAGACTCGTGAAGATTTTTTAACATGTTGAAAAATGTCCACGAGAGCCCCGAGTACCGACGAGTGGCCATTACCGTAAATCTCCGAATCTTCGAATCAGGGCAAACTCGGGAGAGCTCTTGGAATGAACTGGTACCGTGGGACAGGGCTTTAAGGCTGCAGGTTCCCCACCCCTGGTCAAGACCTTAGAGCTCCCACCTGGTCTCACACCAGCACTATGCAGTATAAACAGTAGATGGACGCGAGAGAGAAAGCATTTCCGTGTCCGACTTACGCAACATCAGACTTACACAAAGGTCTCGCGTAAGTCGTGGGGGGGGGGGGGGGGGCGTCTCGTATTCTGTGTGTTGTCAACCGCTGTTGTCCAGGAGCAACGGGCTGTGAATCCATCAGACTGGGACGCAGTGACACCAGTGGCAACTCGGGTGCTGAGTGCAAGGGTAAAGGAGTCAAGTTTCACGTGACAGGGGCCAAACGAGGGCAGCACTTGTGGATGCGAGGTGAAGATAGCATCTTTTCCCAACCCCTGAAACCTCCTGTAGATCAATAATCAGCCGACAATCACCGTCAAATGAAATTGTACTCCAGGAAATAGTTCACAGGTTGAGAAGAACCTGGGCAAGAACGTTGGCAAAGAACAAAAACTAAAAAGCAAATAATCCTCGTGTTTATAACCTCAGCTGTACGCGCAGGTGATGAATTATCCAATTAATCTATTACTGCAGTAGAGATACAGCGCGGAAACAGACCCTTCAGCCCATCTAGTCCACATCGACCAGTGATCCCTGCACAAGGGCATTATCCTACACACTAGGGACAATTTACCAAAGTCAATTAAACTGTAAACTTGTACGCCTTTGGAGTGTGGGAGGAAACCGGAGATCTCAGAGAAAATCCACGCGGTCACGGGGGGAACGTACAAACTCCGTACAGACAGCACCCATTGTCAGGATTGAACCCGGGTCTCTGGCGATGTAAGGCAGCAACTCTACCGCTGCGCCACCGTGCCCCCCCCCCCCCTCCCAATAATCCAGCAACCGTGGGACTTTGATGGTGGCAGGGCGGTTGATATTCTGTGCTGTTATTCGTTGAGCATAGAACATAATGATAATAATAATGGATGGGATTTATATAGCGCCTTTCTAATACTCAAGGCGCTTTACATCGCATTAATCATTCACTCCTCAGTCACACTCGGTGGTGGTGAGCTACTTCTGTAGCCACAGCTGCCCTGGGGCAGACTGACGGAAGCGTGGCTGCTAATCTTCGCCTACGGCCCCTCCGACCACCACCAATCACTCACACACATTCACACGCAGGCAAAGGTGGGTGAAGTGTCTTGCCCAAGGACACAACGACAGTATGCACTCCAAGCGGGATTTGAACCGGCTACCTTCCGGTTGCCAGCCGAACACTTAGCCCATTGCGCCATCTGTCGTCACATAGAACAGCACGATACCGGAACAGGCCCTCTAGTCATGAAGTTCTTGTCTAACGTGACGTCGACTTAAACTAATCCCCTCTGCCTGCATGTGATCCATATCTACCCATTCCTTGCATTTCCTCCTATCTGTCCATCCATTGCATCTGCCTCCACCCCCATCCCTGGCAGCGAGAATCAGGCACTCACCACCCTCTGTGTAAAATATAACTTGCCCGCACATCTCCTTTAAACCTTGCCCCTCTCACCTTAAAGAAAGAGGAAGGGGCAGGACAAAACCTCTATTCCCTGCACTGCTGAAAGCCTCTTTATTGGTGACAGACACAATAGGGTGGACAAAAATGCTGGAGAAACTCAGCGGGTGAGGCAGCATCTATGGAGCAAAGGAATAGGTGGCGTTTCGGGTCGAGACCCTTCTTCAGTCCCACAACCCACAATTCTGAAGAAGGGTCTCGACCCGAAACGTCACCTATTCCTTCGCTCCATAGATGCTGCCTCACCCGCTGAGCTTCTCCAGCACTTTTCTCCACCTTCGATTGTTCCAACATCTGCAGTACCTTCTTAAACATTCCTGTTTTCATGCAACTTAATCTGGTTTATTGTATTTTGCCTTGAAGCATCGCGTAAAAATGAAAATCAATGTTGAAATATGCTGCTGAAGTAAATGAGTAATCCCTCAATCTGTACGTCAATTCCGATTATCGATTTTTGCAAAGAAAAACAACCTTAAATTTGCCACAAGTAAGATGACTTTAGACTTCAGCTCTCAGCCAATTAATCGACAAACCTGCGCGTCTTTGCAGTGCGGGAGGAAACCGGAGCATCTGGAGAAAACCCACGTGGTTACAGGGAGAACGTGCAAACTCCGTACAGTCAGCATCCGTAGTCGGGATCGAACCCAGAGTCTCTGGCTCTATGAGGCAGCAACTCTACCACTGCGCCACCGTGCAGCCCAAAAAACATCTCCATTCAACTAATGTAGTTCACTTTCAGGTTGGTCAGAGGTCATAAGTGATAGGAGTAGAATTAGGCCATTCGGCCCATTGAGTCTACTCCGCCATTCAATCGTGGCTGATCTAACCCCATTCTCCTGCCTTCTCCCCATAACCTCTGACACCCGTACTAATCAAGAAATCTTCAGTCTGAAGAAGGGTTTTGGACCGAAACGTTGCCTATTTCCTTCGCTCCATAGATGCTGCTGCACCCGCTGAGTTTCTCCAGCACTTTTGTCTACCTTCGATTTTCCAGCATCTGCAGTTCCTTCTTAAACACAAGAATCTATCCATCTCTGCCTTAAAAATATCCACTGACTTGGCCTCCACATCCTTCTGTGGCAAAGAATTCCACGGATTCACCACCCTTTGACTAAAGACAATCCTCCTCGTCCCCTTCCTAAAAGACGATCATGGTGCAGAGATGGGCATGTACACTACTCTCTTGCACGGGTCAATTCTGCGGTCAAACCCACGCCCCTCTGCAAAGTTTGCTCTCAGCCGGCATCTTGGTGACTTTATTTTTTCAATCAACAACTCATTAGATTCAAATGTTGCTCATGCTTTGAAAATATTTTACTCATGACATGTTTGGAAAAAACAAATTAATGTGACTTACAGATCATAAACTACTTAATGCTCATGCTTAAAAATAAAATGTGATTGTTATTCATTGAGTTATAGCTCTGTGCTTGGCTGGAGCGGATTATGAAGTAAGTAGATTGTGGGGACCTATGACAGAAGACTACGAAAATATGGGAATTATTCAGGCTTGTGCAGTTGAGTGATATCAGTGTTTTGCATATGATTACCTGCCGGGGAATAGAATAATCTGCAGCAACTGCAGCTTTGCGGTCCTTTAGGATACATGCGTGTGAGTTTTGGAATCTGTTATTAGCTTATACTGCAGTTTGTGCGTGGGAAGGAACTGCAGATGCAGGTTTGCACCGAAGATGGACACAAAATACTGGAGTAACTCAGTGGGACAGGCAGCCTCACTGGAGAGAAGGAATAGGCGATGTTCTGAAGAAGGGTCTCGACCTCAGTCAGTTCTAAAATTTCGATAGTTTCCATAGTTTCGATATTCTGTCTTGTCTTTCAAACTAATGTACAGTTTTAGTTCATTAATTCAAGGCAAGCGTTAGAGGTGACTTCTGTGCTTTTCGCGAAACACAAAGTGCTGGAGTTACTCGGCGGGTCAGGCAGCATCTGTGGAGGGAATGGAGGCGTTTCTGGTCAGGGCAACTTCTTCAGGCTGATCCAGGTACACATTTCAAGCCAGCATCGCTCGGTCAGGCTACCTGGCCCTTAACATGGAAGAACCGGGCAGGTTGGACCAGGACCAAAGATAGATGTTTCGGGTCGAGACCCTCAGTCAGACTGAGATTCAGCGAGGGGGAAACTAGAGGCGTGGGAAGGTACAGAACAAAGCAGAGCCCGTATCGGATCACTCGGGGAAACGGTGGAGCCCACAATGGTCCATTGTTGGCTGGGGACGAGGTGATTACAAACAGTGAAGTTAGCAGGAGGATTAGGATGGGGGAGGAATGGAGAGAGAGAGATGGAGAGAGAGAGAGAGAGAGTCACCCTTGCATTCCCCTCTCTCTCAGTCCCTCCCCCACCCAAGAGGTACAGAAGTGTGAAAATGCACAACTCCAGTCAGGGACAGTTCTTCCCAGCAACTGAATCATCATTCCACCAACTAGAGAGCGGTCCTGACCTCCCATCTACCTCAGGGGTCACCCTCGGACTATCTTTAATCGGACATTACGGGACTTTAACCTTGCGCTGAACGTTGTAACCTTTATCATTATTCTGTTGACATTTCGATTGTATCATATATATTCTTTCCGATGACGATAGCACGCGACAAAAAGGCGGCACGGTGGCGCAGCGGTAGAGTTGCTGCCTCATTGCACTAGAGACCCGGGTTCGATCCCGACTACGGGCGCCGTCTGTACGGAGTTTCTACGTCTCCCCGTGACCTGCGTGGGTTTTCTCCGGGATCTCCGGTTTCCTCCCACACTCCAAAGACGTGCAGATTTGTAGGGTTAATTGGCTTGGCAACTTGGTAAATTGTCCCTAGCGTGTGTCGGATATGTTAGCGTGCGGGGATCGCTGGTCGTCGCGGAATCGAAGGGCCCGTTTCCGCGCTGCATCTCTAAACCAAACTAAACGATATTACACAAAATGCTGGAGTAACTCAGGGCAACAGGCGACTAAACTAAACTAAACTAAAGAAAGAACATTTCTCCGTACCTCAGTACACGTGAGAATTAACTAAACCGAGAAATAAAATTTTATAAAACAAAATGTCAGGGGGGGGGGGGGAGGTGGCGGGGGGTGGGGAGGGGGGTGGCGGGGGGTGTGAGGGGGGGGTACAAGAAGGCAAAGTTGGAGGGGCAAGACTGAATAGATCTGTGAGTCTGCCCTGCTGGATCTTGGTCAATTCCTGTGAGCCCAGCAGCTTTTTTTCCCCCTCCAAACATTCTTAATGAAAACATCACCCAGGAAATAAATTCTTTGGGATTATTTTGAAGAACTTTGTGACCCTTCAGCAATTTATATTCCTGTCAGTCTGACAGGCTTTGTAATAGTGTGTAAGATCAGGTATCCTTTGGGAAACGCTGCATTTCAATTTTCAATTTCTACTAACCTGATTATCTGCAGCTAACACCTGAACATTATCTTGCCCGGCATTAATTAGTTTTTTTAATTTTTCAACAACGTTTGTCATTTAAGGTGGTTTTGATTATTGACTCCAATTCCGGGTTGGATTCTGATGGATACTACCCACGGAGCTACCCACGGAGCGAAGTTTAGCAAATGGAGTCCAGTAACTAGAGAGAGAGGAGAGTGATCAGCATTATCTATTATCAGCATTGATTTCATGTTCGGCTGCAAACGTTCCATGAAGAAGGCAATGAGTAATTAGTGCACATGGTGATATCAAAGTCCGCTCTCATTTAAAACAAAAGTCCTTTCGCTCTTTTACTTCCTCTCAAAGTATATGTTTTTTTGTTTCAGTCTGAGGTCAAAGTTTGCTCCCTGCCACAACTTGGTAAAGGTGACACACTTATTAATTCAGCTTTATGAATTAGTCATAGAGTCTTACAGTGTGGAAACAGGCCCATCGGCCCAACTTCCCTGCACCGGCCAATATGCACCATCTACACTAGTCCCACTTTGCCTGCCTTTGGCCTATATCCTGCAGACCTGTCCTATCCATGTACATGTCTGAATGTTTCTTAAACATCATGATAGTACCTGCCTCAACTGCCTCCTCCGGCAGCTCGTTCCATACACCCACCACCCTTTGCGTGGAAAATTTACCCCTCGGATTCCTATTAATTTGTCCCGTCTACACCTCCAACCAATATATCCCCTGGTTCTCGATTCCCCTTCTCTGGGTAAAAAACTCTGCGTCTACTCGATCTATTCTTCTCACGATTTTGTACACCTCTATAAGATCAGCCCTCATCCTCCTGCACTCCTAGGAACAGAGTCCTAAACTGCCCAACCTCTCCCTATAACTGGGCTCACCGAGTCCATGCCGATCAGCGATCACCCCCGTACACTAACCCTGTGGACAATTCACAATTTTCTTTACCAAAGCCAATAAACCTACAAACCTGTGCATCTTTTGGAATGTGGGAGGAAACCGGAGCACCCGGGGAAAAGCCCACGCGGTCAGAGGAGGGAGAACGTGCAAACTCCGCACCGACAGCATCCGTGGACAGGATCGAACTCGGGTCTCTGGCGCTGCAAGGAAGCAACTCTAGCGCTGCGCCACCGTGCCACCCTGGGCAGAGTGTCCACAGCAAAAGACATGATTGATGCAACACTCATGGAGTGGTCTTTGCAGATACAGTCGACTGGAGCGTTGCAAGAGAGGCAGATGCATTCCCTAGAGCAGGAATATTGCTTCCATTAATGTCCCCTGTACCCACAGCCCTATATATTTCCACTTGGGCAGCTTACAACCCAGCGGTATGAAAATTGCTTTCTCTAACTTGAAGTAACCCTTGCTTTCCCTCTCTCTCTCTCTCTCCATCCCTCCCCCATCCTTGTTCTCCGACTAGTTCATCTGACCTCCTGATTAAATATCAATCAATCAATCAATAACTTTATTGTCATTCAAAAATACACCAACAAATGCAAGTCTGAACGAAATGTTGTTGCATCTGGCTCACCGTGCAACATAATATAACAAAAGGAGAAAATAGATCAAAAGATAAAATAGATGAAAAGATAAAATGGATACTAGTGGCAGCACATAATATGGAATTCAAGAGTCCGATGGCTCGGGGGAAGAAGCTGTTGCAAAACCTGGCCGTTCTGCTCCTTATACTGCGTTACCTTTTGCCCGAGGGCAGCAGAGTGAACAGTCCATGATGGAGATGTGTGGGGTCCTTTATAATGCTGTTGGCCTTGGACAAGCAACGTTTGCACGCAATGTCCCCGATTGAAGGAAGAGAAGCCCCGATGATTTTTTCAGCCGTCCTCACCACTCTCTGCACGGACTTCCAGTCGGAGGCTTTGCAGTCCCCAAACCAGACAGAGATGCAGCTGGTCCAAACGCTCTCTCCATGGTGCCCCTGTAGAAAGTGGTGAGGACGGGATGGGGGAGGTGAGCTCTTCTCATCCGGCGCAGAAAGTGCAAACGCTGCTGCGCTCTCTTAACTAGTGAAGCGATGTTTTGTGACCGGGTCAGACTGATTGTACGTCTCGTTGTCATCTTCTCCTCAGCTAACAATGAACCGTTCTACATGTCCTTGATCAGCGTCCTCTTTGATCTGCGTTTTCACACCTTACCCTTCCATTTCTCTCCGTCTCCCTCTCCCCCTGACTCTCATTCTGAAGAAAGGTCTCGACCCGAATCGTCACCCATTCCTTCTCTCCAGAGATGCTGCCTGTCCCGCTGAGTTACTCCAGCGTTTTGTGTCTATCTTCGGTAGGAACCAGCATCTGAGCGGATACAGGTGTCGGGGTTTACGGGGAGAAGGCGGGAGAATGGGGTTAGGAGGGAGAGACAGATCAGCCAGGATTGAATGGCGGAGTAGACTTGATGGGCCGAATGGCCTAATTGTACTCCTATTCCTCATGATCTGCAGTTCCTTCCTGCACATGACCTCTGGAGTGATCCATTGCAGTGAAGATTGTTAAGGGTTTGGACACGTTAGAGGCAGGAAACATGTTCCCGATGTTGGGGGAGTCCAGAACCAGGGGCCACGGTTTAAGAATAAGGAGTAAGCCATTTAGAACGGAGACGAGGTAACGCTTTTTCTCACAGAGAGTGGTGAGTCTGTGGAATTCTCTGCCTCAGAAGGCGGGGGAGGCAGGTTCTCTGGATGCTTTCAAGAGGGAGCTAGATAGGGCTCTTAAAAATAGCGGAGTCAGGGGATATGGGGAGAAGGCAGGAACGGGGTACTGATTGGGGATGATCAGCCATGATCACATTGAATCACACTGGCTCGAGGGGCTGAATGGCCTACTCCTGCACCTATTGTCTATTGTATTGAGATTTTGTTTGCCCCTTTGCAATCTCACACTCAGAAGGGACATTTCCATGCCGGCTGAGTTGCTTATGCAGAGAGCAATGTGACGTTGCCATTAGGAGCATTAGGCTCCTGCCAGGAATATGCTGCAATCAATCCCATTAAGCTGCAAGAAGCCACAAAGCAGAATCAATACATTTCCAAGCCTGGTTTAGTAATGAGCCATCAGTTTTTAGATAACTGCATTAAAACAATAATGCATTTGATTGCAGAAAGGGTGGCTTTGTAGAAATGCGATGGGCAGCATGGTCATAAAGATAGGCGCAGGTTTTTAATGAATTATTTATTTGCGCGTCCAGTGAAGTTGATGATGTTTGCGTTTATGCTGTGTAATTTGCAAGGCTGTTTTCTCTAGAGATATTCTGTTCTTCCAGCTTCATGTTGGTGATTATAAAGGCTTGAATATGATTCATAGCAAGATGCAGCATGGAAACAGGCCTTTCGGCCCACCGAGTCCACACCGACCAGCGATCCCCGCACATTAACGCTATTCTGCACACAGCAGGGACAATTTAGATTTACTGCACTCCAAGCCAATTGACCTACAGACCTGTGCGTCTTTGGAGTGTGGGAGGAAACCGAAGATCTGGGAGAAAAACCCGCGCAGGTCACGGGGAGAACGTACAGACAAGCACCCTTGGTCAGGATCGAACCCGGGTCCCTGGCGCTGTAAGGCAGCAACTCTACCGCTGCGACACCGTGCCAGCCCTCGGGAGATGTTGTGACCGGTGCTGGAAATCCTGCTCGCAAGTGAAGGCGCCGAAGCTTTGAGGTTTGGAGCAGTGAAAAATGGATGGATGCCCTTTGCAAAGGCATCCCAGGCAGGCAGTGGTGGCCAAATTCCAGTCGAAAGCAAGGTGTGGGAATTTGTGCTGAGGGAAGGATTGAAGGAGAATGCTTTCTGCTCTTCCTGCTGTTTTTTTGGCTGCTTGTTGAACTGCAAAAAACACCCCGCCACTGCCCACAATTACTTGGTGTCGTGAGGAGAATAAATAGTGCAGCCATTCACAGTGGCATTTATTACACTAATTATCTGAGTTTTGCAAATATTCTCACAGCTTTCATCATCATATACCAGCTTGCTTGGAAGGGTTTGTAGACGGACTGTCTGATGCCAAGTTATAATCCAGTCATTGTTTATCATCACTAAAATGGCTGAGCAGTCAGAACTGTCGCTTTGACAATGGGTGGTGCTTTCTCTCTCCAGTATGGAAGAACATCAGAGACAGAGCTGTTTGCAATTCAACCTTTGTGTGTTCTTCTCACTCAATACATCATAGTTGATACTTGGGCGCAGCGGTAGAGTTGCTGCCTCCCACCGCCAGAGACCCGGGTTCAATCCTGACTGCGGGTGCTGTCTGTACGGAGTTTGTACGTTCTCCCCGTGACCACGTGGGTTTTCTCCGGGTGCTCCGGTTTCCTCCCACACTCCAAAGACGTACGGGTTTGTAGGTTAATTGGCTTGGTATAAAAATGTAAATTGTCCCTAGTGTGTGTGGGATAGTGTTAGTGTGTGGGGATCGCTGGTCGGCGCGGACCCGGTGGGCCGAAGGGCCTATTTCCGCGCTGTATCTCTAAACTAACCGATTTTCTCCATCGACTCTACCACCAATCTTCATTCCCTTAAGATCCAAACAAGTATAAATCTCTGTAGAAATTTGATGAGGTGAGAGAGTAGGGCACAGAGGTGCCTATTGTTGATGCCAGTGTTCTACATTTAATTTTTGTGGTTTACAAAAGTTAAATTTGATAACTAATTAATGCATTACGGACTATGACATTGAAGTTTACTTAAGCATATTGACAAGTCAGACAATTCATAGCGGATTTGAAACTAATCCCTAAGGAATAGTGTGGATTTAATTTTGAAAATGGAAATGATGCAAGCCATAAATCATTGATGTTTAACAGTTTTAATTACATCTGTCTTAGGTTGAGCCACTTTTGTTACTCGTAACATCTATCATTGTGACTTCACAATGAATTAATATGTAGGAAGGAACTGCAGGTGCTGGTTTAAACCAAAGATATGCTGGAGTAACTCAGCGGGACAGGCAGCATCTCTGGAGAGAAGGAATGGGTGACGTTTCGGGTCGAGACCCTTCTTCAGACCCGAAACGTCACCCATTCTTTCTCTCCAGAGATGCTGCCTGTCCAGCCGAGTTACTCCAGTATTTTGTGTCTATCTTCACAATAGAGGCCAATTCACCAGATGTTTTCAAGAGAGAGTTAGATTTAGCTCTTAGGGCTAAAGGAATCGACGGGAGAAAGCAGGAACGGGTACTGATTTTGGATGATCAGCCATGATCATATTGAATGGCGGGCTGGCTCGAAGGGCCGAATGGCCCAATTCTATTTTTCTATGTTTCTCTGCTTGTAAATTAATCGTTTTTCTCCTTTCCCTCCTCACTTTCTGGTTTCGATTATTAAATCCTCGTACAACGTAATTGGCTTGTGGAAGAAAAACATGATTAATTTGGTTTAATTTTTTCGGAGACATTTTCACTTTGCACGTAAGATTTTGTATGCAGTGTTGCTAGGTTGGTTTTGTTTGGGAATTGATGGGATTTGATAAGTACGGGTGTCAAGGGTTACGAGCCGAAGGCAGGAGAATGGGGCTGAGAGAGAAAGATAGATCAGCCATGAATGAATGACAGCGTGGTGGCGTAGCGGTAGAGTTACTGCCTTACAGCGCCAGAGATCTTGGTGCTTGATCTTGATCCCGACTACAGGTGCTGTCTGTGTGGAGTTTGTACGTTCTCCCTGTGACCTGCGTGAGTTTTCACCAAGATCTTCGGTTTCTTCCCACACTCCAAAGATGTACAGGTTTGTAGGTTAATTAGCTTGGTGTAAGTGTAAATTGGCCAGAGTGTGTGTAGGGTGATGTTAGTGTGTGGGGATCGCTGGTTGGCACGGACTCGGAGGGCCGGTTTCCACGCTGTATCGCTAAACTAAACTAAACTAGACTGGATGGGCCGAATGGCCCAATTCTGCTCCGAGAACTTATGAAGTAAAAGCAGAGTGATGCAGAGGTTTGTCTTCTGATTCAACATGGATTATGATATTTTATATTACCCAGTGGATATTGGAGAACTAGTCTCTTGCCATGGCCAGTCACCACATCCACGCCATTATCTACTTTATCTGTCCACAGTTGCCTGCAAAGTAGACTTGACACAACAGCAGTGGAGAAAAGGCACAGATTGCTGGAGTAACTCCGCAAGTCAGGCACCATCTCTGGAGAAGATGGATAGGTGATGCTTCAGGTCGAGACCTTTCTTCAAGTCTGAAGAAGGGTCTCGACCTGAAGCGTCATTTATATCTGACTTGCTGAGTTACTCCAGCACTTTACAGGGTTTTTTTGCAAACCAACATCTGCAGTACCGTCTTTCTCCAATAACAGTGGAGGCGAGGTTGTAATGTTTAGCGGTGTGTGTTAAAGTCCATCTGTGCTTTACAAGCACGCACGTTCCATAATGTTGTCTTGTGGTGAGTGTGGGTGGTGTACAGGAGATATATTCAGTAGCGTGAGCTTCAGGACAACATTAATGAAGGATCTTGAACAACACAGCCAGGCTCTGAGTGAATATTTCAGCGCGGCTTCTGAAGGATATGTAAGCATTGCATGCTACACTGAGCATTCTCCTTACTGTAACTCCTCGGCAATTCATCACTGTCCTGGAGCTGATGTTTTCAGTTTACCTGGAGCTGCTGCCTAATTTAATTACTGTGTTTGCAAAAACCTAATGAAATCAGTAAGAGGTACGGCTGCTACAAAAAAAGCCCCTGGAAGCAAACGAGGATTTGAGCGAGGATTGGGTAATGAAGCTGATGGTTTTAGCTCCGTGATTTCATTACACTGAGCTACTGCAGATGAGTGGGAGGGCCAGTGGGCAGTTCCCAGTCGTAATCTCAGGAAACGCATCAGAGTACCTGCAATGGGCTGCGATTGAAAGTTCACTTGACATTGGCCGTCTCTCGTGCCTGAAGTCAGTTTAGTTTATTGTCACATGTACCGAGGTGCAGGGAAAAGCTTTTGTCGTGAGCTAACCAGTCACCAGCTAGGTAATACATGATTACAATCGAGCCATCCGCAGTGTACAGATACATGGTAAAGGAATGTGGTTTAGTGCAAGGCAAAGCCAGTAAAGTCCGATCAAAGGTACACATAAATGCTGGAGAAACTCAGCGGGTGCAGCAGCAGCATCTATGGAGCGAAGGAAATAGGCGAAGTTTCGGGCCGAAACCCTTCTTCAGACTTCCCCCCTATCAGTCTGAAGAAGGGTTTCGGCCCGAAACGTTGCCTATCTCCTTCGCTCCATAGATGCTGCTGCACCCGCTGAGTTTCTCCAGCATTTTTGTCTACCTTCGATTTTCCAGCATCTGCAGTTCCTTCTTGAACACAAAGTCCGATCAAAGATGGTTCGAGGATTACCAACGAAGCAGGTAATAGCTCAGGACTGCTCTCTGGTTGTGGTAGGATGGTTCAGTTGCCTGATAACAGCTGGGAAGAAACTGTCCCTGAATTTGGAGGTGTGCGTTTTCACACTTCTCTGCCTTTTGCCCGATGGGGCACATAAATAGGCTCTTCCGTCCATGCTGATCTTTCTCACATCCTACATTCCTAGTTCAGTACCTGACGGCCCTCCCCGCTCTGCGCTCTCAGCGGTTGCTCGCAGGTCCCTCCTTGCTTTTGCGGTACGGGCCCCGTTGGGCGTGCCGGGCCCACTGGAGAGCTTGGGTCTGCTCACCAGGAACACTCCCGGCCCCGCAGCTCACTGGGCATAGTGAAGAACAAATCAGAGAAACATAGAAAATAGGCCATGTCTATGTTGCTATGTATCCTTCTATGCCTTGCCTATTAGTTGCTTTAGTTTGTGCCTTGCACGGTGTCTAAACGTTGAGATTGAACGCGAGAATATTTGATACTCTGCCAGTCCAATCTCCTTGTGGCAAATTGGCTTGTTCTTTTCAAAACCATGTTCTTCTGCTTCAATTTCATTCTTTTCCAAATGATATGCAAGAGCTGTTCCATCATCGGCGGAACTGTTATCAAAAACTTCGGCAAGTAAAACCCCAACAGAATGAAGAAAAGATTTGCTCAGCCATTGATATTTGCCAACCCAACTTCTATTCAATTGGTCAAATTCCAGAATTGCCTTTAAACCGTCTTTCAAAAGAGGTCTTGATAATTTTTTCAACGCTGTGGCTCATGTTCTCACGTTGGTCCCTGATATTTACACCTCTTTCATGCTGTTTATGATACTTTGGTTGTGTTTTGTTTCAACAACACTCCTATGTTGGGAAGTAGATCATTCTGGTGCCAGCAGCAACTGAAATACATTGAAAGAAGGCTCTTTGGCCTGCCCAGCCCACCACCACCATCCATCACCCATTCGTACTATTCCTACCTTATCCCATTTTTACACACCAGGGGCAATTTACACACAGGCCGATGAACCGATAAACACCGCGTGTCTTCGAGGTGTGGGAGGAAACCAGAGCACCCGGTGAAAACCCACGTGGTCACAGGGCGATCTTGCAAACATCACACGGACATCACATTGGTTTTACTTGCTGCCCTGTGGAAATAGTCAGCAGATACCACAAGGTTTTGTACCTCCTTGCTCTTTGCTTCTCACAGAGACGAACCCTATTTAAAAGTCACCCACACTAACCAAGATGCCCCATGCAAGCTGGTCCCATTTGCCCCCACCTGACCTATATTCCTCAAAATCTCTCCTGTCCCAATGTCTTTTAAGTATTGTTATAATACCAGCCTCAACTACCTCCTCTGGCAGCTCATTCCATACACCCACCACCCTCTGTGTGAAGAGGTTTCCCCTCAGCTTCCTATTATATCTCCCCCCCCCCACCCCATACTCTCTCCAGTTCATGATTCAGAAGAAAAAAATGAACACAGAGTGATTTTTAAATGGCGAGAGATTAAAAAGGATCATTGTTCAGAGGGAGCTACACACATTAACATTGCAAGTAAACAGGCAATTACGATTTCCCTGCCTTGAGTAAAAGACTTGGCATTCACGCTATCCATGTTTTCAAGAGAGAGTTAGATTTATCTCTTAGGGCTAACGGAATCAATGGGATATGGGGAGAAAGCAGGAAGGCGGTACTGATTTTGGATGATCAGCCATGATCATATATTAATGGCGGTGCTGGCTCGAAGGTCCGAATGGCCTTTTCCTGCACCTATTTTCTATGTTTCTATTCCCTTCATGATTATATACACCTCTATAGGATCACCCCTCAGGTCAAGTCAATCTAAGCCCTTTGCCTGTAAATGTTGGATGCCATTCCCAAGATAGAACATCCTCCTAATATTGCAGTTGTACGCTGTTCAATGTATCCATCTCCCGAGTAGTCAAGAATCTATCAAATCTCTGCTTTAAAAATACCCAATGACTTGGCCTCCACAACCGTCTGCGGCAATGAATTCCACAGATCCACCACCCTCTAGCTGAAGAAATTCCTCCTCATCTCCTTTCTGTTGGTACAATCTCCCACGATTGTACATGTCGGAACACGGGAGATGTTATGGGAAGAAAGGGAATTGTACTTCCGGGGCTGGGACATGACACAGATTTGCAGCAGATCTCATTCCCAATCGGACCTTTCTAGTCCTGGGCCTCCTCCATTGTCAGAGTGAGGCCCAGCGCAAATTGGAGGAACAGCACCTCATATTTCGCTTGGGTAGTCTACACCCCAGCGGGATGAACATTGACTTCTCTAACTTCAGATAGACCTTGCTTTCCCTCTCTCTCCATCCCCTCCCCCTTCCCCGTTCTCCCACCAGTCTTACTGTCTCTGACTACATTCTATCTCTGTCCCGCCCACTCCCCTGACATCAGTCTGAAGTAGGGCCTCGACCCGAAACGTCGCCCATTCCTTCTCTCCAGAGATGCTGCCTGACCCGCTGAGTTACTCCAGCATTTTGTGTCTACTTTCGATTTAAACCAGCATCTGCAGTTCTTTCCTGCACAGATTTGCAATGACAGGTTTGGAGTTCACAGACACGGGGAAATATTGACTCTTGCTAAAGATTCTGAATTTCATCTCGGGGTTCAGATGGCAGCCACAAATTAATTGCATTTTTTGTTTCATTGCTGGCTGTGTGATCCAAAACCTTTTATGATTATTTCTCCATTCTCTGTTTAATGAACTGCTTTTTTTTGTTGCAAAAGGCACTCAGAAACCAAGTATTGATCTTATTGAGGTTTCCATTCGAGCAATCTTTCAAATATTGAGTATTTGTTAGAGCTGTGAAAATGTCCCTGCTAAGAAACAATCTCCACATTACACAGAGGGAAAATCTTCCAGTACTTCATTCATTCAATTAATTCTTGCTACTTTTGCAATGTTACAATGCACCACCCCACACACCCCCGCCTCCCCCTCTTCATCTGTATCCACCTATCACTTGTGTAGGAAGGAACTGCAGATGGTGGTTTACACCAAAGGTAGACGCAAAAATGCTGGAGTAACTCAGCGGGACAGGAAGCATCTCTGGAGTATAGGAACAGGTGACGTTTCGGGTCGAGACCCTTCTTCAGACTGAGAATCAGAGGAGAGGGAAACTGGAGATTATGGATGGGTAGATAGAGAATGTAAGGTGTGAAAAGCACAGATCAAAGCAGACGATGGATCAAGGAAATTGTACTCCAGCATTTTGTATCCACCTATCACTTGCCAAGCTTTGGCGCATCCCCCACCTCTCTGCCAGCTTTCTGCCCCCCCCCCCCCTACTCCATCAACCTGAAGAAGGGCCCTAACCTGAAACATTATCTGTCCATTAACTCCACAGATGCTGCTCAACCCGTTGAGTTTTTCACGCACTTTGTGTTCAGCTCAGTCTTTAACATTAACTGTTTATCTCTAAGTTACCGTTGTTAATCCTGTTTGTTTATTCGAGATTTATCTTAAAGACTTTTTGTATGAAAAAGTTGAAGGTTTGCAAGGAATGGATAGAAATAGATTACGTGCAACAACATAATGGTTGAACACAAACTCAAAACCGACGCTAGGGTCGGGTGAGTGGGCGTAGGGAAGGGCAGTGGGATATATCTCTGCTTTTTTTTTCACTTCTTCGTTAGTTCAGGGGTTTTTCTTTTTCGTATCTTTTTCGAAATGTTCTCTTTTCTCTTTCCTTTCTCCTTCCTTTCCCTTCTTTGCTTTTTTCTTTTTTCCGATTTACTTATTAGTTTATGAAATGTTAAAACTGAAGCTGTACGAAAGTTGTATAATTGTTATGTCGATTACTTTCCCCTCGTACAATTGCTTCTAATAAAATAAATGTTAAAAAAAAAAAAAAGTAGATTATGTGCAGGCAGATAAGAGTTAGTCTAGGCGTTGTGGTTAGCATAGACACTGTGGGCCGAAGGGCCTGTTGCTGTGCTGCAGGGCTGTGTGTTCTAACTTAAAGGTTCCAGAGGCTGTGCTGCTGAAAGTAACAATTTAATTGTTCCATCTGGTGACATCTGAAAATAAAATATTCTCTTGACTCTCGACCTTGAAGGACATAGTTCCACGAGGGAAGATGGCAGGTATGATCCTAGCCAAGAGTTAACATAGGGCGATCTCGTTGACGGCGCAGCGGTAGAGTTGCTGCCTTACAGCGAATGCTGCGCCGGAGATCCGGGTTCGATCCCGACTACGGGTGCTGTCTGTACGGAGTTTGTACGTTCTCCCCGTGACCTGCGTGGGTTTTCTCCGAGATCTTCGGTTTCCTCCCACACTCCAAAGACGTACAGGTTTGTAGGTTAATTGGCTTGGTATAAATGTAAAAAATTGTCCCTTGTGGGTGTAGGATAGTGTTAATGTGCGGGGATCGCTGGTCGGCACGGACCCGGTGGGCCGAAGGGCCTGTATTTCTAAAACTAAAATTTAAACCTTCAGGAAGAGAAAATCAAGGGGAAATAAAGTATTTTTAGTTCTTAGTTGAGAGATACAGCGCGGAAATAGGCCCTTTGACCCACCCAGTCCGCGCCGACCAGCGATCCCCACACACTAACACTATCCTGAACACACGAGGGAAATTGTCCCACCCCGGTCATTCCTTCTTCTTCCTGCTCCCGTACGACAGAAGGTACAGAAGCATGAAAGTGTGCACCACCAGATACTGGGACAACTTCTTCCCCTCTGTGACCGGGCCTCTGAATGGTCCTTCCATAAGCGAGGGTTCTGTCTGATACACTGCTATCCCATTGAGGACATTGGACTTTGTCTATGGAACTGATGCGCTACAATGCGCTGCAAATTTGAGACCTATATCCTGCACTCTATATCTTCCCCTTTGCTCTATCTATTGTAGTTACGTTTAGCGATACAGTGCCGAAACAGGCCCTTCGGCTCACTGAGTCCGTGCCGACCAGCGATCCCCGTACACCAACACTATCCTACACACTAGGGACAATTTACAAGTTTCACCGAAGCCATTAACCGACAAACCTGTACGTCTTTGCAGTGTGGGAGGAAACCGGACCACCCGGAGACACACCCACGCTGGTCACTGGGAGAACGTGCAAACTCCGTACCGATCGCACCCGTGGTCAGGATCGAACCCGGGTCTCTGGCGCTGTA
Source organism: Malacoraja senta (assembly GCA_038087875.1). Taxonomy (NCBI): domain Eukaryota; kingdom Metazoa; phylum Chordata; class Chondrichthyes; order Rajiformes; family Rajidae; genus Malacoraja; species Malacoraja senta. The sequence goes on from CM075988.1 coordinate 21,105,688, forward strand.
AGGCAGCAACTCTTCCGCTGCGCCACCGTGCCGCTCCCAAATTCCGTGATTGTATATTTGGCTTCAACAGTGTGGCAATCGACACTTATAACCACACCTGCCGTCCTCCCGCATTGTACAATGTCCTTCACGAGCGAGAGAGTCAAGCCAGTGTTTTATTGTCATTTGTCCCTAGTCCGACAGATGCAAGCACTCTAGGTCTGGCCATTGTGAACGCTTCCATTGGTCCCTGTGGTGAATGAGATCTCTGTCCTTGCCCTCAGAGATTGAGCCCTGTGGAAGTGCGTACAGGCTGAAGCTGTGATGATCATGAAGGGCGCTCTGTTCTGGATGAGTAGATGATAGCAGTGCCAGCAGGAGACCCCTTAGTGGGAGCGTGCATCAGTGAAAGCACATTGCAGCTTCCCCACGTCCGCAACGGAATCGACCTTACTCCCCCATTGACTTTGAAGAGGGGAAGCAAGTTTGACTGGATTTGCAGGAAGGAACTGCAGACGCTGGTTTAAACCAAAGATAGATACAAAACGCTGGAGTAACTCAGCGGGACAGGCAGCATCTCTGGAGAGAAGGAATGGGTGGCATTTCGGGTCGAGACCCTTCTTCGGACTTTAAGTGTTATCTGTAAATTGCACCAGGCCTGTTCAAGGGATTCTCTCTGAGTTTGATTTCAAGTTTAGTTTATTGTCACGCGTTCAGAGGCACGTTATTCCCTTATCATATATCTGTACACTGTAAATGGCTTGATTGTAATCATGTATTGTCTTTCCCCTGACTGGTTAGCACGCAGCGGAAATCCTGGGGGGGAGGGGGGGGGCTGTCCCCCTCATGTTTTGGGAGGTGGGGGACAATCCCCCCATGTTTTGTGACCAGGGCGCTGCAGCCAGTGTGAGGTCGGCTCGCTTGCCACAGGTCTAGTTGTAGCTGTAGCGCCCAGTTCTCCTGCGTGCCCCGGGACTGGCTGCAGTTCCCAGGTCACAAAAGCAAATTGAAAAAAAACATGCCTGCGGGCCGGATGATTTTGGGTTGCGGGCCGGATCCGGCCCGTGGGCCGTAGGTTGCCAACCCCTGTCCTAGATGTTAGGCCTCATTGTGTCCCCGTCCCCCCCCATGTTTTAAAAACGATTTCCGCCCATGCGATTGTACCTCTGTACAAGTGACAATAAACTAAACTGAACATATCTTGTCACGTGCTGTCAGTGGAAAGACAACACATGATTCCAATCAAGCCATTCACAATGTACAGATACAGGAAGAAGCGAATAACATTGAGTGCAAGATAAAGTCCGAACCAAGATAGTCTGAGGGTCTTCGATAAACTGAAACTGAAAGATAGACACAAATTGCTGGAGTAACTCAGCGGGGCAGGCAGCATCTCTGGAGAGAACTGAAGAAGGGTCTCGACCTGAAACATCACCCATTCCTTCTCTCCAGAGATGCTACCTGTCCTGCTGAGTTACTCCAGCACTTTGTGTCTATCTTCGGTTTAAACCAGCATCTGCAGTTCCTTCCTGCGCATTGAACTGAACTGAGATTTTGCTGAGACAATGAGAGTTGAACCTGTGGCCATGGGAATCGTTCCATTAGCTGCTGAGTTGTCCTAGCAACAGCAACACTTTTATTGCTTAGAAATATCTTTAAACTGCCCAGTTAGCCTTAATGAGAAACAGCGCAGTCTAGTGATTTGATGAATATAACCTTTGTCACTGCAGCCTGTCTATTTCTGCATTGCTGTCGTCATCTATAATTGCCAAACTGCTGTCTTTTTATTCGTCTCACTTTAAACTTCAGACTTGAGGGATACAGCGTGGAAACGGGCCCTTCAGCCCACCGAGTCCACGCCTACCAGCGATCACCTTGTACACTAACTATAGACAATAGACAATAGGTGCAGGAGTAGGCCATTTGGCCCTACGAGCCACACCGCCATTCAATGTGATCATGGCTGATCATCCCCAACCAGTACCCCGTTCCTGCCTTCTCCCCATATCCCCTGACTCCGCTATTTTTAAGAGCCCTATCTAGCTCTCTCTTGAAAGCATCCAGAGAACCCGCCTCCACCGCCCTCTGAGGCAGAGAATTCCACAGACTCACCACTCTCTGTGAGAAAAAGTGTTTCCTCGTTTCTGTTCTAAATGGCTTACTCCTTATTCTTAAACTGTGGCCCCTGGTTCTGGACTCCCCCAACATCGGGAACATGTTTCCTGCCTCTAGTGTGTCCAAGCCCTTAACAATCTTATGTGTTTCAATGAGATGCCCTCTCATCCTTCTAAACTCCAGAGTGTACAAGCCCAGCTGCTCCATTCTCTCAGCACATGACAGTCCCGCCATCCCGGGAATTAACCTTGTAAACCTACGCTGCACTCCCTCAATAACCTACAAACCTGCACGTCTTCGGAGTGTGGGAGGAAACCGGAGCACCCGGAGGAAACCCACGCGGTGACCGCGTGGGTTTTCTCTGGGTGCTCCAGTTTCCTAACCCATTTCCCAGCCCGCACAAAGCCCATTCAGACAGCACCTAAATTCAGGATCGAACCCGGTTCCTCTGGCACCAACTCTACCGTTGCACCCCTGTGCCGCCCGGTTAAAATGGCCCCCAGAACTTTGTGGATCAAACTGAAAGTGCAGCAGCTGATATGGAAACTCAGAAAATTGGGCTGTTTATATGTGTGCGCCGCCCACCATATACTTGGGCGGCACGGAAGGCGCAGCGGTGGAGTTGCTGCCTCACCGCGCCAGAGACCCGGGTTCCATCCTGACTACGGGTGCTGTCCGTCCGAGCGGAGTTTGTACGTTCTCACCACGACCACGTGGGTTTTCCCTGGGTCCTCCAGCCTCCTCCCGCACCAAAGACATAGAAACATAGAAAACAGGTGCAGGAGGAGGCCATTCGGCCCTTCGAGCCAGCACCGCCATTCATTGTGATCATGGCTGATCGTCCCCTATCAATAACCCGTGCCTGCCTTCTCCCCATATCCCTTGACTCCACTAGCCCCTAGAGCTCTATCTAACTCTCTCTTAAATCCATCCAGTGACTTGGCCTCCACTGCCCTCTGTGGCAGGAAATTCCATAAATTCACAGGACGTGCAGGTTTGTAGGCTAATTGGCTTCTGTAAACTGCCCCTAGTGTGTAGGATGAGAAAGTGGGATAACATGGAAGTGGTGTGAAGAGGTGACTGACTGAGTGGGCCAAAGGGCCTGTTTTCATGCTGTATCTCGAAACTAAACTCAACTTGGGTGGAGATTGTGGTGTGTACGTGCGTCCGTGACTCTGATGTCTACTATCACGGGTGGCCGTCCCAGTCAGAAAAAAAACGTCGCCTGTCCATTACCTCCACAGAGATGTTTGCCCTGCTGAGTTTAGTTTAGCGTAGAGAGACAGCATGGAAACCAGCCCGCCGAGTCCATGCCGACCACTGATCACCCGTTCACAACTAGATCTATGTTATTTATGCATCCACACCCTGCACACTCGGGGCAATTGCTAGAGGAAAATTAACCTACAAACCCGCAAGTCTTTGCAATGTGGGAGGAAACCAAAGCATCCGGAGAAAACCCAATGTGGTCAAATTCCACACACGGACGTCTTTGTATCAACCACAAATCTGGCAATAATACATTTGTTTCCTTCCTCTATAAGTCATGAATGTGTTTGTCTAGAAGCCACAGGCAGGCCTCCTGAGGGAGGTGAGGAAATTCAGCATGTCTCCAATCACTCTTGCAATCTCCGACTGTAAGCACCATCGGGAGTAGACAATAGACAATAGACAATATACAATAGGTGCAGGAGTAGGCCATTCGGCCCTTCGAGCCAGCACCACCATTCAATGTGATCAAGGCTGATCATCCCCAATCAGTACCCCGTTCCTGCCTTCTCCCCACATCCCCTGACTCCGCTATTTTTAAGAGGCCTATCTAGCTCTTAGGGCTCTTAAAAATAGCCCAATCTAGAGTATACTGTATCGGGGCTGCATCACGGCTTGGTTTGGGAACAGCTCTGCCCAAGCCCGCAGGAAATTGTAGAGAGTTGTACATGTACCCCAGTCCATCGCTCAGACTAGACTCCCCACCACCGATTGCATCTACACTTCACACTGCCTCGGAAGAGCAACTAACATAATCAAAGACTTGTCCCAACCCCCCGGTCATTCCTTCTTCTTCCTGCTCCCGTACGACTGAAGGTACAGAAGCATGAAAGTATCCACCAACAGACATTGGAACAACTTCTTCCCCTCTGTGACCAGGCCTCTGAATGGTCCTTCCATAAGCTGCATATCACAGCTAGTGGCGATAGCTGTCTGATTCACTGCTATCCCATTGAGGACATTGGACTTTGTCTATGGAACTGATGCGCTACAATGCGCTGCAAATTTAGAGAACTATATCCTGCACTCAGTATCTTCCCGTTTGCTCTATTGTAGTTAATAAGATGTAAGCCATTTACAACAGAGACGAGGAAACACTTTTTCACACAGAGAGTTGTGAGTCTTTGGAATTCTCTGCCTCAGAGGGCGGTGGAGGCTGGTTCTCAGGATACTTTCAAGAGAGAGCTAGATAGGGCTCTTAAAAATAGCGGAGTCATGCGATATGGGGCGAAGGCAGGAACAGGGTACTGATTGGGGATGATCAGCCATGATTACATTGAATGGCGGTGCTGGCTCGAAGGGCCAAGTCATTGTTTCCTGAAAGTTGGCCAATGCCATTGTGTTTCCTCACAAATCACATGCTCTTACAAAATAACCTTTTGCGTATCCCAGTTGCCGAACAAGTATTGACATTCCCAATGTATTACAACTCCTGGTTCCATTAGTCCATAAATCCTAGGATCCATTCAGCCATTGAGTCTACTCTCTTCAGCCTCCAGAGTTGCTAACTGACCTGCTGAGTTACTCCAGCACTTTGAGCGGTTTTCTTTTTCTTTTACTGGTAACTTCACGATACCTTCAGTTGCCAAATCTGGATGTTCATAAGTTCAAGGAGCAGAAGTAGGCCATTCAGCCCATCGGGTCTACTCCCCCATTAATTCGTGGCTGATCTATCTTTCCCCTCTCAATCCAATTCTCCTGCCTTCTCCCCTTAACCTTCGACACCCTCAGTAATCAAGAATTCCATCCAATCTAGAACACAAATTAACTTGATTGATTGAAAGATACAGCATGGAAACGGGCCCTTTGGCCCACCGAGTCAATTCTGGCCATTCTCACTGGTTCCACGTTATCCCACTTTTGCATCCACTCCCTGCACGCTACAGTCTATTTCTACGTTCATTCATGGACATAGAAATAGACTAGTGTGCAGGAAAAGGGTGCATACGTGGGATAATGTGGAACTAGTGCAAATTCCTTCTCTCTGGAGATGCTGCCTGTCCCGCTAAGTTACTCCTACATTTTGGGCCTATCTTCGGTTTAAACCAGCATCTGTAGTTCCTTCCTACACAATCTACTCCAATCAATTTATTGGACCTGATTTCCCTTTCCTTGACTTTGTTCCATCTTTACTTGCTCAGATTATGACTTTCCAAAGGTTCTGCCATTACCGTCCTGATAACTGAGCCTGGCATTTTCCAGCATCTGCAGTTCCTTCTTTAACACTGGCATTTTATCTGTTCCTCATGCATGACCTTCTATCCACATCTCCGTCTGCTCGCATTATTCTCACCGTCGATCCCTCTAGATTCTCAAGGGAGAGAATTCCAGAGCTTTGGGGTCCAATAAAATCAAGAATGCGCAGCAGAGCAAATTCAGAGATAGTTGATGGTGTGTAGAAGGAAGAGTGATAACAGCGCAAGTCCACCTGCTGTTCAGTTGCATATTTTGCGCAGTTTAATGTTGAGAATGCTTCACCAAGATAATGCGCTGCTGATAACATGAGACTCGCACCAACACCCTTCTGTGGCCAGAAAAATAAACTTACCAGCTCAACATTTTTGTAGTTTGGTCCAAGCTGTGTTTAGTTTTGAGTTTCAATTGAGTTTCTTGTCACGTGTGCAGGTGCAGTGAAAAGCATTTGTCGCGAGCTGACCAGTCGGCGGAAGGACAATGCATGATTACAATCGAGCCGTCCACAGTGTGCCGATACATGATGAAGGGAACAACGTGAATAACCTTTAGTGCGAGATAAAGTCCAGTAAAGTCTGATCAAAGATGGTCCAAGGGTCTCCAATGAGGTAGATGGTAGCTCAGGGCTGCTCTCTGGTTGTTGATAAGATGGTTCGGTTGCCTGATCACAGCTTAGATTGCATGCACAAATCAGTTAATGAATTGACACTCTGTCTAACAGGATTGCTACTCAGGTTTGGGGGTTAGGTTCAGGACCTAGATAAATGTTGCCAGCCGTACACAATCAAGGGGTAGAAGGGCGATGTCTGTGCCCAGATGTTGAGGGTTCATAAGTTATAGGAGCAGAATTAGGCCATTCGGCCACAAAGCCTACGCCACCATTCAGCCATGCCTAACCTATCTATCCCTCTCAACCCCATTCTCCTGCCATCTTCCCGTTACCTTTGACACCCCTACTATTCAAGAATCTGGCAATCTCCACTTTAAAAATACCCAAAGACTTGGCCTCCACCGACATCTATGGCAATGAATTCCACAGATTCTTCACTCTCTGGCTAAAGAAACTCCTCCTCATCTTCTTTCTGAAGGTGCGTCCCTTATTTTGAGGCTGTACCTCCTGATCCTAGACTCTCCCACTAGTGGAGACATCCTCTCCTCATCCACTTAAGCCAGGCATTTCACTATTCAGTAAGTTTCAATGAGGTCCCCCCTCATTCTTCTAAACTGCAGCGAGTACAGGCCCAGTGCCGTCAAACGCTTTAAAATTTGTGTGGACGCAAACGTTTCATTTTATTCCATTCCATTGTCATCCCTCCATGACAACTCCTAAGATAAATACAGTTGCCCAAGCTGGAAATCCATGTGTAGGAATAAACTGCAGATGCTGGTTTACGCCGAAGATAGACGCAAAATGCTGGAGTAACTCAGCGGGTCAGGCAGTATCTCTGGAGAAAAAGGAATAGGTGACGTTTCGGATCGAGACCCTTCTTCAGACTCATAATACAAAAAGAAAATGTCTGACATGTTATCAGTGAGGCCAGATTTAAATTTAACAGAAGGCTAGAGGAACTCACACGTTAGGCAGAATTTGTAGAAGGAATGGATTGACAGGGTTTCGGATTGAGACTCTTCTTCTGAAGATGGTTGCTGACCTGAAACGTCATTGTCTATTTCCTTCAGCAGGTGCTGCCTGAGCCGTTGTGTTCTTCCAGCACTTTGTGTATTTTTGTCAAGATTTCAGCATTTGCAGTCCCTTGTGTCTCCAAACTTAATTTAGTTTGGGCAGTAATTTTTCGTTGAGATTATTAGTTGAATGACACTTGCCGCATACTAATTGTCCTCCACAACCAGATCAAAAGACCACATTTAATCAACGTTGATTAGAACTTTTTTTTAAAAATTTCTATCTTTAATAAAAAAATGTTTAATTAAGAATGAACTCATGCCCTTTGTTGTGAAGTAAAATCATTTGTTACTCTTGGGATATTGAATCTTATTTTGTTGGCAGTTTGTTTAATTATTTAAGTATAGACTGATACTTACAGAGCGAGATACTTAGAGCAATGTTTGAGCACAGGAATGAAAGTACAGCTCGGAGAATATTTGGGTCACAGCTCTCTGGCATGTCCAAACATTTTAAAGTTGTCCATTCTGCCAAGTGTACATACGTTCTATTCTTTTGAGTAACAAAACTTTGACAGTTTGCAAGATAGCGGGGAAGACGTTGGTTGAAGCATCCCAATTTTACCTCATTGTTTGACTTGAGTAACTGGTGAGGAATTGAATGCAGGGATTTGGGCTGCACGGTGGCACAGCGGGAGAGCTATTGCCTTACAGTGCCAGAGGCTCGCGGGTTCGATCCCAACTACGGGATGCTGTCTGTACGGAGTTTGTGCGTTCTCCCCGTGACCTGCGTGGGATTTCTCCAAGATCTTCGGTTTCCTCCCACACTCCAAAGATGTACAGGTTTGCAGGTTAATTGGCTTGGTATCAATGTAAAATAGTCCCTCGTGTTAGTGTGCGGGGATCGCTGGTCAGTGCGGACTCGGTGGGCCGAAGGGCCTGTTTCCTCCCTGCATCTCTAAACCAAACTAAAAGATCAGGCAAGGGAATCCATGGGCTACTGTTGTCCTGCTTAGTTTTACTGTTTGTATCACAGGCTAGATGGGTCCCAACCCGAAACGTCGCTGGTCCTTTCCCTCCACAGTTGCCACCTGACCCGCTGAATTCCTCCTGCACTTTGTGTTGTGATAACCAGCTGCCTGGACTCCAGGTCTGTACCTTCAACATCGAATGCCATCATGTCAACTGGCCAATTTAACTTCAGTTAATTAAATAACCAGCAGACTCAGCACATGTTAATACAATCATAGAGTTATACAGCGTGGGAACAGGCCCTTCAGTCCAACTTGCCCATGCCGACCAACTTTCCTCATCTACACTAGTCCCTCCTGCCTGTGTTTGGCCCATATCCTTCTAAACCTATCCTATCCTGTCCAAATGTCTCTTAAATGTTACGATAACACCTGCCTCAACTACCTCCTCTTGCAGCTCGTTTCATGCTCATCATCCTTGTGTACCAAAAAAAGTTGATCCTCAGATTCTCATTAAATCTTTGCCACCTCACGTTGTAGCTATGCCCCCCCCCCCTGGTTCTTGATTCCCCTACTCTGGTTAAAAGACTGTGTGCAATCACTCTATCCATTCCAAAGGGTGGTCTTCAGTAAACCCTCAACATGACAGACCTTCCTGTGCCAGCTTCCATCCATGGAATCTCTTTACGAGGCTTGTGTGTGTAGGAAGGGACTGAAGATGCTGGTTTACACCAAAGATAGACACATCATGCTGGAGATAACTCAGCAGGACAGGCAGCATCTCTGGAGAGAAGGAATTTCTATTCTGAAGAAGGCACCCTTCTTCAGAAGGATCGCAATCCGAAACGTCACCCGTTCCTCCTTCTCTCCAGAGATGCGGCCTGTCCCGCTGGGTTAGTTACGCCAGCATTTTGTGTCTATCTTTAGTGGATGAGGCTTGGTTTTCATGGCTGTGCTGATGGGTTGTGGGCTGGAGGTTGGCGGTGAACATCTCTTGCTGTGTGGTGGATTAGTTAGAGTTGCTTCTCATTGAACCAGACGGGTAGGAGGCAGAGCCTGCTACTTACGTGCTAACATCAGTAATACTATAACCTGGCTGTGGAAGAGTGTCCTCTCGCCCTATCACTGGCTGCTTGCTCAGAGCTGTGGGAACTAATTGTGCAAAGGCAGCCTGTGGTATTTTCCTCATTTATAAACTTAGTTTAGTTTATTGAATCAGCGCGGAAGCAGGCGCTTCGGCCCGCGATCCCCGTACACCAGCACTATCCTGCATACTCAAGGGACAACGTACAATTATACCAAGCCGATTGACCTACAAACCTGTACGTCTTTGGAGTGTGGGATGAAACCGAAGATCCCGGAGAAAACCCACGCAGGTCACGGGGAGAACGTACAAACTCCGTACAGACAAACACCCGTAGTCGGGGTCGAACCCGGGTCTCTGGCGCTGTGAGGCAGCAACTCTACCGCTGCGCCACTGTTCCACCTTGATATGATATCTGGATATGATCGGACTCTTGGATATGGAGATCAGTAGAGACTGTTACATATAACTCTGATGATTGTCGAGGAAGAAAAAGCCATGAATAAGAAGTGTTAGTGATATGATTAAAGCGGTTTTTAATCTCATTGAAAATTTTGCCATTGATCACGATTATAGAACCAGTGAAGGACGTCTGAGAGTTGTTGTCTGCTCTGCAATATTTAATATACGAAGTTACTGAGTCTGTTTTATGACATGAATATTTAGTAAGCACATGTACACATCCCCACTCCAATTCCATAAGAGATCTCGAGCCCTTTCATGTGCAGGAAAGAACTGCAGATGCTGGTTTAAATGAAATGTAGACACAAAATGCTGGAGTAACTCAGCAGGGCAGGCAGCATCTCTGGAGAGGGTGACCTCTCGGGTCGAGACCCTTCTTCAGACTGGACTTCAGTCTTCAGTCTGAAGATGGGTCTCGACCCGAAACGTTGCCCATTCCTTCTCTCCAGAGATGCTGCCTGTCCCGCTGAGTTACTCCAGCATTTTGTGTCCATCTTCAAGCCCTTTCAAGATAACTCAGGTTTCCACTCGGCATTTTGAAAGGGATTTCAGATTTTATGATGTTCAGTAATGAAAGCAGTGAATAAACACTTTACTCAATAAAAGATGCATGAGATCGCGAAAAGTAGGCAGTTGCCAAACTGATAGCTCGCAAAATAAAAAGAACAAATTGGTAGGAGCTGAAGTTGGTAATACATTTTCTATTGAGGAATTGGCAATAAATTCCAAGCAGTAATCAATTTTCATTAAGAATTCTGAAGTGGTTGAGTGTGTTCATCGGTATTTTCTCATGGAATGTCCATGGCACACAGATAGAGAGCCTTTAGTAGACAAAAATGCTGGAGAAACTCAGCGGGTGAGGCAGCATCTATGGAACGGAGGAATAGGCGACGTTTCGGGTCGTTCCTTCGCTCCATAGATGCTGCCTCACCCGCTGAGTTTCTCCAGCATTTTCGTCTACCTTCGATTTTTTTTCAGCCTCTGCAGTTCTTTCTTAAGCTTTACTTTAGTAGTTTACTTCAGAGATGCAGCACAGAAGCAGGCCCTTCGGCCCACCGAGTCTGTGCCGGCCAGTGATCACCCCGTACACTAGCACTATCCTACACACACTAGGGACATTTAGAATCTTTACCAAAGCCAATTAACCTACAAGCCTGTATGTCTTTGGGATGTGGGAGGAAACCGGAGCATCCGGAGAAAACCCACGCAGGTCACGGGGAGAAGGTACAAACTCCGTACGGACAAGCACCCGTGGTCAGGATTGAACCCGGATGTCTGGCGCTGTGAGGCAGCGACTCTGCCGCTGGGGCCACTGTGCCGCCCTAACAGTGCCATGAGAGAGAGTTAGGACACAAGACTGTGGGAGGTTGCGGGGACGTAAGGGCCATCTGACATGGCACTGAATGTTGAGCAACATACCAAGTGCTGAAGGAACTCGGCATTATAAGATCATAAGACCGATGAGCAGAATTAGGCCATTTGGCCCATCGAATCTGCTCCGCCATTTGATCATGGGTGCAGGAGTAGGCCATTCAGCTCTTCGAGCCAGCACCGCCTCTGGAATTCTCTGCCTCAGAGGGCGGTGGAGGCCGGTTCTCTGGATACTTTCAAGAAAGAGCTAGATAGGGCTCTTAAAAATAGCGCAGTCAGGGGATATGGGGAGAAGGCAGGAACGGGGTACTGATTGGGGATGATCAGCCATGATCACATTGAATGGCGGTGCTGGCTCGAAGGGCCGAATGGCCTACTCCTGCACCTATTGTCTATTGTCTATAAAGCACAAACATGCAAGCTGCATCAGTACCTTCTCGACACTTTTGGTCATGATGGCAATTTTACAGATCTTGTTTGTGACCCGCAACATTTATGAGCCAGCTAGTGTGGGTTTGAGCAGGGAAAGGCAGCAACTGTTAATAGAACACTTAATGAGCGATCCTGACAACTGATGCATTGTAATAACCTGAGATTATAATGATTTTTATTTTTTTATTTCTCTCTGTTAGATTTGCGATCAAAAGAGACTGTTGGCTTCTAATTGCTATCTTAGCCACTCTGAGCAGAACTTAATTACAGTACTTAGCCGAGGAAAAAAAGCAACCCTGTAGAGAAATGAGATCAGAGAGTAAGCCGTCCCCGCGTAGAGGCCAAAATGACAGTTACCACGGCAACTGGCGGCATGGCAGAATGCCTATACCCAAGGGAAAGTGTACAGGCGGTATTGTTCTTCAGAAATAAAGGTCTTATCTGTTGATTAAAAATCTGGCAATCTGATGAAAACGAATGATAAAAGATAAAGTTATTACTAAAGAGAAGCAATCCTCTTCGGTCCAGCTTGCAGGGTGAATGGTTTAGCATTCTGCTTGTGTGAGATGTGAGCATCATTAATAGATTCACCTGAGCAGCGTTGAGATCCCAGTGCTGCAGCTCATCTCTCATCAGACTCAGTGTTTTTAAAAAAAAACATCATTGAGGCAGATATTTTAAGCATTTCAGAATCGGAATTCATTGCCACAGCAGGTTGTGGAGGCCAAGTCAATGGGTATTTTTTTAAGGCAGGGATAGATGGATTCTTAGGCAGACACAAAATGCTGGAGCAACTCAGCAGGACAGGCAGCATCTCCGGAGGAACGCCCATTCCTTCTCTCCGAAGATGCTGCCTGTCAACGCTGAGTTGCTCCAGCGTTTTGTGTCTGCCTTCGATTTGGACCGGCATCTGCAGTTCTTTCCTACACATAGATAGATTCTTGAGTAGTACGGGTGTTATGGGGAGTTAGTCAGGGGTTATGGGGATAAGGCAGGAGAATGTGGTTGAGAGGGGAAGATAGACCAGCCATGATTGAATGGCAGAGTACACTTGATGGGCCGAATGGCCTAATTCTGCTCCTGTCACTTATGAATAATAACTAGGATGCGAAGGCACACAGCACACAGCCTTGCATTCTTGGTAGGGTCTTTGAATTTGCATTGTTTCACTGGTGAATAAATCACCAGATGTACTAAAAAGGAGCTTGTCTACTAACCTGTGAAGAAACAGTATTAAATCAACAGGCGCAAGCCAAGCAATTTACATTTGAACCAATGTAGAGTTTCATGTCAAGCTTGTCACGGAGTCTTTGCACGGGAAACAGGCCATTCGGCCCAATTTGTCCATGCTGACCAAGACGCCTCATCAGGGATGTAACAGTGGCGCAGCGGTGGAGTTGTTGCCTCGCAGCGCCCAGAGACCCGGGTTCGATCCTGACGGCGGCTGCTGTCTGTGCGGAGTTTGTACGTTCTCACTGTGACCGTGTGGGTTTTCTCTGGGTGCTCCAGTTTCCTCCCACATTGGGTCTGGTTGTAAATTGTCCACAGTGTGTCGGATAGTGTTAGTGGACGGGGATCGTTGGTCTGCATGGACTCTGGGGTGGGAGGGGGGGGTGTGGGGGGGCGCGAAGGGTCTGTTTCCACACTGTATCTGTAACCTAAACCAAACTACAAGTGTTGTAGGTCCATAAAGTCCAGCCAGCTGACTACCCTAGCCTTTAATTGCCTAATTGCAAAGATATGTTCCCCAATTGTGTGGTGGCTTATGTGTTTGAGCGTAAAATCATTGAATTTGGTGTTTGCCAGTATCACGCTGATCATTATGTTTAAGAAGGAACTGCAGATGCTGGAAAATCGAAGGTACACAAAAATGCTGGAGAAACTCAGCGGGTGCAGCAGCATCTATGGAGCGAAGGTTCCTTCGCTCCATAGATGCTGCTGCACCCGCTGAGTTTCTCCAGCATTTCTGTGTGCCTCACGCTGATCATTAATTGTACCGATACACTGTTCATTCACCATGTTACCTTTCAAACTATCTCTTGAGGTCAAAAGATAAGTTTTACAAGTGCGTGCTTCGTTCAGATGTTGATTGCTCTTCGTGTGATGTGGGCGACGGGTTTGGGCTGTGGTTCTTTTGGTCTAATTCCTGTGTTTCTTCTCTCTTTAGTTGCCCTCAGGTTGATATTATGCCACCTCAAGGTGAAGTCAGTGTGGGGGAGTCCAAGTTCTTCCTGTGTACTGGTAAGTCAGCCAAGGCCTGTCAAACGATTACGCTGATAGGAGCAGACGAACGTTGTGCCTCATCGGGCCAGGCATATTCAAATGGACCCATGACGACGTCCTGGGTTTTAGTTCACGGAAGGGTGATGGGCAGCTGGGAGCCTGGCGTGGGGGAGGGGATACGAACGGTCAAACCCAGGGAGAAGGAAGGAGCCACAAGGAACTGCAGGTGGCGGAATCTTGAGCAACGCACAGAGTGCTGGAGGAACTCTCTGGGTTGGGCAGCAACTCTGGAGAGAAGGAGTTGGTGACGTTTTGGGTCAAGACCCTTCTTCAGACTGTACATTTCTAACCTGTCCCTCACCCCGCCCCCTCACATCCTAGAAAACACTCATTCTTTCTTTTAAAATCTCTTTATTAGTTTTTTTTCCAAAAACCAAAACAAAACAAAAATAATGATGATAAACATAACAATGATATTGATACATAGGGATCAGGGTTACATTAATAACAGGTATAACCTAAATATGAGTCAAAATACACATTGAATATAGACCTCTATGTAAATATAGTTAAATGTTTAAAAGAAAACATATATATATATTTTTTTTTAAGATAAAAAGAAAAAAAAGAAAAAAAAGAGAAAAAAGGAAAAAACAAAACCCCCCTAAAGCAAAAACACAATCTGAGCTGCAAAGAATTTCAACAATTTAAGTCCCTGTTTGTCGTCAAGTCCGTTCCACCGTGACACTCAGTTCTCAACCCGAAACATCAATGACCCCTTCTGTGTGATTAGATGCTGCCTGTCCCACTGAGTTTCTCGGTAGTTTAATTTTTTGCGTTTTATTCCTCATTTGCTTCAAAGAGAAACAGCCCGCAGTGTATGTTAATATCAACAAGTCCCATAGAAGATGGGCAATGCAACCAAAACAAAACCAGACAGTGACAGATAACAGAGAGCTGCCATTCCTTGACTTGTACCAATACCATGGGAGTACTGATAGGATCACGGATCCGTCACGGGTAAAGCTAACAATATAGGCAGGCTATCAAAAACAGAATAACGTGCTTAGCACAGAATGCAGACATCTTGCCAAATGGAAAGAAAGAGTCCTTTGGGAAATCTGAGCCATTCATCACTCCACCAACAAGTAAAAATGACAAAACTCTTCAATTTCCGCCAAGAATGTTATCAGATCAACTTTTTAGTTTAGAGGTTCAGCGCCAAAACAGGCCCTTCGGCCCACCGAGTCCGCGCCGACTAGCGATCCCCGCACATTGACACTATCCCACACGCACCAGGGACAATTTATATGTACAGAAAGCCAATTAACATGCACACCTGCACGTCTTTGGAGTGTGGGAGGAAACCGAAGATCTCGGAGAAATCCCACGTGGTCACGGGGAGAACGTGCAGACCCCGTACAGACAGCGCCCGTAGTCAGAATTGAACACGGGTCTCTGGCGCTGTGAGGCAGGGACTCTACCGTTGCGCCACCGTGCCTCCCGCCTTTTACTTGAGGCAGTCGCAGGTTATGCAGAGGTGAACCGAACCACACGCTCAGGCCCTGCATGTCGTCTAATGCTGACAAACTGCAGGAGAGTGAGGGAGAGGAGACGACTCTGGAAGCAGCCGGCTCCTGGTAAACCACGCTCTCTTCCTGAAAGTGATTTATCTCCCCGCCAGCAAAAAACAGGGATAATGCATCAGACTTGATATCCAGTCGTGAATCACCCAGTCCCTGAGAGATGCTCGCCTACAGATACTGCGCACACGTGTCCAGATTCCCCTTAGAGCGCACACTGCGCACATACAGCCTTCAACACTCGTGGGTCTGAGCCATAGGGAGAGGGTGTGTAGGCTGGGAATCTATACCTTGCATCGCAGGAGGATGAGGGATGATCTTATAGAGGTGTACAAGATCATGAGAGGAATAGATCGGGTAGACGCACAGAGTCTCTTGTCCAGAGTAGGGGAATCGAGGACCAGAGGACATAGGTTTAAGGTGAGGGAGGAAAGATTTAATCGGAATCTGAGGGGTCACATTTTCACACAAAGGGTGGCGAGTGTATGGAACGAGCTGCCAGAGGAGGTGGTTGAGGCTGGGACTATTGCAACGTTTAAGAAACAGTTAGACAGGTACATGGATGGGACAGGTTTGGAGGGTTAAGGACCAAATGCGGGCTGGTGGGACTAGTGTAGCTGGGACATGTTGGCCGGCGTGGGCAAGTTGGGCCGAAGGGCCTGTTTCCACACAGTATCAGTCTATGACACTGCAAGTTACAAGCACTTTTCATAGCCATGGAAGGGCCATAATTCCCGAGCTGCAGATTGATGCAGAATTCCTGGAGGAATACTCAACCTTTAATGCTGAGCCGTTCCTTGCAAGCCGTCCACTTGTCCAGTAGGAGAGACAGTTTCCCCCTTTATCCTGCCTCTGACGCTCTCTCATGCGCTGTGTTGGTTATATTGCAGCTCAGTCTCCTCCAGGGGTAAATTGGCATTTTGCAACAGTCTCCTTATTGATCAATCTCACATTGCGGACATGTAACCAAATGTAATAACTGATCCCCATCAAAATCTGGGAAAATCATTCTGGGGGGGAGAGTTCCTGCATCAGCATTCCTGACACACGTGCCAGTAAAGCAAATCATTCCCCCCCCCCCTAGTCCATGGATGTTTGAGTCCCAAAGATTAACGGGATGAGAATCACTGCCCTCATGGAGTTGAGAGATACATTGTGGAAAAAGGCCCTTCGGCCCACCGAGTCCATGCCGACCTGCAATCACCCCGTACACTAGCACTATCCTACACACACACGCACACACACACACACACACAGGCACACGCACGCACACACACACACACGCACACACGCACACACACACACACACGCACACACACACACACACACACACACACACACACACGCACACAGGCACACACACACACGCACACACACAGACACGCGCACACACACACACACGCACACAGACACACACACACACACACACACACACACACACACACACACACATACACACACGCACACACACACACACACGCACACACACACACACACACAGACACACACACACACACACACAGACACACACATACACACACACACACACACAGACACACACACACACACACACACACACACACACACACACACAGAGACACACACACGCACGCACGCACACACACACACACACACACACACACACACACACACATACACACACACACACACACACACACACACACGGGGCAATTCACAGAAGCCAATTAACCTACAAACCTGCACGTCTTTGGAGTGTGGGAGGAAACCGGAGCACCCGGAGAAAACCCACGCGGTCACAGGGAGAACGTGCGAATTCTGTCCACTTACAGCAGCCGTGGTCAGGATCGAACCCGGGTCCCCGGCGTGTCAGGCAGCAACTCTACCGCTGTGCCACCATGCCACACCAATAGATTTCCCAGAGGGAAATTCTCACATCCATTATAGATGCAGAAATGAAACAAAAATCTCCATTTTGAACTTGCTATGAATTTGATGTAACCAATCAGATTGGCCAAGGAAAGTTTCACCGTGCTTGGGATGAAAATTAGAGATTTTTTTAACGCAATAAAAATAGGGCTCGTTTAAAGATGCTACGACATGTTTTTCAGTAGTTTAGTTTCGAGATATAGCGCGGAAACAGGCCCTTCGGCCCACCGAGCGGCGATCCCCACACACTAACACTATCCTACACGCAGGGACAATTTTTACCAAAGCAAATTAACCTACAAACCTGCATGTCTTTGGACTGTGGGAGGAGACCGGAGCTCGCAGCAAAACCCCCACGCTGGTCACGGGGAGAACATGCAAACTCCGTACAGACAGCATCCGTAGTCAGGATCAAACACAGGTCTCGGGCGCTGTGAGGCAGCAACTCTACCGCTGCGCCACCGTGGTTCAGAACAGGAGGAATGCCGTCTGTGAAGATTGTAAAATGACAACTTGTTTATGATGACAGATGTCTGCGACTTATTTAGAAAGTCTAGAGTTGGTTCACGTCAACAGATAATTAAATTAGAGGCATTAGTCATTCATTTGGTGAAATTTAGATTGAATAAACATTGAAATGGACCATCACCTCCAATACACTGACATTAACATGAATATTGCACTTCATCATAAACTTTCCGAATGATCCAGTATTTTAATTGATTTAATTGTGGCGATTATGCGGTTAGCTGTTTAGTCCTATTTTAAAATATATAATTAGGTTGGCATCCGTCCATCTGCGAGAGATGATGGTGTGGCTTTGACATTGTCCTGAAGATAGACATAAAATGCTGGAGTAACTCAGCGGGGCAGGCAGCATCTGCGGAGAGGAGGAATGGCTGATGTGTCGGGTCGAGACCCTTCTTCAACGTTGCCCTGCTTGGAGAGGGGAATGTTTCACCTGTGCTGGCATTTCCCGCTGTGGCTGACGAGGCTTGTCCATGACAGGCAGACTCTCCCACAGCTACAACAGGTGATGTTGTCTGACATTTAGACCAGAGATTACAACATAAAAACAGGCCCTTCGGCCCACTGAGTCCCTGCCAACCAGCCTCTCCTGCCAACCTTGTACACTAGCACTCTCCTACACACTGGGGACAGTTTACAAAAGCCAAATAACCTACAAACCATTGAATCTCATTGAAACATATAAGATTGTTAAGGGCTTGGACACGCTAGAGGCAGGAAACATGTTCCCGATGTTGGGGGAGTCCAGAACCAGGGGTCACAGTTTAAGAATAAGGAGTAAGCCATTTAGAACGGAGACGAGGAAACACTTTTTCTCACAGAGAGTGGTGAGTCTGTGGAATTCTCTGCCTCAGAGGGCGGTGGAGGTGGGTTCTCTGGATGCTTTCAAGAGAGAGCTAGATAGGGCTCTTAAAAATAGCGGAGTCAGGGGATATGGGGAGAAGGCAGGAACGGGGTACTGCTTGGGGATGATCAGCCATGATCACATCGAAGGGCCAAATGGCCTACTCCTGCACCTATTATCTATTGTCTATTGTCATAAACCGGTACATTTATGGAATGTGGGAGACTCGGGTTTGATCCTGACTACGGGTACTGTCAGTACGGAGTTTGTGCGTTCTCCCTGTGACCTGCGTGGGTTTTCCCAAGGTGCTCATGGAGTCTTTTACTCCCCTGTTGCTTGAAATCACCTCATTTGTCCTGTTCGGGATGTTTGCAGGACCCTGAGTTTGAGGTTAGTTTATGGTCACTTCTGCTGCGTGCTATCCAGTCAGCGGAAGGACTATACATGCATGTCACTTCCAGCTGAACAGAACCATGAATGAGAAACAGCCAGTGTGTCCGTCCATCTTGCGGGAGAAGTCATCGCATTAAGTTACCAATTCAGTCACGCCACCTTTTTGTAGCTAACACATGCAGGACCGGAATTCATTTAGTTTAGTTTAGTTTAGAGATACAGTGTGGAAACAGGCCTATCGGCCCAACGAGTCCGCACCGACCAGTGATCCCCGCACATTCACACTACCGTACACACACAAGGGACATTGTAATGGTCCTGTCCCACTTAGGTGATTTGTTGGGCGACTACAGGCGACTGCCGCAAATTTTTCAACATGTTGAAACATTTTCGGCGACAGTGGCGACAATTTTTGCTGTCATAGGTTTACGTGGATGCTCTCGTAGGTTGTCGCCAGGTGTTGCAGGTGAATTCCATTAAAACTAGTCCCTGGCAGTCACCTAAAGAGTCCCCTAAGTGGGACAGGCCCTTAACATTCCTATCGAGCCAATTAACCTATAAACCAGTACGTCTTTGGAGTGTGGGAGGAAACCGAAGATCTCGGAGAAAACCCACGAGGTCACGGGGAGAACGTACAAACTCCGCACAGACAGCACCCGTAGTCAGGATTGAATCCAGGTCTCTGGCGCTGCAAGCCGGCAACTCTACCGCATTAATTTAAGGTTTTCCTTAAGGACCGGATTTCATTTCTATTTCTTTAAAGGATGATTTGCAAAATGCTGCGTTTGCCTTTTTGTGCCGACCTCTGTTCAGAATAGCTGCCCTGTAATTAAAATGGCCTCTGCTGGGCTGTGATTGCGCAGTTGCCGGAGTTGTTTGGCTGTGGGCAGAGCTGATGGCTTCATGTGTAGGAAAGAACTGCAGATGCTGGTTTAAGTCGAAGGTGGACACAAAAAGCTGGAGTAACTCAGCGGGACAGGCAGCATCTCTGGAGAGAAGGAATGGGTGACGTTTCGGGTCGAGACCCTTCTTCAGACAGATGTCAGGGGAGTGAGCGGTACAGAGATAGAATGTAGTCAGAGACAGTATGACTGGTCGGAGGACTGGGAAGGGGGATAGGATGGAGAGAGAGGGAGATCTTAATGCTGCTGCTTTCCCCACCTGAATTCTGGATTGACTTTAGATTTTAATTCATTCCTTTTAATGTTGGATACCTGTCCATCGGGAATCCATCTCCGCAACGCAACATTATCCTGCCTGGGATGGATCTCAACCAACCCCACCACAAATCACAGGCAGAGAGACACAAAATGCTGGAGTAACTCAGTGGGTCAGGCAGCATCGCTGGAGAAAAAGGAATAGGTGATGTTTCGGGTCGAGACACTTCTTCAGACCAGCTTTTTGTGTCTATCCGGTTTGAACCAGCATCTGCGGTTTAAAGGACGGCGCAGCGGTAGAGTTGCTGCCTTGCAGCATTTACAGCGCCACAGACCCAGGTTCGATCCCGACTTCAGGCGCAGTTTGCACGCTCTCCCTGTGACCGCGTGCGTGGGTTTTCTCATGGGTGCTCAGGTTTCCTCCCACACTCCAAAGACGTACAGGTTTGTTGGCTTAGATACATAGATACATAGAAAATAGGTGCAGGAGTAGGCCATTCGGCCCTTCGAGCCTGCACCGCCATTCAATATGATCATGGCTGATCATCCAACTCAGTATCCCGTACCTGCCTTCTCTCCATACCCCCTGATCCCCTTAGCCACAAGGGCCACATCTAACTCCCTCTTAAATATAGCCAATGAACTGGCCTCAACTACCCTCTGTGGCAGAGAGTTCCAGAGATTCACCACTCTCTGTGTGAAAAAGGTTTTTCCTCATCTCGGTCTTAAAGGATTTCCCCCTTATCCTTAATTGGCTTCGGAAAAGGTTGTCAATTATCCCTAATGTGGAGGAGTGTGCTAGTGTAGGGGGGTCGCTGGTTGACACCGACTCGGTGGGCCGAAGGGACTATTTCCTCACTGTAACTCCAAACTAAACCAAACTAAACTAATGCCTCAGTCTCCTCCACTCCATGGAGAGCCGTCAATGCCTATCCACCAAAGGGCACAAAGTGCTGATAATTTAACTATTTATGGGTTCCCATGCATTATTCTAACGTACAGAATAATAGTCCAGGCTGCCAGTTATCTCAAGGCCACTTATTTTGCGTTTAGTTTAGAGATACAGCACGGAAACAGGCCTTTCGGCCCACCGAATCTGTGCCAACTATCACCACCCACACATTAACACTATCCTTCACACACCAAGGACAATTTGCAAATTTACCAAGCCAACTAACCGACAAACCTGTACGTCTTTTGTTAAATATCTGTACGCATGGATATCAACGTTGACCTTGGCCATTGTGCTTGTTATTGATCTAGCAGGGAGTCAGGGGTTAGGGGGAGAAGGCGGGAGAAAGGGGTTAGGAGGGAGAGATGGATCAGCCACGATTGAATGGTGGAGTGGACTTGATGGGCCGAATGGCCTAATTCTGTTCCTATCACTTATGAACTTACAAAACATCCATTCTCAAACATCCGTGACTGAAGAAGTGCGAAGTTTTTGTTGGCCTAGACTGGCAAATGGTTATCTGTGGGATGTTGACCTGCATGGAGGAATGCACTCAGACGCTGGCTGTTATTTTGGGAAACCACTAGACAGATTCAGCTATAAATAAGCGTGCGATGGTGCACATCACTGCCAACCTCAGACACACTAACATTCCTGTAGAAGCAAGGAACTGCATATGCTGGTTTACTTTTTTTTAAAAAGGGCACATAGTGCTGGAGTAACTCAGCGGGTCAGGCAGCATCTCTGGAGATTATGGATGGGTGACTTTTCGGGTCTGGACCCTTCTGCAGATTGATTCAAACATGGATAGGTGAAGTCGATAGGTGTGTCTGAAGAAGGATTCTGACCCGAAATGTCACCTATTCATTTTCTCCAGAGATTCTGCCTGACCCGCTGAATTGCTCCAGCATTTTGTGTTTATCTTCAGTATAAACCAGCATCTGCAGTTCCTTGTGTAGGGAAGAAGGGTCTGAAAGAGATACTGCCTCCACATGGGTAGATGATGTTTCAGGTCAGAGCCCTTCATCGATCCATGTTCTCCAGAGATGCTGCCCGACACGCTGAGTTACTCCAGTACTTTGCATCTTCCTTTTAAGCCAAAATTCCTTTTCAATACGCGTTCTATTAGAGTCATACAGCACGGAGCAGGCCCTTCGGCCCGACTCATCCATACCGACCAAGGCTAAGGGGTGATGAGGGGGGACCTTATAGAGGTGTACAAAATCATGAGAGGAATAGATCGGGTAGACGCACAGAGTCACTTGCCCAGAGTAGGGGAAACAAGAACCAGAGGGCATAGGTTTAAGGTGAAGGGGGAAAGATTTAACAGGTATCTGAGGGGTAGCTTTTTCACACAAGAGGTGGTGGGTGTGTGGAACAAGCTGCCAGAGGAGATAGTTGTGACAGGGACTATCGCTACGTTTAAGAAATAGTTAGACCGATACATGGATAGGACAGGTTTGGAGGGATATGGGCCAAACACAGGCAGGTGGGACTAGTGTAGATGGGACATGTTGGTCGGGTTGCGCAAGTTGGGCCAAAGGTCCTGTTTCCACGCTGTATCACTCTATGACTCTAAGCTTGTCCCTTTTGCTTACGTTTGGCCCATATCCCTCTAAACCTTTCCTATGCAAGCACCTAATGGATGTAGGTACACTACCTGCCTCAACTGCCTCCTCTGGCAGCTCGTTCCATACACCCATCATATACCCACCTTCTGAACCTTCTGAATTTTGTAGTCGGCAGGGCAGTACTCTGCATATCGCCAACTTGGACAATTTTTACATTTTTATCAAGCCAATTAACCTACAAACCTGTACGTTTTTGGAGTGTGGGAGGAAACTGAAGATCTCGGCGAAAACCCACGCAGATCACGGGGAGAACGTACAAACTCCGTACAGATAGTCGGGATCGAACCCGGGCCTCTGGCGCTGCATTTTGCTGTAAGGCAGCAACTCTACCGCTGTGCCACCGTGACCACCAGTCTCTGAGTGAAAAAGTTCTGACCTCCGATCTGCCACATTGGCATCTGACGTGCAGGCTGTAGACACAAAAAGCTGGAGTAACCCAGCGGGAGGGATGTGCCATCCCGACTGTGTGACGTCCTTGCCTTTGGAGAGCTGCTCCCTTTTGCCAGGGGAGTGTAAAATCCTCCATCGATGAATGTTTGCTCCTCGTTGAGATTTTCCTTTCTAATTTCAGTGACCGGGGATGCCAGCATCATTTCCTGGTACCTGCCAAACGGGGACAAGATAGACCCGAATCAGCAGCGGATCGTCGTGGTCAAAGTAAGCGACATATCTTCCAGTCTCACCCTGTACAGCGCCAACGTGGATGACGCGGGGATTTACAAATGCGTGGCCACCTCGAAGGACGGAAATGAATCCGAGGCCACCGTTAACGTCAAGATCTATCGTAAGTCACCGATCAGTATCTTGTGTTTCTTTTGGGTAGAACCGCACGTTGGAAAAATATCGTGCTCGTTCCTCGTTGGTTCATCCGCTCGCATTGTGAAATCAGAACGTTAGGCTGGTGACGATGAGGTTTTACATGAGGTTTTTAATTTCCTTTGTTAATGTTAGTCTGGCATTTGGGGGGTGGGGGGAGGTGAGAGAACAAGGAGGGACTGTGGGAAGAATGGGGGAGGGAATGTGGAAGGAAGAGGGACTATATTGAATACTTTTGCGCCCTTTACATGGGGACTTGCATAATTGTACTGCGTGCAAAGAATCTCGCTGTACCAAGTACACGGGTATCAATCAGCGTATTGAACGACCGTACTGATGCCCGCTGTCGAGCCGCAACCCCATGGGGCTGTGGAGCGGGATTCGTGACAATGTCTGGCGTACGTGCCGCGGATGTTCGTGCGTGCCACGGATGTTCTCCGCAGTTGATCCGGCGGTGGGATTAACCGGGCCGGGGCTGGGGAAGCGCGCGTGTGCGGTGGTGTTGTGTGTTTTTTGCAGCTCTGTGATTTTATCGTCCGCAGAAAAGCTGGAGTTCAGGAACGCTCCGTCTCCACAGGAGTTCAAGGTGGGCGAGGACGCCGTGGTCATTTGCGACTCGGTCAGCTCGCCCCCACCCACCATCACCTGGAAACACCGGGGCAGGGACGTGCTCCTGAGGAAAGACGGTGAGTAAAAAAAACACTCTCGCCCAGAGAGACGCTTCAGGCCATGTCTTGGCCGAAACTCGCTCGCCCCTCTCGGTTACTGATTGTTCACTTGTAGAAAGAAGTCTGGTGTATAGTCCCAGATGTTAGTGGTCACTGCGACCAGCCATATCTCCGTCCTGCAGGTGAAACTTGCAGCGTTACATAATATTGATGTGTACATCTTGGATGTTTGCAAGAGAGAGTTAGATTTAGCTCTTGGGGACTAATGGAATCAGGGGATGTGGAGAGAAAGCGGGAACGGGGGTACTGATTTTGGATGATCAGCCATGATCATATTGAACTCGAAGGGCCGAATGGCCTCTCCTGCGCCTAGTTTCTATGTACAGCACAGGAACAGGCCCTTCGGCCCACAGTGTCCATGCTGTACACGATGTAAATCTAGGCTAATCTCCTCTGCTCATGTTGGGGTTCACAGAATGTAACCCTCATGTAAGTTGGGGAGTGCCTGAACAGTGATTGTAATACAATAAGTTAATAATCAGTGATACTAGGTCACCATAACAGTGCAAACTAAGTGCCCAGTGCAATCACAATCACAGAAGGTCACAGTTGCTGGGGTTAGTGTTGCGCTCGAGAACCTGATGGTTCTTAAGTTCTACGACCAGAATTAGACCATTTGGCCCATCAAGTCTACACTGCCATTCAATCATGGCTGGTCTATATTTTCCTCTCAACTCCATTCTCCTGAAGAAAGGTTTTGGCCCGAAACGTTGCCTATTTCCTTCGCTCCATAGATGCTGCTGCACCCGCTGAGTTTCTCCAGCATTTTTGTCTACCTTTGGCCTCTGCAGACATCTGCAGACCCACAAGTAGACGACCCTATGGAGAGGAGAGGACGGTCATACACGTTGCGAGTGCCCGTCGATGATTCTATGTTTCACACAGTAAGCTTTGGTCCTTGTCACTGGTCCAACAGTGGCCCATCCTTGTGTGTGGCAAAGTCACACAGTGGAGTGTAGAATCTGCCCAGGTTTAGCCAGAAGAAATTTGATAGCTGTAGTTTAGTCAAGGCATTGGAATGTTTAATATGGGAAATGTTGGCAGCTGTGTTGGTTCATTAGTTTTAGCTTGAGAGCCAACAATCAAATCACAGTACAAGTCTAGGAGCAGTGACATACTGTATTAACCAGGCCAGCTAACTACATTGTCAAACCGTTGTGACTTATTCCAGAGCTGCAAGAGAACACAGAGAAATTCTTCAGAACCCGAGTCTAATTAAGTCAATTTCTCCAGGTCCGTTGCTAGCTGAAAGTATTCACGTCTGTGAACCTTGCTCTGGGTACTCGTTGCCAGAAGTAGCCATGAGTGGGGTCGTTTTGATTAATATGGAAGGCTACATTTCCTAAAATCTTCCACATCTTTCTTCATGCCAGCATGGAAATCAAAGCAGAGAGAGAGAGAGAGAGATTTAACAAGACTGCTCTCATATTTTTTTGCTTATCCTATTTTCAAGGGCAGCCATGCGAGTTATGGGTGATGAGAGGATCAGAGTTAATCTTGGTCATTGAGGTTTTCATCGAGGGCTTGTACTCAACAGAGATTTTTTTTTAAGTTCTCTTGTTTTCAGATATGTTTACACCAATTAGCTCAAGCTAGTTTCTCCAGAGACCCGTACATGGAAAGCAATCAATATGCAGAGAGGTCTGTGTCTCACCTCTCCTTGTTGCTCAGGCCCTCTTTACTCTAGAGGTACGCTATGGGACTAGGCCCACCGAGACCACGCC
This sequence comes from Malacoraja senta, assembly GCA_038087875.1. NCBI lineage: Eukaryota > Metazoa > Chordata > Chondrichthyes > Rajiformes > Rajidae > Malacoraja > Malacoraja senta. The sequence goes on from CM075988.1 coordinate 21,131,674, forward strand.
GACCACGGATAAGCCCATATACTAGCACTAATTCCAAACACTAGGGACAAGTTTCAAATAGTAGAAGCTGATTAACCTACAAACCTGAACATCTTTGGAGGCTGGAAGGAAACCCGAGCACCCGGAGAAAACCCACGCGGTCGCAGGGAGAACGTGCAAACTCCCTACAGACAGCACCCGTGGTCGGGATGGAACCCCCGGGTCCCTGGCGCTGTAAGTCAGCAACTTTACCACCGTGCCGCCATGTTAGGCAACATCCTCGTCAAATCCTAGACAGTAGCACATGTGACCAGCGGTTAGCACCTACTTGCTCGGGGTGACGGCAGCCATTTCCTGATTCCCCTTGGAGGGAAATCGGAGGGAAGTGCCGAAGGTAAAGATGTTTAAAGCTGGTGTGAACATGAAAGGCAATCGAACCTCTCCCACGAGACACCATTACTGGATGGCGGTGACTAATAGCCAGAGAAGGATCTCGGGAATTAGCTGCCAGTGTCTTCCCGCTTAGTGACATGTTGTTGGGATTCACCCACCTGTTACTGACACAACCTTGACGCTCCAATTTACCTTTGGGTTGAAAAAGCACCTGGAACGCAAAAGTGGTGCAGATACACGAGGTTAATTCCCGGGATGGCGGGACTGTCATATGCTGAGAGAATTTAGTTCGGAGATACAGCGCGGAAACAGGCCCTTCGGCCCACCGAGTCCGCGCCGACCAGCGATCCCCGCACACTAACACTATCCTACACACACTAGGGGACAATTTACAATCTTTACCAGAAGCCAATTAACCTACAAACCCGCACGTCTTTGGAATGTGGGAGGAAACCGGAGCACCCGGAGAAAACCCACGCAGGTCACGGGGAGTGGACGTGCAAACTCCGCACAGACAGCACCCGTGGTCCTGGAGTAGAGAGAACTGGAATGTCGTTCGTCTAATCCTGAATTCCGCACTGGATATTCGCTGGTACGGCAATATCGATCTGAATGGAGCAGCTGGGCTTGTACACTCTGGAATTTAGAAGGATGAGAGGAAATCTTATTGAAACATATAAGCTTATTAAAGGTTTGGACACGCTAGAGGCAGGAAACATGTGCCCGATGTTGGGGGAGTCCAGAACCAGGGGCCACTGTTTAAGAATAAGGGGTAAGCCATTTAGAACGGAGATGAGGAAACACTTTTTCTCACAGAGAGTTGTGAGTCTGTGGAATTCTCTGCTTCATAGGGTGGTGGAGGCCAGTTCCCTGGATACTTTCAAGAGAGAGTTAGATAGGGCTCTTAAAGATAGCGGAGTCAGGGGATATGGGGAGAAGGCAGGAACGGGGTACTGATTGGGGATGATCAGCCATGATCACATTGAATGGCGGTGCTGGCTCGAAGGGCTGAATGGCCTACTCCTGCACCTATTGTCTTATTGTCTAATAAGGCAAGACAGCTGACAAGTAAATAAAATGCTGGAGTAACTCAGCAGTTCAGGCTGCATTTCTGGAGAGAAGGAATGGGAGATGTTTCGGTCGAGACCCTTCTTCAGGCATCTGCAGTTCTTTCCTACACAAGTAAATAAAATGTTCCCTCCGACTTAATGGCGAGAAGAAAATCCATGTGATTTACGATTTTAAATGGAAATAGCCATTAATCCCTGATTTATCTTTTTAAAGTTCTGCGGAGGCACCTAATTATTGTGTAATTTTCTGATGCGTTCTTGTGGATGTTGGCAACGACCGGAGTTTGCTACTGAATAAAAATGCTGCCGTGTCAGTCCAGGGCTCTGAGTGATCGCTTCAGTGATCAGTGTGAAACTAGCCAGGCAGTGTCCCACACATAAGTTCATATGTTCTTAGAGAAGAATTAGGCCATTCGGCCCATCAAGTCTACTCCGCCATTCAATCATGGACGATCTATCTCTCCCTCTTGATCCCAGTCTTCTGCCTTCTCCCCATAACCCTTGACACCCATACTAATCAACAACACACAATCCCTTAGCCCACACCAATCCCAGTGTCCCATACCAATCCCAGTGTCCCCACACCAATCCCAGTCCTACACCAATCCCAGTGTCCCCATACCAATCCCAGTGTCCCCACACCAATCCCAGTGTCCCCACACCAATCCCAGTCCTACACCAATCCCAGTGTCCCCACACCAATCCCACAGTCCCCACACCAATCCCACAGTCCCCACACCAATCCCAGTCCTACACCAATCCCAGTGTCCCCATACCAATCCCAGTGTCCCCACACCAATCCCAGTGTCCCCACACCAATCCCAGTCCTACACCAATCCCAGTGTCCCCACACCAATCCCACAGTCCCCACACCAATCCCACAGTCCCCACACCAATCCCAGTCCTACACCAATCCCAGTGTCCCCACACCAATCCCACAGTCCCCACACCAATCCCAGTCCTACACCAATCCCAGTGTCCCCACACCAATCCCACAGTCCCCACACCAATCCCAGTCCTACACCAATCCCAGTGTCCCCACACCAATCCCAGTGTCCAACACAAAGCCCATTGTCTCACATCAACTCTACCCCTTTGCCACTGGTCGCAGGGCCCTTTAGATTCTGCCTGGTTGAAGCCCTTTGCCCCGTTACGGATATCTTAATTCGCTTCTAGATTCTGGTAAAGGAGGGTTCTCTGTGTGGTTTCTTTGCAGCTCTTGCAAAGCGGCCGGGTTTGATTTTTCTTCTTTGGCCGAATGACTCACGGGGATATTTTACTGACGTCATTTACGAAGTAATTAAAGGAAGGAGTCGCCCCCATTGATTCATCCCCACAGTCGGCTGTGACACACACACACTCTTCCCCGGACACAATGCCGCAGAGAGCCACTTGATTTAGGAATTCTTGACAGCTTTAATTTCCTGTGATGCGCAGGCCAGCATCAAAGTGCTCTTTAAGCAGCAGATAATTAAATGGGCGTCTGAGTGCGGTGTACCCAGCAATCAACCGACACGGAAGAAACTTGGGAAGTTTGCGGGTCATTCTAAACATTTTCCACCCGCATCCTGGGCGACCACTATCTATATGGACACAAAGTGCTGGAGTAACTCAGCGGGACAGGCAGCATCTCTGGAGAGAAGGAATGGCTGACCTTTCCGGTCGAGACCTTTCCTCAGACTGAGAGTCAGGGAAGAGGGAGTCTAGCGATATGGAGGGGTAAGGTGTTAAAAAGAAAGATCAAAGTAGATGATACTCCAGCATTTTGTGTCTATCTTTGGTGTGAACCAGCATTTGCAGTTCCTTCTTACACAACTGCCGTCTACCTCATTGGAGACCCTTGGACTATCTTTGATCGAACTTGACTGGCTTTATCTTGCACTAAATGTTATTCAGGATATTCTCTCAAGCAGTTTAGTTTAGTTCATTATCACATGTACCGAGGTACAGTGAAAAGCTTTCATGTATCTGTACACTGTGGATGGCTCGATTGTAATCATGTGTTGTCTTCCCGCTGACTGGTTGGCACGCAACAAAAGCTTTTCACTGGACCTCGGTACACATGACAATAAACTCAACTCAAACTCATTTTGTAATCGGCTTCCAAATGTCAAGATATTTTTATTGTGGTATGTACCGTTAACTGAATAATGTGTATACCGAGGTACAGTGAAAAGCTTTTGTTGCGTGCCAACCAGTCAGCGGAAAGACAACACATGATTACCATCGAGCCATTTACAGTATCGATACAAGATATGGGGAAGGTAGACAAAAATGCTGGAGAAACTCAGCGGGTGAGGCAGCATCTATGGAGCGAAGGAATAGGTGACGTTTCGGGTCGAGACCCTTCTTCAGACAAGATATGGGAATAACATTCAGTGCAAGATAAAGCCAGTAAAGCCCGACAAAAGATAGTCCGAGGGTCTCCATTGAGGTAGATAGTAGTTCATTGACTCATTGTGTAGGAAGGAACTGCAGATGCTGGTTTAAACCAAAGATAGACACAAAATGCTGGAGTAACTCAAGGGTCTCGACCTGAAACGTCACCCATTCCTTCATTGAATCATTGACTGTTTGGTCATGGAGGTGAGTGAGAGAGGGTGGACACAAAATGCTGGAGCAACTCAGCGGGTGAGGCAGCATCTCAGGAGAGAAGGAATGGGCGACGTTTCGGGTCGAGACCCTTCTTCAAGAGAGGTTGTGCTGGGGGTTACACCAGCATTGAACAGACATCTGTTTGCAGGGATGGACACAGTGTTGGAGTAACTCAGCAGGATGAGGCAGCATCTTAGGAGAACATGAAGAGGTGACGTGATGGGTCGGGAGCCTTAAACCTAACATTCCAGCTTCTCAACTCCCAACGTCCCAACTTCATCATCTAAACAGGGTCGCAGTTTAAGGATAAGGGGAAGGCCATTTAGGACTGTGATGAGAAAACCCTTTTTCACCCTGAGAGTTGTGAATCTGTGGAATTCTATGCCACAGAAGGCAGTGCAGATCGATTCACTGGATGTATTCAAGATGGAGTTAGTTATAGCTCTTGGGGCTAACAGAATCAAGGGATATGGGGAGAAAGCAGGAACGGGGTACTAATTCTGGATGATTAGCCATGATCATATTGAATGGCGGTGCTGACTCGAAGGGCCGAATGGCCTACTCCTGCACCTGTCTATTGTCTATTGTCTAAAAGCCTTCTTCATCACCCCATCTACCAGCGACACAACTCCCAGGGAACCATGTACTTGTACTTCTAGATCCCTCTGCTCTTTCTATTCCATATTTATTCATTTATTTATTTCATATTTAATTAACGGTACACTCATGCTGAACATGAATGCTCTCTTTCAATAAAGAATGCTGCCTTGCAAACATTGTAGGGAACACTTCTTCACCTCAGTGCTTGTTCCAGTTATACTATTGTGGAAAACTAAATAAAATGGGCATGAAAAATATGAAAGGATTCACATTACAGTATCAAAACCACTGCCTTAAATCTCAAGAGGAGTATGCAGTGGTGTTTATTGACCCACTGAGTTACTTCAGCAGTTTGTGTCTTTTTTTTAAAAATTGCAATGTGGCATCTGCAGTTCTTAGTCATAGAATGATACAGCGTGGAAACAGGCCCTTCGGCCCAACTTGCCCACATCGGCCAACGTGTCCCAGCTTACACGTTAGATAGACCTCTTAAAGATAGAGGAGTCAAGGGAAATGGGGAGAAGGCTGGAACAGGGTACTGATTGTGGATGATCAGCCATGATCACATTGAATGATGGTGCTGGCTCGAAGGGCCAAATGGCCTACTCCTGCACCTATTGTCTATTGTCTATTGTCACTAGTCCCACCTGCCCATGTTTGGTCCATATCCCTCCAAACTTGTCCTATCCATGTACCTGTATAACTGTTTCGTAAATGTTGGGATAGTCCCAGCCTCAACTACCTCCACTGGCAGCTTGTTCCATACACCCACCACCCTTTGTGTGAAAAAGTTATCGCTCAGATTCCTATTAAATCTTTTCCCCTTCACCTTAAACCTATGTGCTTGTTCCTTGTTACTACATCTGTCTGCAGGCAACAGATTCACTCAGCTGAAGTATTTCTATTACTAAGAGAGATTTTGCTTGAAGTACAAATGCTGATGGCCTCATTTTTATTTTCTTATTTTTGCAGCTCGTTTCACGATGTTGCCGAACAAATACTTGCAAATCCACCACATTAAGAAGACAGATGAAGGCACTTACCGATGTGAGGGAAGAATCGCCGCCCGTGGAGAAATCAAATTCAAGGATATTCGGGTCATTGTTAATGGTAAGCCCTCGTTACTGCTGTCCCTGCTGGCCTTTGGTTAATCAGACACGCGACAATAGGGGTGGCACGGTGGCGCAGCGGCAGAGATGCTGCCTTACAGCGCTACCAGCGCCAGAGACCCAGGTTCGATCCCGACTATGGGTGCTGTCTGTATGTTCCCCCTGTGAACTGCGTGGGTTTTCTCCGAGATCTTCGGTTTCCTCCCACACTCCAAAGGCGTACAGGTTTGTAGGTTAATTGGCTTTCTATATATTTTTTTTAATGTAAATTGTCCCTAGTGTGTGTCGGCATGCGTCAGTGTGCGGTGATCGCTGGTCGGCGCGGACTCGGTGGGCCGAAGGGCCTGTTTCCACACTGTATCTCTAAACTAAACTACAATAGCTTTTCACTGTACCTTAGTACACGTTACAATAAACTAAACTAAAACTAGAAACACCTTCCATTTGCAGAGAGTCCAGATTACTGGGGCATTCCACATTCACCTTTCACCATAGAGTCATCGAGTCATAAAGTGTGGAAACAGGCCCATCTACAGAAGGTAAGACACCAAATGCTGGAGGAGCTCAGAGGGTCAGGCAGCATCTCTGGAGGAAAAGGTGATGTTTCGGCTTGGAACCCTTCTTCAGACTCACTGCGGAAAAGATTCCAACCTGAAACATCACCCACCCATGTTCTCCAGGGATGCTGCCTCACCCGTTGCTTTATTCCTGCACTTTGTGTCTGTCCGCATGTGTAGTTCCTTCCTACATACTTTGTATGCCCCATATACACTAGTCTCACCTATCTGTGTTTGGCCTGTATCCTTGCAAACCTATCCTATCCATGTACCTACCTTAAACGCTGCAATTGTCCCTGCCTCAACTATCTCCTCCGGCAGCTCGTTCCATACACCCACCACCCTTTGTGTAGAAAATGTTACCTCTCAGGTTCCTATTAAATCTTTCCTCCCCCCCCCCTCATCTTTAACCAGTGCCATCTGGTTTTCAATTCCCCTACCCTGGGCAAGAGGCTCTGTGCCTTTACCCGATCTATTCCTCTCACGGTTTTGTATTTAAAAATATTTGCCCCTCAGGTTCCTATTAAATCTTTACCCTCCTCACCGCACCTTTTCCCTTCCACAAGGTTCCCTCTCTTGAATCATCTCACAATCAATATGGCAATTTGTATGTAGGTGCAATGATACAAGTGTGGGAACTGCAGAAGGGCCATTGTTGGATGTGTTCAGCTCACTGTCACGCGCCATTTGCAATGTAGCGGTTTATGAGTGCGTAGCGATTGTAATATGAGTTTGTTGGCGGTCTTGGAGGGGAGGGATGCTCCTCAAACTGCGGAGCACCTTGGACAATACAGCGCGCCCCCTCCATGACACACTGGTCAACCTGAGAAGCACCTTCAGCAGCAGACTGGTTCCCCCAAGATGCAGCACAGAACGCCACAGGAGATCCTTAATCCCTGTGGCTATCAAACTGTACAACTCCTCCATCTGTAGACTGACTCCCCTCCCCCCCTCCCCCCCTGCCCACACCCCCCCTCCACCCAATCCCCAAATCTCTGGACACCCCCCCCCCAATCCTTTCCACTCGTCACTTTATAGGTATGTTACAATACTTACCTTCAGCAGCGCTGCAATTCTGCCACTGGCCGTGTGCGCGACTTTGGCGCCTTTGAGGGGGGGGCTGGGTTAAAACACGGGTTTCTCCTACCTTGTCCTGTATTATATTTCGTTGGAGTACAAGCTTTTCCTGAAAAATCGTTCCTATGGGCGTTTTGTGTATTTTTTATTTTTATTAAATCGACAATGTCAGCGCTGGAGTTATTTTAAAATCAGCTTTTAAAGCCGTCAACGCCGACAACGGGGACGGATTTCACACACGGGACAGGTAAACGAGTTTATTTTAATGTATAAAAGTGCTTCTTAAGAAGCCTTTTATTCATATTTTTTAATGCGAAACGGTGATTCTTTTCCCCGAACTAACGGCAGAATTTTTCATGCCGATACGGGGTTAAATTCACCGCAAATCAACGTTCCAAATGATCGCGTTCCAGAAAAACCCACTCGCAAAATGATTTAAATGGCAATTAATTTACAGGTATTAAACATTCAATTCCTTCCATTTGGCCTGTAAATCCATGACAATGAGATTTAAAAATTATGTTATATTGTGAATTCTTGTGTGAATGTTATTTGGACACTTAGGCTATTTAAAAATGTTAATCTATTCTTAAGAAATTGATAGATGTTTAGATCTAGTAATTGAATTTTGTAATTAGCTACAATTAGGTAACTAACTAATGATATGCTTTAATTTCATGTCATCTAAGTAAGATTGTTTCATATTTGTTTCAGTATGCTTCAATCTATAATAACTGAAAATGTCTTTCAGTTCTCTTAATTTTTAAGAAAGTTATGGGCTTTTGACTGTCCTCGATCACAGCTTTTGTGTTAAGTCAATGGAAAAGCAATAGGGAACAAGATGCTAATTTCCGAGTATGGAAATGGCCATAACTTTTTTAATACTGCAGATATGAAAGTGAATTAGGTGTCAAATTAAACTTCTTTTTATGCTTTATCTGATGGGATAAATTGCAGACTTGATTTTTAAAATCTCAAAATTTTGTAACATTGCTACACTTTAATTTCATGTTACATGTATCTTGTGTTTTATGACTGTTGGCGGATCAATTTCCCTCCTGGGATAAATAAAGTTCTATCATATTGCTAGCACCAGTCTGAAGAAGGGTCTTGACCCGAAACGTCACCCATTCCTCCTCTCCAGAGATGCTGCCTGTCCCGCTGAGTTACTCCAGCTTTTTGTGTGTTATCTTCGGGTTAAACCAGCATCTGCAGTTCCTTCTTACACAGTCCCCTGGGCTGGGCGCCTTCTTGGAAGTAATAGGTGGTAATGTTCCCATGACCGAGCCGTCAGGTTGGGATGGACAACTGAGGGGAGGTGCAGGAGGATCCTATTGTGAATGCAGCAGGTGATCCATCACCGCGGGTGTCATGGCGACCTGCCCCAGGTGTGCTTTGGATCCACAATTCTCCAGGTCTTTACGCACGTGCTCTCTATTTGTGTTCTAGTTCCTCCCAGCATCCGCGCCCCGGAAATGGTGGTGAACGCAACGGCTCACACCGGCAGACCCGTCACTTTGACCTGTCAGGCAGACGGATTCCCACAGCCACAGATAACCTGGCAACGGTAAGAGAAATACAGAATTATTTATATGTATGTACACACACACACATGCACACTTATACACACACATACATACATGTGCACACACACATACACATACATACATGCCACACACACGCAGGCATGCATACATATATACACATACATACACACACATATATATATGTATGTGTGTATGTACATATATATGAGCATATATATGTGTGTGTTAGTACATGTATATATATATACATATGCATATATATATACATGTACATACACACACACATGTGTGTATGTGTATATATGTGTGTGTATGTATGTGTGTATATATATATGTGTGAGTCTGTGTATGTGTATACCTTAGTATATGTGTGTGTGTATACCTGTGTATATATGTGTGTCTGTGTATACCTGTGTATGTATGTATGTGTGTGTACCTGTGTGTGTGTGTGTATATGTGTGTATACCTGTTTATGTATGTGTGTGTACCTGTGTGTGTGTGTATATATGTGTGTATACCTGTGTATGTGTATAGACCACGGGGGAGCTCCAACACGGAGACCACGTGGGCTTCAGTGAGCTTAGAGAGCAAGTGCGAGTTTGCATGACCTATTATGTGAGGCAGGGGATTGTGTGTATTCTTTGTTCTGTAACCCTGGTCCTGCTGATTGTGTTTGCAGAGAGGATATCATCATTGAAGCGGATGCCGACAAGTACTCTCTGACTGAGGATGGGTCTGAACTGATGATTCACAAAGTGGGGAAACAGGACGATGGGGAATATGTCTGCATGGCTCAGAATAAGGCCGGAGTGTACGAGCTGGAAATGACTCTACGTGTTTTCGGTAAGACCTCTCACTGTGAAATGTGTATTGATTTACGAGTGAAGGCATGGTGTGCTGCCAACTCCTCCCCTCACTGCCAAAGGCAGGCCTGACTTCAGGGCGTGAGGTTGGGCAGGCTGGGATTTTATTCCTTGGAAAGAAGAAAGATGGTGAATCTGTGGAATTCATTGCCACAGTGGGCTGTGGAGGCCGAGTCAATGGATATTTTTAAGGCAGAGATAGATCGATTCTTGATTAGTACGGGTGTCAAGGGTTATGGGGAGAAGGCAGGAGAATGGGGTTGAGAGGGAAAGATAGACCAGCCATGATTGAATGGCGGAGTAGACTAGATGCGGCAAATGGCCTAATTCTGCTCCTATCACTTATGATCTTATGAATGTTGTCCTCCCCTTAACCTGCGTGGGTTTTCTCCAGGATCTCCGGTTTCCTCCCACACTCCAAAGACGTACATGTTTGTAGGTCAATTGCTTTTGTATAATTATAAATTGTCCCAAGTGTGTGTAGGAAAGTGTAAGGGTGCGGGGATCGCTGGTTAGCACGGACTCGGTGGGCCGAAGGGCCTGTTTCTGCGCTGTATCTCTAAACTAAATTGAAAGAAAAAAGGAAATAATTTGAATGATGAAACTCAATGTGTAGTGAAACCCCATGTGATGGAACACTCAGTAAAGAAGCAGGTATTTTATATTTTGTTTAGTTTAGTTTAGTGGAAACAGGCCCTTCGTCTCACCGAGTCCATGCTGACCAACGATCACCCCATACACTAGTTCTATCCTCCACTCCAGGGACAATTTACAGAAGCCAATTAACCTGCAAACCCACACAGCTTAGGAATGTGAGAGGAAACCGGAGCACCCGGAGAAAACCCACGAGGTCCCAGGGAGAACGTGCAAACTCCACACAATCCCACGCTGTCACAGGGAGAACGTGCAAACTCCACACGGACAGCACCCGTAGTCAGGATCGAAGTCAGGTCTCTGGTGCTGTGAGGCACCAACTCTACTGCTGTGCCACTGATTCCGTTATATATAACCGCATCATGGGATAAACTGAATGATTTAAATCTTCTGGCAACGAGCTTGACGGAGCCAAGGTGTAAATCACGGGGACCTGTGGGGAGTTCGGTGATGCTGATGCACAACTTCTCACCCATTCATTTTAATTAATTTACTTCCTCCTGATGGACATGGCGCCGTGTGGCTGTGAGTCAGCTTTAGTGATCGCTCCCTGAAGTCCTGTCATATGAAGGACTGCGTTACGTCTGAAAATTGATTCCGACATTCATTACCTCCCAGTATGTCAGCAGTCACTGACACCGCAGTTGGAGAGGGTGGGCTGTGAACTGAAACCTTCTTCGGCAGCAGTTGACTTTGTGTGCAGGAAGGAACTGGTTTACACCGAAGGTAGACACAGAATGCAGGAGTAACTCAGCGGGACGGGCAGCATCTCTGGAGAGAAGGAATGGGCGACGTTTCGGGTCGAGACCTTTGTTCAGACCCTTCAGAAAGAAGGGACTCGACCCGAAACGTCACCCATTCCTTCTATCCAGAGATGCTGCCCGTCCCGCTGAGTTACTCCAGAGTTTTGTGTCTATATTCATGGCCAGAACCTCTGAAGAAAGGTTCTGAAGAAGACCACTGGGTGGGGGAAGGGGGAATGACTGGAAGCTGGAAAAAGAGCACAAAAGGGGGAAAATGGAAACATTTTCTTGCTCCCACCCTGTAAAATCAGTGTGAAGAAGGGTCTCTACCTGAAACGTCGCCCATTCCTTCTCTCCAGAGATGGTGTCTGAGTTACTCCATCATTTTGTGTCTATCTTCTGTTTAAACCCGCATCTGCTGAGTCCGGGGATATGGGGAGAAGGCAGGAATGGTGGTGCTGGCTCGAAGAGCCGGGTGGCCCACTCCTGCACCTATTGTCTATTGCAGTTCCTTCCTACACCTGTAGTTCCTTCCTCCGCACTCTCAGAATTAAGATCTTCCTTAAACGCCGATGAGGTTTTAATTTCTATTACTAAAATATACATCAGGGAAGCTTTTAACATTGTGCAAACTGCTCTGCCCCCAGAATAATTGCAATGCCCATAATCACTTCGAATCTGCTGAAAATGATGAGAGTCTAATAGTTTCCCTTTGCAGCTGCACATGATTCAAATTCCCCCAATTGGATCCGTGTCAGCTATCAAATAGAGTGCTTCTATGTTGCATAGACGAATGCCACTGCAGCCAATTGCTTCACCAGTTTAAGGGCTCTTATGTACCAGTTTCTGGAGTCAATGATGACATTGTACAGGGAAATTTAGGTTTGTGCAATTTTGGTTAAAGTCCTGCTTTTGTTGGAAGATTGCACTGCAAGTTATTCGTGAAGCACTTCAACATATAATTATACTCCAGTCGCATTGTTATCGAACCCTTGTTAATTTGTTCCTGCTGTCAAAATTAACCACCACTTCCTTTCTCTTTGCGTTTGAATTTAGTTAGGCCTGAAATCACCTACGTGGAGAATAAGACAGTGGTGGAGCTGGATGATCACATCACACTCACCTGTGAGGCCAAAGGTGACCCCACCCCCACCATCACCTGGATGAAAGGCAGCCACACCTACCGGGATGGTGAACAGGTAGGAGAATTACATGCAGTTAGTTGCACACTCTCCACCACGCGGCGATGAGCACAAACTTCACCCATGTGTCTTCTGTCATGCTTGCTTGCCCTCCAGATGAAACTTAACCTAAATCCACCTAACGTCCACAAGGGTGCATGATTTAGTTGCCTGTCCCTTCCATTTAGGGTTTAAGCAGAGCCGTTGGTGGTGACGGCATGGGATTGCCAATTCCCGCCACATACACAGGCTCCACTGATGTGCTGTCGTTGGAGAGGGCCCAGAGGAGGTTCACCAGAATGGTCGCGGGACTGATTGGGATAACGTATGATGAGCGTTTGACGGCACTGGGCCTGTAACTCACTGGAGTTTAGAAGGGTGCAGGGGGGACCTCATGAAAACTTACCGAATAGTGAAAGACCTGGATAGAGTGGATGTGGAAAAGATGTTTCCACTAGTGGGAGAGGCCAGGACCAGAGGCCATAACCTCAGAATAAAAGGACGTTCCTTGAGGAAGGAGATGAGGAGGAATTTCTTTGCTCAGTGGGTGGTGAATCGTTGCCACGTTGACAGTGCTGGAGGCCAATTCAATGAACATTTTTAAGACAGAGATTGACAGATTCTTGATTATTACGGGTGTCAGGGGTTATGAGGGGAAGGCAGGAGAATGGGGTTGTGAGGTTGATAGATCAGCCACGACTGAATGGCGATGGGCCGAATGCCCTAATTCTGCTTCTAAAACCTATGAGCTTATGATGTGACTTCATCCTGTGTCGGTCAAATGCACTCACTGGTGCTGAGAGTGAAGGGGTCACGGAGGCTGGTGAAGCAACAAATACTGCCTGACCCACTGCTCAGAGTAAAACCAGAGGTGGGCAAGCAAGGTATGAAAAGGACGTGCAGAGCGATGTCAACAGGTTAGTATGGGAGACACAGTGACGCAGCTGGTAGAGCCACTGCCTCACAGCGTCGTAAACCCGGCTCAATCCCGACCTCGAGTCTGCGTGGAGTTTGCACGCTCCCCCTGTGATGGCGTGGAATTCCTAAGAATGCTCCGCTTTCCTCCCACATCCCAAAGGCCTGTGTGTCGGTGGGTTAATTGGCCTCTGTAAAATTGCCCCCCCCCCCTTGTGTGTAGGGAGTGGATGAGACAGTGGGATAACGTGGTACTAGGTGTCAATGGATGATCGGGGGGGCCAGTGTGGACTCGGTGGGCCGATGGGCTTGCTTCAATGCCGGTATCATTAAACTAAACTGAAGAAATTTGGAGAAATGCGAAGTCGCCTCTTTGGAAGGAGGAATGGGTAAGCAAACTATTATTCAAGGGATGTGAAGTTGCTAAATGTCCTTCGGAAAGATAGGGCGACGTTGTACGAGAAACACAGAGAGAGATAGCATGTACGTAAGCAGGTGAATGGAGCACAAAGTTAAGGAAGTCTTATTACAAAAATACAGTGTGTAGGTGAGACGTCACCCGATGGACACCTATGGAGGAGCTACTTGCAATGCAGACAATTCAGGGAAGGTTCACCAGGTTAATTCGTGGGATTGTTTTGAAAGGAAAGATTGGGTCTATGTTCTTTGGAGTTTAAAGTATGAGACCCAGGGTGGGAATGTCCGACAATAGAGGGCACGGCTAGTAGGTGAGAGGGGGGGGGGGTTATTGGAGATGTGCGGGGTAAGTTTTTTTACACAGAGAGTAGTGGGGGCCTGGAACACACTGCCAGGGGGTGGAGCCTGATACAACAGTGGTGTTTAAGATGCTTTTAGATAGACGCATGGAACAGAGGGTCATAGATCTCGTGCGGGCAGATGATTGTTGGTCTTGACATCATGATCGGTACTGGCATTGTGGGCCGAAGGGCCTGTTTCTGGGCTCTTCTATGTTCTATTATGAACTCTTCTATGTTCTATTATGAACAAACCTCAGTTACAGAGATTGTTATCGCGTGTTTACGCAACTTAGTTTCATTTCTACCCACATCAAAGCGCAGGGAATAGAGGGATATGGATCTTGTACACGGTTTAACGGTGCCATGTTCAGCACAAACATAGTGGGCCAAAGGGCCCGTTCCTGTGCTGTACTCTTCTATGTTGACACGAAAGATGAGGTGAGGACTTTGCCCAAGTGGGGACGTGTCGGGAACGGGGAAAGGCCATTTAGTGGCTTTCAAAGCGAGGAGGAGGAATTTTCCTTCTCGAAGGCGGTAAATCTTCAAAATTCCCTCCACCGCAGACATGTTAATCACTAAATATATTTAAGATTGAGTTTGTGCGATTTCTGGATCTTTGTGAATCAAAGATGATGGGGAATATCAAGCTCCCATGTGGTCTCGTCGTCAATCTTTCATATGGTCTAGTGGTTAGGATTCCCGGTTTTGGGGTAGAGTTGCTGCCTGAAAGCGCCAGAGACCGGGTTCGATCCTGACTACAGGTGCTGTCTGTACGGAGTTTGTACCTTCTCCCTGTGACCACTTGAATTTTCTCCCAGTTTACTCCCACACTCCAAAGACATGCAGGTTTAGAGGTTGATTGACTTCAGTAAGTTGTAACATTGTCCCTAGGTCGGCGGGCTGAAGGGCCTGTTTCCACGCTGTTTCCGCACTGTATCTCCAAGTAAGTCTGAAGGGATCATGGTGTAAAATGGAGCTGAGGCCAAGAGAGGTTGGTTGTGATCTCATTGAATGGAGGGGCAGAGTGTTCTATCATTGCACTCACTACTTAAGTTGTGTTAACATCTCATCGTTTAACACCAGACTATGCCTCCAAGCCTCCAAGCGAATTGTACATTTTGCATTAACATGCTGGACAAACATTGGTCGGATCACCACTTCTGAAACACAGCGGGATTATTTATCTGTCGTAGTTCACGAGCGTGGTGAAACGTGACTTGGTGTGGAGACTGTAACACGAATGACCTGCCGCCATTAGCATCGGTCTGCCCCCAGTTCTGCTCACTATGTGTTCTGATCCTTCTGCGAAAGATTCTTGGGAGTAACGCCTCGTTATGCCCAAAGATCCTATGGCGAGCAAGATAGTCCACTCGATGAAAAAGACGTAGTACGGTCACGGGCAGATTCATGGGTAATTTAAGGCCTCATTTCCGTAACCGGCTTCCATCTCCGCACCAAAGATCCCACAGGATAATAGTACGGAGACGGAAGCCGGTTACGGAAACATCCTCGTAAAAATAAAAGTTATTTGGTAAAAATCTTCTCCTCATTTTCAGAATTTTAATTTATTAACACAAACTGTTCCCCCGCAACGTTGATTACACTGCGAGTCGGGTCGGGTCCGGTTACGGAAATGGATGAAAAAAAGGCCCACGTTCCGTTCCGTTGCGTACTACACGTCAGCCCATTGCATTTAGCAGGAGTGGTCTATCTTGCTCCGCTATAGGATCTTTGGTTATGCCAGCAGCTTCTGGTCTGTTTTATATCGTTGCCTAAGAGTGGCCATTATACACATATCCACATATGGTGGATATGTGCAGGAAGGAACTGCAGATGCTGGTTTACACCGAAGATAAACACAGAATGCTGGAGTAACTCAGCGGGTCAGGCAATGTCTCTGGAGAGAAGGAATGGGTGACGTTTTGGGTCGAGACCCTTCTTCAGACATATATATGCGGTGGAACCCACACACACACACTGAAGTGACACAACACTTCCTACCCACAAATGCTACAATGAACATCCCTGTGTGCTTTAAGCTGCAATGGGCTCCTGCATTTGATTACATATGGGGATTATGGTCATGTTTTGCAATTGTCAGGCGCTGTGTATTTGTGCCTTTAGCAAAGTCCGCAGCCATGTTAATTACAGAAGGGATGATGCACGCGTTGATCATTGATCATTGATCATGCATCCTTTGTGCAAAAAATCTCCCAACCCTTCTAATTACCTCCATTGTGCATCACCATCTCAGTGGACTAACCAATAAGACAGTGTAGGAAGGAACTGCAGATGCTGGTTTAAACCGAAGATAGGCACAAAAGGCTGGAGTAACTCAGTGGGACGGGCAGCGTCTCTGGCGAGAAGGGATGGGTGACGTTTCGGGTCGCGCCGTCCGAAGAAGAGCCTCGACCCGAAACGTCACCCGTTCCTTCTCTCCAGAGATGCTACCTGTCCCGCTGAGTTACTCCAGCTTTTTGTGTCTAACTAATAAAACAAGTCGGGTTGGAAATATGTATCCTGACGGATTTCTGGTGCTGAATATCAGCGTCCAGACCTCGTGGCAGAAGACGAGGTTATTTATGAAGAATAAGGACATCCTCCGCGGGGAATTTCAGCAAAAATCATAAATCCAATTATAAAGAAGTTTCTGATTTTGCTCCGTCTCAGATGCCCAGAGCTAACATTTGCCTTGAATTCTCCTTTAATTGACATTAGCATTTGTGAAGTTTGAATTATTTCTGCTATAGGAGATGGAGGGAAATAAATTCCCTGCATTCTCAGACCTAGGCTGCAAAGTTCCTTCCACGTGTGTCCGTTTATGAGGGTCATTAAGTGGAAAGTCTTTAGGCAGAGAATGGTGAATGTGTGGAATTCATTGCCACAGAAGGCTGTGGAGGCCAGGCCAGTGGATATTTTCATGGCAGAGATAGATAGATTCTTGATTAGTGTGGGTGTCAGGGGTTATGGGGAGAAGGGGGTTCGGAGGGAGAGATAGATCAGCCATGATTGAATGGCGGAGTAGACTTGATGGGGCCGAATGGCCTAATTCTGCTCCTATCACTTATGATATGAAAATACAGCGCGGTCGTTCCTCTGCCCAGCGCTGATCTTGCAGTGATATGTGAGTGACACCCGACCTTTGTGTGCGTGAACCTAGGACACAGTTTGAACAACAAATGCTCTTCCCTGTCCAACGTTCCTTTTCGAATACCACAAGGGAACCCTGGAGCCGAGTATCCCGGGAGCTGTTGGTTGATCGATTGCCAGGTACAACATGGAAGGGTGGCACAGTGGGTAGAGCTGCTGCCTCACTGCGCCAGAGACCCGGGTTCGATCCTCGCCTCGGGGGCCGTCTGCGTGGAATTTGCACGTTCTCCCTGTGACCGTGTGGGTTTCCACGGGGTGCTCAGGCTTCCTCCCACAGACACGCGGGTTTGTAGATTAATTGGCCTCTGTAACTAGTGTGTAGTGAGTGGATAGGAAAGTGGGCTGACAGAGCTACAGTGGTGTGAATGGGTGATCGATGGTCAGCGTGGATTCAGTGAGTCAAAGGGCCTGTTCCCATGCTGCATCTTTAAACTAAACTAACTAAGTAAGCCCTTCGGCCCACCTAGTCCGCACCGACCAGCGATCCCCACACATTAACTCTATTCTGCACACACTAGGGACAATTTACATTTACACCAAGCCAATTAACCTACAAACCTGCACGACTTGGGAGTGTGGGAGGAAACCGAAGATCTCGAAGAAAACAGGTCACGGGGAGATCGTACAAACTCCGTACAGGATCGAACCCGGGTCTCTGGCGCTGTAAGGTAGCAACTCTACCGTGCCGCCTCAACATTGCCGGAACTATTTCCTCTTGCACCACCCTCTGTGTGGGAAATAATTCCCCTCAGGTTGCTATGACATCCTGCCCCTCTCACCATAAACCCATGACGTGCGCTTCTTGGTTCCCCTACTCTGGGCATGCAGCCTGTCTCCTTCCATATGTTAGCAATGCCGAAACCAGGGATTGAACCAAGGGCCTTTAGATCTTCAGACTGACGCTCTCCCAACTGAGCTGTTCTAGCTACAAATTAATTCTCCAAAGAAGAGGCAGAACTACAGCTGATGACAGTTGAGGTTTAACTGTTAATTTTAATTCATTGAGCCACTTTGAAAATGAACCCTGCTTAAAACAAGCTGCAGTAAGTTGTTCTATCCTACATGTTAGACGAGCTGGCAGTGTTGAGCTGCCCTGACTTGATCCTGTCTGGAATCAATTCCTTATGGACATCCATCCAAAGTAGAAAAGCAACTCCACGTTGATTGGTTGAATGGTAGTGGGCGTTGGGCCGAAGGGCCTGTTTCCACACTGTATCACTGTATACATGCACAGAGACAGGCTCTGAGTCCACGCCGACCATCGATTACCCGCTCACGCTCGCTCTCTACACATCTGGGGCAATTTTCATCCATCTTCATACTCCCGTGTCTTTGGTGTGTGGGACCGAACTGGAGAGAACACACATGGTCACAGGGAGAGCATGCAAACTCTACACAGACAGCAGCAGAGGTCAGGATCGAACTGGATCTCTGTGGTACTGTGAGGCAGCAGCTCCACCCGCTGCGGTATTGTGGGCCAGTCAAACACGGATGCTGTTTTATCAGCGTCAGCGTGAAACACTAACAAATACCGCTTCTATTATCGACCACTAGCTGCGACCTTGTGCCTCCGTCGTTGGCTGAAGGCAGTGACAGATACGTCCAACATCAGCAGAACGGCTGCAGATTTTCACATTTGATTCTAAAAGCCAGGCGGAGCGCAGCTGTCAGCATGATGAGTTGCTTCGTACAGATAGCACGGGCAAACTGTGCATCGTCCCCATGTTCAGACAGCGTGTAAAATCACAATCTGCCCCAATCAACACCTGATCTCCATCTCCCAAGGACTCAGAAAGGTTTTCCCAGACAACGTCGTATTAATACGAGCGATGCGCCTCACTGCACCGTCTGTTTTGTATGTTGTTTGTCTTCTTAAGTGGTAGCAACCTAACCAATGTGATTTCTGTCAGAGACGGATGTTGCTAAGGATCAGGAGACAACTGGAGAACATCCATTATCCTTCACCTTGCATGTTGCACTGCCTGATCTTCCCATTCATCGCATTGTTCTCTTGTGCACTTCTTGCTCTTCATAAGGATCGTTAAGTTAAGGAGCAGAATTAGGCCACTCTGCCCATCAAGTCTATCCCGCCATTCAATAATGGCCGATCTATCTTTCCCTCTCAGAGATAGATAGATTCTTGATTAGTACTAGTCAAAGGTTATGGGGAGAAGGCAGGAGAATGTGATTAGGAGGGAGAGATAGATTAGCCATGATTGATGGCGGAGTAGACCTGATGGGCCGAATGGCCTAATTCTACTATTCTTTATGACCTCTCAACTGCATTCTCCTGCCTTCTCCCCAAAGCTCTTGACACCCTTACTAATCAAGAACCTGTTAATCTCCGCAATAAAAAGATCCATTGACTTGGCCTCCATAGCCGTCTGTGGCAATGAATTCCACAGATTCACCACCCACTGACTAAAGAAATTCCTTCTCATCTCCTTTCTATAGGTACGTCCTTTTATTCTGAGGCTGTGGCCGCTGGTCCTAGATGCTCCCACTAGTGGAAGCATCCTCTCCGCATCCACTCTATCCTGGCATTTCATCATTCATACTTCCATCGCTATGAACCCGATGGTGAAAACCAGTCCTCCAATATTATATAATGACAATGAAGTCTTAACACAAGTAGCGGGGAAAATAGACTTGTACAGCATGGAAACAGGCCCTTCGGCCCAAATCATATGTAGTTTAGTTTAGAGATACAGCGCGGAAACAGGCCCTTTCGGCCCACCGGGTCCACGCCGACCAGCGATCCCCGCACATTAACACTATCCCATACTCACTAGGGACAATTTTTACATTTATACCAAGCCAATTAACCTACAAACCTGTACGTCTTTGGAGTGTGGGAGGAAACCGAAGATCTTGGAGAAATCCCACGCAGGTCACGGGGAGAACGTGCAAACTCCGTACAGACAGCACTGGTAGTCAGGATTGAACCCAGGTCTCTGGCTCTGCATTCGCTGTAAGGCAGCAACTCTACCGCTGTGCCATCGCACTGCCTGCAAGAGGGAATGTTATGTTGTATCTGCACCATGAGTCTGACTTTACTTGGGGCCCAGCTCAGATAGGCACATCCACAAAATAAAACATCTTGGAGATCAGTGGTGTTTCTCCAAGTTGGTTTATTGAAGGCCTAAACAGTGTGCATTGGTAAATACTCTGAGAAAACCAAAAGTGCCTCAAAAGATTCACTATTTTTATATTCTCACGCCACAATGGTTACATGTGGATCCTACATTTTTTTTAAATGTCATCATTGATCAATGTCTCTGTAACCTTTCATCTTTGTCTTTCTCCAGAGTTATATTTAACCTTATGCTCCCTGTCACCTGCAGAACCACTCTCCCATTTGTATGACAAATGGGCCCCAGAAATGTCTGAAGGGGGGGGGGGGGTCCCGACCTGAAACCTCACCCATCCTTTTCTCCAGATATGTTGTCTCTCCCGCTGAGTTACTCCAGCACTTTGTGTCTATCTTCGGTACATACTAGCATCTGCAGTTCCTTTCTGCAGCACAAATGCCAGTACCCCTGGATCAGTTTTATTGCCCTCAGCTTAGTTTACAAATTCCAATGTTTATGTTAACCCAATATTTTAAATATTTTCAAATATGTGACTATTTGAAAAAACATACAAAAGATCATCATAATACCTCAACAGATGTATTGGATGAAGCAATGCAGATAAAAGCTGAAAGCAAACTTAATATCATATTTGTATAATATTATTTTAAATGTAGAAATACCATCTACGGAAGGTATTAGAAAAGACTGGGAACAAGAATTAGCTATTAAAATCTCAAAGGAAAGGTGGAATGAACATTTATTAAACGTGCATAAATGTTCGATTAATGTAAGACACACTTTAATACAATTTAAATTTTTACATAGATTATATTATTCTAAAACTAAAATTAATAAAATGTTCCCAAATGTATCATCAATTTGTGATCAATGTCAATCTCAAGAAGCTACTATAGCGCACTCATTTGTTTTCTGTACAAAAATTCAAAAATTTTGGATTGAAATTTTAGAAATCTTTACAAAATTATTTAAAATTAAACTGATACCCAAAGCAGAATGGATTATCTTCGGAACAACAGAAGATAGTCCAGAACTAAATGTGTTCCAAAAGAAATTAATAGACTATGGGTTAATAATTGGAAAAAAGTTAATCCTAAAATTCTGGAAAAACGCTCCAATACCAACTATAAACATGTGGATTTCAAATATGTTCGAAACATTACACCTAGAAGAGATAAGACTCCTCCTGGCAGGTAAACCAGATCACTTCCACCTGACGTGGTCTGCATTTATAGAATTATTACAAGTATAGGGTGCAAAAGTACTAAAAAAAACTGAGGTCAGGTAAAGGGGGATGAAAGCTGGAGAGTTGGTATATCCCATTTGCGTGATGCTTACAAAAACAGTATTTGTTTTTCTCTTTTCCCTCTTTCTCTTTTTTCTTCTTTTTCAGGGTCTATTTCTTAACTCTTTCCTTTTGTTTTTAATTTCTTTCTTATAGGGTCTTTGTCTTTTGTTTTTGTTTTTGTTGTTGTCACGTTTTTTACACCTTCACTTTTTCCCATCACTTTCTTCTTTCTCTCAATCTTATCCTTTCCCTTTATTAGTGTATAAAATAAACGGAGTACATTAATTGTAATAAGATATATGTGATGAGTACTAGTGTAATTGGTTGTAATGTAATGTACTTCTAATAAATAAAATAAATAAATAAATAAATGTTAACCAAACTAATTATGCTGTGGAACCGAAACACCGTGATACATCTATTTATTGCCTCACTGACATCCTTAAGTTCCCTATGTTGGCCATTTGTTCCCATCACCCTTCCCAGGATGTAAGCTCTTGGGATTAACACATTACAAACTACTCATCCTCCTTCTAATGTTCAAAATATCCATCAACATCATCTATACTGACCATGGTGCCCCATCTAAGCTAGTCCAATTTGCCCACGTTTGGCCTTTCTCCCTCTAAACCTTTCCTATTCATCAATCACTGGTGTATTGTCATGTGTGCCGAGGTGCAGTGGAAAGCTTTTGTTGCATGCTATCCAGTCAACGGAAAGACAAATACATGATTACATTCCACCTGCCCATATGTCTTTAAAATACTGTTAAAGTATCTGCCTCAACTACCTCCTCCAACAGCTTGCTCCATATATCCACCACCATCTTTGTGAAAAAGTTGCCCCTCAGTTTCCTATTGGATTTTTCCCCTCTCACCTTCAATGTTTAGTTCTTGATTTCTCCTACTCTGGTTAAAAGATTGCTTTTTCAAAATGTTTGAACCCAGGCCAAAAGGTATAACAATAGTACATTTGGTAAAGATTAGTGGAATTGGACAAAGCCAGCCTTTAGAAAGGAGATGAGGAGGAATTTCTTTAACCAGGGGATGGTGAATCTGTGGAATTCAATGCTACACAAAAGGTTGTGGAGGCCAAGTCAATGGCTATCGTTAAGGTGGAGATTGACAGGTTCTTGATTAGTGCGGGTGTCAGGGGTTTTGGGGAGAAGGCAGGAGAATGAGGTTGAAAAGGGAGAGATAGATAGATCAGCCATGATTGAATGGCGGAATAGACTTGATGGGCCGAATGGCCTAAATCTGCTCCTACAACTTATGAACATACGAGCATTTGACGAGAGAAGGAAACCGTGATTCACCACTGCCTCTGGAGTTTGCTTGAGGTTGTGAGCGACAGAATAGCGAAGGGTGAATCGATGGGTCTGGTTATTTGGACTTTCGTTAAAAGATTAGTGTGCATGGTTACAGAATATGGACCTGTTGAATAATACACTGGCTTGGGTTGGGATTTGGTTACCAGAATGGATATGGAAGGAATGAACGGGCCTTTATTCTGGGTGGCTTGTGGGGTATAACACTAACACAGGTGGACATGGATTGTTCTCAATATATATCTATGATTTGGATGAGAGAACTAAATATGGGACCCCTGAGTTTGCGGACGACACCAAGCTGGTAGTTTGGTGAAGGCAGGGGATCAAGATGAGCTTCGGAGGATGATGCATAGAAAGTCCTTTGTGCTTTCGACAAGATGGATAATTGGGCAAATGCATGGCAGATGCAGATTAATGTTGATAAATATGAAGTAATTCGCTTTGGTTTTAAAAAGAGAGAGATTATTATCTATCTTTATATCTTTTGTGGTGACGCAGTGCCAGAGACACAGGTTCGATCCTGACTTTGGGTGCTGTCTGTACGTAGTTTGTACGTTCTCCCCGTGGCCGCGTGGGTTTACTCCGAGATCTTCGGTTTCCTCCCACACTCCAAAGACATAGAGGTTTGTAGGTTAAAATGGCTTCTGTAAATTGTGAATTGTCCCTGGTGTGTAGGATAGTGCAAGTGTACGGGGTGATGGGCGGTCGACGTGGGCTCGGTGGGCCAAAGGGCCTGTTACCGCGCTGTATCTGAGGTAAAGCGTGTTCCTTATGTCCGTGATCTCATTCCCACTCGCGCTGTGAGGATGGGATGTTCCCTGCAGCTCTGCACCACCGGTGAATCATGTCCTCATGTCTTGGTTGCCAAGCAACAAGTATAGTCCCAGGGCTCATGTCAGCAGAGCTCCTCTATATCGGCCAGTGATCTGGCTCTCCCTTCAGCTGCTGTCTTGTTATAGTCATCAGATCCTACCTCGGGTACATAAGCTGCCGACTCCTCTGCCTGCCTCCGAATGACGATCACTGCTGATCCAACGCTTCAATTCCACTTCCCTCCACAATCATCCCAAGCCGTATTTATATCAGCGTTCAATGTCTGGTGACCAGCTGGTGAACAAGTCAGGAATCGAGAGAGTTTAATTGTCATGTGTGCGGGCAGCAGGACAATGAGACCCTCACTCGCTGCAGCTTAAGGCAACAACACGCAAATGTTGGGCTGGGCAGCGGTAGTGCTGCTGCCTCACAGCGCCAGAGACCCGGGTTCGATCCTGCGCACGGGTGCTATCTGTACGGAGTTTGTACGTTCTCCCTGTGACCCGCGTGGGTTTCCTTCGGGTGCTCCGGTTTCTCCAAAGACCTACAGGTTTGTAGGTTAATTGGCTTGGTAAAATTGTAAATTATCCCTAGTCTGTGTAGGATAATGTTAATGTGCGGGGATCGCTTGTCGGTGCGGACCCGGTGGGCCAAAGGGCCTGTTTCTGCCTCGTATCTCTATACTTTCGGGGACCAGACCCAACGGGTCTGCACTTGGTCTAGTGACCCTTAAAACTAAAATCAATTGGCCTAAATTGACATCATGTCATTCTCGCCCCATGTGTGGCTCGTGATTCTTTGTACTTGTTCCCAAGACCTTACTGTAGACTTTAGAGATGAAGCAGGCTCCATTTGATCGGCTGCTCATTTACTTTAGCACCTGGATAGCTGCTCACCCAGAAAAGTTCATTCCAGTAGCTTTTTGCCATCGGCCTTTCACATTTTAGAAATGATACGGCAATTTGGGAAGAAGGAGCCGGCTTATTGCAGTTTAAACACCACGCTTTGAAAGGTGCTCCGTTGTGAAATGGAATATTGACTGGGAATTCACCCCTTACTGGAAAGCTAGGCAGGTCTCAGTCCCCTCATGCAGTTGTTTGTTTAGATGTAGCAATGTTACAACATTTTGAGATTTAAAAAATAAAGTCTGTAATTTATCCCATCAGATAAAGCATAAAAAGAAGATTAATTTGACACCTAATTCACTTTCATATCTTCTGTATTAAAAAAGTTATGGCCATTTTCATACTCGGAAATTAGCATCTTGTTCCCTACTGCTTTTCCATTGACTTAACACAAAAGCTGTGATCGAGGACAGTTAAAAGCCCATAACTTTCAAAAAAATTAAGAGAACTGAAAGAAATTTTCAGTTATTATAGATTGAAGCATTCTGAAACAAATATGAAACAATCTTACTTAGATGACATGAAATTAAAGCATATAATTAGTTAGTTACCTAATTGTAGCTAATTACAAAATTCAATTACTAGATCTAAACATCTATCAATTTCTTAAGAATAGATTAACATTTTTTAATAGCCTAAGTGTCCAAATAACATTCACACAAGAATTCACAATATAACATAATTTTTTTATCTCATTGTCATGGATTTATAGGCCAAATGGAAGAAATTTAATGTTTAATACCTGTAAATTAATGGGCATTTATATCATCTTGCGAATGGGGATTTCTGGAACGCGATCATTTGGAACGTTGATTTGCGGTGAATTTAACCCCGTATCGGCATGAAAATTATTGCCGTTAGTTCGGGGAAAAGAATCACCGTTTCGCATGTAAAAATGTGAATTAAAGGCTTCTTAAGGAGAACATTTATACATAAAAATAAACTACTTTCGTTTACCTGTCCCGTGTGTGAAATCCGTCCCCGTTGTCGGCGTTGACGGCTTCAGAAGGTGATTTTAAAATGACTCCAGCGCTGAAATTGTGGGGAGATTTTTAAAACAAAATACTCAAAACGCCCCTCGGAACGATTCTTCCGCAAAAGCTGGTACTCCAACGAAATATAATACAGGACAAGGTAGGAGAAACCCGCGTTTTAACCCCGCCCCCCCCCCTCAAAGGCGCCAAAATCGCGCACACGGCCAGTGGCAGAATTGCAGCGCCGCTGAAGGTAAGTATTGTAACATACCTATTAGATGGCTGCTAAATGGAGGCAGCAGCACCTACCCTGCGGGGAGAGAATCGTCCCACACACGTGAGCGGTAAATGACGTGTATCTCCTCTGCATTGCGTGCCTGAGATTGGCACAGCCTCGAGCTCCAGAAACAAACGTGCCATCCTATTTGGAGAGGCACCGATCTGTCGCTGGAAATTACCCCGTCAGTACAAGTTTCCTTTCTCCAACGAGGAAGGTCTCCGTATCCGACTGGGAGCCTCGCTGTCTACCTTCAGTCGGGTTGGAGAGGGAATCTGGAAACAAAGGACTGCAGATGCTGCCTTGTACCAGAGAGACACAAAGAAACAGCTGGAGAAAGAAACAGATTCCCTCTCGAAAGATAGACACAAAGTGCTGGAGTAACTCAGGGTAGACAAAAATGCTGGAGAAACTCAGCGGGTGAGGCAGCATCTATGGAGCGAAGGAAATAGGCAACGTTTCAGGTCAAGACCCTTCTTCAGACCGAAGGAGTAACTCAGGGGGTCAGGGAGCATCTCTGCCTGAATAGGTGATGTTAGGTTCCATCAGTAGGTGATGTTTTGGGTCAGGACCCGTCTTTCTTCTGATCCGAAACGTCACCTATTCCTTCTCTCCAGAGATGCTGCCTGACTCACTGAGTTACTCCAGCATTTTGTGTCCATCTTTGGAGAGGGAATCTGTTCCTTTCTCCAGCTCCTTGTGTCCTGTTGCTCCCACCGTTAGCCGAGTTGACCGTCTAGCTTCTCGGACTCCTGCCTTGCAGCGGGGATTTTTTTAAACTATCGCACGGGTGTGGCCAGAAAGCCTCCTGTGTTAAATTAGCGATTGACAGCGGGGCATTGAGACTCTCCGTGAGGGACGATTGCTGGTAAATTTTGCTCTTTGTGATGCGTAGAGCGGAATGGGACCTCGTGAACAGGGGTCAGTGGCTCTGGGGGGGGGGGGGTGGGAGATTGCAACCTTCACGTGGTCTTCCCTGTTTCAACTGATGCAATCAACCCAACATGCACAAACACATTGATCAAACAGAGCAAGTTGTCAATAGACAATAGGTGCAGGAGTAGGCCATTCGGCCCTTCGAGCCAGCACCGCCATTCAATGTGATCATGGCTGATCATCCCCAATCAGTACCCCGTTCCTGCCTTCTCCCCATATCCCCTGACTCCGCTATTTTTAAGAGCCCTATCTAGCTCTCTCTTGACAGCATCCAGAGAACCTGCCTCCACCGCCCTCTGAGGCAGAGAATTCCACAGACTCACCACTCTCTGTGAGAAAAAGTGTTTCCTCGTCTCCGTCCTACAACTTTAGGCTGTGCACGCCATACGCAAGAAGAAGAAGTGGCTCTGGGGGTAAGGAAGTCATAGCCTGGAGCTCAGATGTGAGGGGAAGGTGGGTTGCAGTGAGTTGCTGAGGGCGGCACGGTGGAGCAGCAGTAGAGTTGCTGCCTTACAGCGCCAGAGACCCGGGTTCAATCCTGACTTCGGGTGCTGTCTGTACGGAGTTTGTACGTTCACCCCATGACCGCGTGGGTTTTCTCCAGGTGCACCGGTTTCCTCCCACACTCCAAAGACGTGCAGGTTCGTAGGTTAATTGGTTTCTGTAAAATTGCCCCAAATGTGCAGGATGCGAAATGGGATAACGTAGAACTAGTGATCGGGTGACCGGGTGATCGGCACTGACTCGGTGGGCTGAAGGAACAGCTTCCACGCTGTATCTCTAAACCAAACTAAACTAAACTAAAAACAAATCTCCAGCATGAGTGCTGCGATAAATGTAGAGGGGAAATGTACGCTACTGCATGGGTTTGCACCTCTATGCATTAGTGCATCATCCAGAATAGGCTGCATGTTGGGGGAAGGCAGTTATATTCTGTTACGTAAACTTTCCGCGATAATATTCGCTGGTGCATCCAGGAATAGCCCAACTGATCAGAAACCCACATCTCAAAATGTTTGCTTGTAGAGAATCATTTCATCTCCACCTACAGTAGCTCCTATAGCTGAGATCGGTTGTGTTCCAACCTTCTTCTGAAGTACGATAGGGTTAATATTGGCTAAAATTGCACCTTTCCACCGAAGATTGACACAAAATGCTGGAGTAACTCAGGCAGCGTCTCTGGAGACAAGGAATGGGTGACATTTAGGGTTGAGATCCTACTTCTCAATCCGAAACATCGCCCGTTCCTATCCAGAGATTGTGTCTGCCCCGCCGAGTTACTCCAGCATTCTGTGTCCATCTTCGGTGTAAACAAGCACCTGCAGTTCCTTCCTACACACATTTCCTCCACCTGTTTGGAGATTGAAAAATGGCAAAGTATGTTGTAAGGTGGAAGCAAACACTGTGTGAACATGGAAGCAGTGTACGTGTGGGAAGGAACTGCAGATGCTGGTTTATACCATAGACAGTCACAAAATGCTGGAGTAATTCAGCAGGTCAGGCAGCATCTCTGGAGAAAGAATAGGTGACGTTTCGGGTCGGAACCCTTCTTCAGATTGAAGAAGAGTCTCGACCCGAAACGTTACCTATTCTTTCTCTCGAGATGCTGCCTGGCCTGCTGAGTTACTCCAGCATTTTGTGTCTGTCTTCAGAGAATGTCCATTGTGCTGCTGCTCCCAAGAAGGAAATGGAATCTGGGTCAACCAGTGGCCCAAGTTGACATTCAAGTGGGTGGGACCTTTATACCACTGGCTTTTTAATTAAGTATGGACTCGGAAGGCGAGGTAGGCTGTAGACATGGTCACGAAAGCTCTGGACATGTACTCGCTAGAGTTTAGAAGGGTGAGGGGAGATCTCATTGACACATATAAGATTGTTAAGGGCTTGGACACGCTAGAGGCAGGAAACATGTTCCCGATGTTGGGGGAGTCCAGAACCAGGTGCCACAGTTTAAGAATAAGGAGTAAACCATTTAGAACGGAGATGTGGAAACACTTTTTCTCACAGAGAGTGGTGAGTCTGTGGAATTCTCTGCCTCAGAGGGCGGTGGAGGCATGTTCTCTGGATACTTTCAAGAGAGAGCTGGATAGGGCTCTTAAAAATAGCAGATTCAGGGGATATGGGGAGAAGGCAGGAACGGGGTACTGATTGGGGATGATCAGCCATGATCACATTGAATGGCGGTGCTGGCTCGAAGGGCCAAATGGCCTACTCCTGCACCTATTGTCTATTGTCTATTGACACATGTGTGGAAAGGAACTGCAGATGCTGGTATATACCGGAGATAGGCACAAACTAACTCAGCGATTCAGGCAGCATCTTTAGAGAAAAATGGATGAGTGACATTTCGGGCGGGGACCCTTCTTCAGACTGGAGACTTGAGGGTCTGAAGTTGGGTTCTGAGCCGAAACGTCACCCATCATTTTTATCCGGAGATGCTGCCTGACCCGCTGAGTTACTCCAGCACTTTGTCCCTATCTCATTGAAACCTACCGTATAATGAAAGACCTAACTAGAATGGACATGGAGAGGATCTTTCTGTTAATGGGAGAGTCCAGCCTCAGTATTAAAGGACGTACATTTAGAATGGAGATGAGGAGGAATTTCTTTAGCCAGAGAGTGGCGAATCTGTGGAATTCATTGCCACAGACGGCTGCGGAGGCTGGCATTGTGTATTTTTAAAGCAGAGATTGAATAAATGAATGAATGAATAGTTTATGAATGAATGAAGATTGAAAGATTCTTGATTCGTATTGGGTGTTAAAGGTTATTGGGAGAAGGCTGGAGAATGGGGTTGAGAGGGAAAAATAGATCAGCCATGATTCAATGGTGGAGTACACTCGATGGGTTGAATGGCCTCATTCTGCTCCGATGTCTAATGGTCTTATAGTGTCAACACCACCTACCCCCCCAATGATTGGGATCTCACCCAAATCTTCACCCTGGGGAAGAGGCTGCAGAGGGCGTGGCGACCGGCAGTTTCTTGCTGGCACTCCCAGGACTTCATGGAGTGTCACCAGTGGGTGCATGTGGTCTGAGCTTACACCCTCTCCTTGCCAATGGGTCCGGCCGTCCGCCTGTCCCCTGCTCCAACAACTGCATGAAGCTCACCGTATCCCTTGCTCTGGACAATCTCATGGAGAAACATCCAGGAATGCCTTCCACCTCAAAGGGTGTACGAGAGAAGTTCTAATCATTGTGGAAGTGTCTTAACTCCCTGATATTGTGAATCACAATCTTCATCAAACTTATGGTCATTTTGTTGTTAAAATCTCAGTTTCATTGGCAAAGCATCTTCACGCCACAATGATTGGGCCAGGATATCGCAATCATTTATTTCCCGAGCTCGACTAATGTGAACAGCCCCTCTTAAGACCAAGGGGAACCTAGCACTGGTGAAGATGATCGACACAGAAAGCTGGAGTAACTCAGCGGGACAGGTAGCATCTCTGGAGAGAAGGAATGGGTGATGTTTCGGGTCGAGACCCTTCTTCAGACTGGTTAGTGATCCCTAACCAGTCTGAAGAAGGGTCTCGACCTGAATCGTCACCCATTCCTTCTCTACAGAGATTCTGCCTGTCCCGCTGAGTTACTCCAGCATTCTGTGTCTATCTTCGGTTTATACCAGCATCTGCAGTTCCTTCTTACACACTGGTGAAGATGGTGATCTTTCTCGGCTTACAATGGTCGAGGTTAGGATGTACTTGCATAAAGCATCGGTATTTACACAGAGCGGGCTGTGCATGTTCATGATGTCAATGCATATCTAAAGTTCTTGTGTTTCATGTTTCTTTCCTCCAGGATTCATGGACTCGGCCGGTGAAACTAAAGGTATGGCTACCAATTTGTAGCCAAACTCTCTATAACTCTTTAACCAACCCCACTTGCGAGTTTCAAAAACTAGTCACTAAAATTAACCAAACTAATGCAGATTATAATAGAAAATAAGTTACTAATGGACAGCACTGAGAGGATTGAAAGCTCCAAATTGCTGACACAAGTTATTTTTCACGTTATTGTTCATTTGCACGTATATATTTTGAGGAAACGGGTGTACAGTGATGTATGACTGATGGGCACCACAACCTATTGAACGGGTTTAGCAGTGGTTTGTCCTCTGTTGCTTGAGTGAGACTTATGTAGACTTCCCGTAGTAAATAATGTCGGAAATCCATTTCCATTGCACGGACGTCAGTGTAGCCAAATTTTAGAAGGCATGTATCATGCTGATGTGCTAAAAATAATGCTTTTGCACTTGGAATCAATTCTATCACCATTACTAAATAATGCAGAGCATTTCAATTTGGTCTCTCCAATTACCAGTCCGATGTTCCCCGTAACTCATGTATTTTTTAAGTACATTTAAAACGACTGAGTATTAAATAAATTTTATTTCTGAGCTCCGTCATGCGATAACACGTTTGCCAAATACATTAAATATGTGACTTAAAACTGTGCCTATTTCGGGATGCCACACACCTTCCTGTACAGCATACCTAAAGGAGTCCAGGGATATGGGGAAAATGCAGGAACAGGTTACTGATCTTGGATGATGAGACATGATCATAATTGCATGGCCCGAAGGGCGGAATGGCCTACTCCTGCATCGCGGGGTGACTCCTGTATGGTCGTGAGTAGTCGCCCAAAGAGTCGTACCTTTTTCTGGTCGCCGCTGAATTTTCGGCGACCTGCTGCGACTATGACGGGTGCCGGCAAGTCGCCGAAAAATATCGCGTAAGTGGGACAGGCTCTTAACTTTGTCAAGTAAGCTCACAAGATATGTGTGAATGGCTGCCAGGGGTGGTGGTGGAGGTAGATAGGATGGTGGCATTTAAGAGACTTTTGTATGGGCGTATGGATGTTTAGTTTTGTTTATTATTATCACGTTAATGGAGGGATATGGATTATGTGCAGAGAGATAAGAGTTGGTCTTGGTTGGCATCATGTTCAGGATACAGGGTATGGGCCGAAGGGCCTATTCTTGTGACGTACTGTTCCGTGTCATTTTACATAATCTCTAATCACCACGTCGACCCGGGTTCAATCCCGACCTCGGATGCTCTCAGTGTGGAGTTTGCAAGTTCAGTGGGTTTCCTCCGGGTGTTCCGGTTTTCTCCCACATCACAAAGACGTGCGGGTTTGTAGGTTAATTGGTCCTCGTGTGGAGGGGAGTGGATGTGAAAGTGGGATCGATGGTTGGCGTGGACTCGGTGGGCTGATGGGCCTGTTCCCACACGAACTTTCAATCAATGAGCAGAATCCCTGCTCCCAGGACCTTATCATTGAGCTCGTGGAAGAGACAACGGTTGGGGTCTTCTTCTTTCGTGCCCATCATCTTTGTCTCAAATGTTCGGCCAGGCTCTTGCACAGTGGACGGCCTTCCAGTTTGCCACCGCTAGATATTCCAGGCAGCATTGTTCACCAAGAAGTGGGCATCTTATCTGGTGTGGCATGGATTGTACAGACGTTCCACGTTCACATTCTGTGCCTGCCACATCTGCATAGCCCCATTTGCTCATATTGGCCTTGCTTCGGCCCATCCCTGTACGAAGCTTGTACACTCTGGAGTTTAGAAGGATGAGAGGGAATCTTATTGAAACACATAAGATTGTTAAGGGTTTGGACACGCTGGAGGCAGGAAACATGTTCCCGATGTTGGGGGAGTCCAGAACCAGGGGCCACAATTTAAGAATAAGGAGTAAGCCATTTAGAACTGAGACGAGGAAACACTTTTTCTCACAGAGAGTTGTGAGTCTGTGGCATTCTCTGCCTCAGAGGGCGGTGGAGGCCGGTTCTCTGGATGCTTTCAAGAGAGAGCTAGATAGGGTTCTTAAAAATAGCGGAGTCAGGGGATATGGGGAGAAGGCAGGAACGGGGTACTGATTGGGGATGATCAGCCATGATCACATTGAATGGCGGTGCTGGCTCGAAGGGCCGAATGGCCTACTTCTGCACCTATTATCTATTGTCTATTGAAGCCTATTGAAGAACTTCCAGCTCTTCCAGTCACACCTGTGACCAGCTGGTAGCTGTTCCTTGGTTGGGATAAATAGACCACAGATTGGCAGGAAGTAGCAACTTTCGTAAGTTGATCTTTACAAGAAAATGTCCAAGGTTGTAAAACATCTTTAGATTTTAGACTTTAGAGATGCAGCATGGAAACAGGCCCTTTTGCCCATCGACTCCGTGCCCACCAGCGATCACCCCGTACACTAGCACTATCCTGCACACTAGGGACAATTTACAATTTTACTGAAGCCAATTAACCTACAAACCTGCACGTCTTTGGAGCGTAGAAGGAAACCGGAGCACCCGGAGAAAACCAACGCAGTCATGGGGAGAACGTACAAACTCCGTACAGGCAGCACCCGTAGTTAGGATCGAACCCGGGTCTCTGGCGCTGTAAGGTAGCAACTCTACCACTGCGCCACTTGTGTCCACCTTTACAACCCAGAGGTTGTTGCCATAGCTGTACACAAAGACACCTCGGAATGCATTGAGCTGATATTCAGAATGTCAAGTACAAATGTAATTGGAACAATTTCCGTACGATAACACTGTGAATCCTTTAGCACTTAAGTATTTGAAACCTGCTTTATCTTAATTCATTGGTGGCAATAAATTAAGGTTACTAATCAATGTGTGTTGAATTTATTCAAATTTGCCACTTCAGCAAGAGTATCAGTGAACTGACCTTTGTGATTTAGCATGATGTTTTACACCTTGTCAAAGAATAGATCCACATTGCTCAGGTGTTAGTGCTCCAGTTTATATTACCAGACACATGTTCAGCACACTTTGTGCATTTCATATTGGGGAAGACCTGTGGGAAACCTGTGAGTTAAGGAAAACCTTAGGAAACGCACTGGTGTGATCAAAGCATATTGATAAATAGTAGTTGATTGAAATGGAAACGACATTGTCTCCAGAACCTGGCCACCCAATGCAATGATTTTCTGGAGTGACTCAGTGGGTCAGGCAGCATCTCTGGAGGTCATAGATAAGTGATATTTCTGGTCAGGACCATTCTTGACTGATTGTGGTAAGGAGAATGGGGACAAAAATGACGTTTCGGGTCAGGACACTCCTCCAGTCTGAAGAAGTGTCTCAACCCAAAACGTTACCAAATTGCCGAACGCCAACTCCAAGTGGCCTTTCATCCTGCTGCCTGACCTACTGTTACTCCAGCACTTTGTGTATTAACCAGCATCTGCAGATTTTCTGCATCTTAGGCTCTTAATTTCCATAGAATCATTGTTTTTTAGTGTAGTTTGGTTAACTTTTAGAGATGCAGCGTAGAAACAGGTGTCTTCTGCCCACTGAATCCACACTGACCAACGATCGCCTGTACACTAGCTCTATCCTACACACTAGGGACAATTTACAAGAGCCAATTAACCTAGAAACCTGTACGTCTTTGGAATGTGGGAGGAAACCAGAGCACCCGGAGAAAACCCACGTGGTCACGGGGAGATGGTACAGACTCCGTACAGGCAAGCACCCGTAGTCAGGATCGAACCCGGGTCTCTGGCGCTGTAAGGCAGCAGCTCTACCGCTGCGCCACTCTAAAAAGATAATTTTCAACGCTGATAATTAGCAATGCCAATAATTTTCAAAGCACGCCGGAGTAACCTTCAGTAGCACAGAGACCGGATGATAGGTTTGATGACTTCCCGTGTTGTCAGTGAAGCTGTGTCCCTTCACCACGCTGTAACGTGGCTGGTCACCATCAGGTGATAACCAGCTCTGCAGCATTGCACTGCACTAATTGCTTCACTCCCATCATGGACAGTTCAGACTTTGAACATGTGGAGAATACTCCTAATACTCCACCCTTTTTACACCAATTATGAGAATACTCCTAATACTCCACCAATTCAACTTGTTAGACTGTAAAACAGGTTGGTGGGGGGTGGGGTGGGGGGGGGGGGGGGGGAGGCAAGAGAGCAAGGCAAAGGTGTTATTTTTTAATAGCTAAAGTTTAATAAAGCTAAAAATACTGGCCATATCTTACATAGTTTGATCGAGTATCTTTGTACAGCATCAATAGAGGTGTAGAAACATAGAACTGCAGATGCTGATCAGTACACAAAAGGACACAAAGTGCTGGAGTAACTCGGCAGGTCAGGCAGCATCTCTGGAGAGATGACATTTCGGATCAAGACTGCAGGAGGGTCCCGACTCAAAACACAATTTTTTCCGCGCTTTTCTTCCTACAATCAGTATGAAAAAAGATCCCGACCCGAAACGTCACCGATCCATGTTCTCTAGTGAGTCACTGAGTTACCTGATCCACTGAGTTACCCCAGCATTTTGTGTCTTATTATCTTTAGTACGAACCGGCATCTGCAATTCCTTTTTATTACAATCTATCCAATTCATGTTCTGGAAACTGGTTATAACAGCTACCTGTATAGGAATAGCCAAGAGTTCATGATTAATGGGCTGGAAACGGGTCATAGAATCATACAGCGTGGAAACAGGCCCTTCAGCCCAACTTGCTCACACCGACAACTCTACACTAGTCCCATCTACACTATGCGTTCGCCCATATCCCTCTAAACCTGTCCTATCCATGTACCTGTCAAACTGCTTCTTAAACGTTGCAATAGTACCTGCCTCAATTACCTCCTCTGGAAGTTTGTTCCATACACCTTTGTGTTAAAAAGTTACCCCTCAGATTCTTATTAAATCTTTCCCCCCCTTCACTTTAAACCAATGTCATCTGGTCCTCGATTCCCCTACTCTGGGCAAGAGACTCGGTGCATCTACCCGATCTATTCCTCTCAGGATTTTGTACACCACTACAAGATTGCCCCTCATTCCCCTGCGCTCCAGGGAACAGAGTCCCAGCCTGCTCGCCCTCTCCCTATAGCTCGGGCCCTCGAGGCCCGGCCAACATCCTCGTCGAGTGCAAAGGGGCAAGTGTGGAGCAGTGGGCTGGCATTTGAAACATCCGTCGGTGACAAGCGAGAGCGGTGGCTCTTTAATAATTCATGAAGCTGGAATGAAAAATGTCACAACAACAACAACAAAACACATGCCATCTTATAAAGAGCAAAGGTGACAAAGCGCAGTAATTAAATTCATGGCAGAAAATCTGACCATTTCTTGACGAGCCCGCTGAATGAATGATTCAGAATATTTCCACTCAGATCTGTAAAGGTTACCGGCAATGCAATGTTGGGGGATATTTCACTGCATGTTATGTTGGTATTAATTTAACAATAGACAGGCAACAGGATGCTGGTGACGCGGGTTGTAAACGTGTCTGGAACTCACTGCCAGGGGTGGTGGTGGAGGCAGACATGGTGGTGGTGTTTAAGAGGCTTTTAGATAGGCCCATGGATATACATACAGGGAATGCAGGGATATGCTGACAGAGGAGATGAGTTTAACTTGTAGTCACGTTTGCTACAGTCACCGTGCGGGCCTGTTTCAGTGCGGTTCTATGTTAAATCCAGCAGGGAGTTTGGTGGGAACAACTTCTCGGGCAGGGGTAGGGAACTTTTTCAGGTCGGAAGGCCGCATTAAGTTAGCTGTAATCTAATAAGGCCGCATCCAAGAAACTTCAATTAGATACACTTCAAAAATGTACATTATTTTTTAAAATAGCCCTCATGACTTACTAATGTTTTAATTGTGGCCGTCAGTCGGGGAGGATTATTTCGCTGAATCTTCTTTTACTCTTTGGTATTTTAAATAGGTTCATTTTAAGATTAAAATAAAAAATAATAAAAGACGAACAAAAACATATTAATAAAAATAAAAGGATTTGTTCCACAAAATTTGGATTCATTCAAAAGGCCGCACTTAATGGCCTGGAAGTCCGCAGGTTCCCCACCCCTGTTCTAGGGGCAGCACAGTGGAGCAGCGGTAGAGTTGCTGCCTCACAGCGCCAGAGACCCGGGTTGGATCCTGACTGTGGGTGCTGCCTGTGCAGAGTTTGTACGTTCTCCCTGTGACCTGCGTGGGTTTTCTCCGGGTGCTCCGGTTTCCTCCCACACTCCAAAGACGAAGAGGTTTGTAGGTTAGTTGGTCTTCATTGAAGTTATAAATTGTCCCTAGTGTAGGATGGTGTTAGTGTGGGGGGACGATCGCTGGTTGGCACCGACACAGTGGGCCGAATGGCCTGTGTCTCTCAAGTGGGGTATAGGATTAGTTTGTGTGTGTAAAGACACTGTAAACTAGGCACTGAAATCTAATGCCCTCAGTTCATGTACACTCACAGGTGTCAGCGTTTGCATGGACTCTACTGAACACTCGGTGTGGACTAGCCTTGTTGGAACTGTATAGAACAGAGAGTGCCTGGGACGTGAGCTATAAACGTGTTCCTCGATGGTCACTGTTGTCTTGTATTGCTCCTCATTGTAGTGCGTGTCAGTAATCAATACTTCAACTTGATCTCTTTAATTACTGTAACCTACGGGCTTGTCAGAGGTAGCTGATGCAATGGATCCTCTGAATCTCTCACCAATAATCTCAGTCAAGTTCCAGGGCCAGTGTTTATGAGTTCAGAGATGCAGTGTGGAAACAGGCCCTTCATCACAACAATTCCTCACCAACCATTGATCATGTGTAGGAAGGAACTGCAGGTGCTGGTTTACACCAAAAGGAGACACAAAATGCTGGAGTAACTCGGCGGGGTCATACAGCATCTCTGGAGAAAAGGTGATAGGTGACGTTAGGGACCCAACCTGAAACGTCACCTATTCCTTTTCTCCAGAGATGCTGCCTGACCCGCCGAGTTACTCCAGTACTCAGTGTCTACAGACCATTAATCACCAATAACACTAGTTCTATGTTGTCCCAGTGGCAATTTTTATAGAAGTCAATTAACCTGCACGTCTTTGGAGTGCGGGAGGAAACCGGAGCACCCGGAGAAAACTTATGCAGGTCACGGGGAGAGCGAGCAAACTCCGTACAGACAGCTCCCGTAGTTGGGATCGAACCCGGGACTCTGGCGCTGTAAGGCAACGGGGTCTACCGCTCTGCTGCCCGTTCTGGGTCCTTTCAATGAAATTTGGAATGACATCCTGTGCAAACACAGCAGCCCGGCTGAGAAACAAGTGGATGACTGCCAGTGCCTTGTCACATAGGGCCAGCAATGATAAGGAGCAGCATTTCAAAGCTGACATATTATTTAAGAATCAGCACAGGAGATGATCTGTCACAATTGCATGAACTGTATATCTACTGCTTATATTAGTAGCTATTCACTTGGTCACGACAGTGGCATTTAAAAGACTTATTGATAGGCATATGGATATGCGGGGAGCAGAAGGACATGGATTATGTCCAGGCAGATAAGGGTTGGTGTTTGCATCATGTTTGGCACAGATATTGGTGTGAACAAAGGGCCTGTTCCTGTGCTGCATTTTTCTGAAGAAGGGTTCAATCCAAAAAAAACGTCACCCATCATTTTCCTTCAGAAGTGCTGCCTGTCCCGCTGAGTTACTCCAGCATTTTATGTCTGTCTTTGGTATAAACCAGCATCTGCAGTTGCTTCCCACTTCAATGTTCACACAATGTTCCCTTTCAACATACATTGTCATTTTTCAAACTCCAAACTGAAGGTCCTGCACTCAATACATTTATTTAATTGTTTGGGTTTTTTTTTGCTCAAACAGGTGGAGGAAATGTGTGTGTTGTAGGAACACTTGGTACTGACCAGCAAATGATGCATTATTAATATCCAAAGAAAACAAGCATGTATCATACTCGGCAAGACCAAGCGCAGGCTCGCCGATCGTTTCGCTGAACACCTCCGCTCGGGCCGCCTAAACCTACCTGATCTCCCGGTTGCTCAACTCTTTAACTCCCCCTCCCAATCTGCCCTTTCTGTCCTGGGCCTCCTCCATTGTCAGAGTGAGGCCCAGCGCAAATTGGAGGAACAGCGCCTCATATTTTGCTTGGGCAGCTTACACCCCAGCGGTATGAACATTGACTCTTCTATCTCCATCCCCTCCCCCTTCCCAGTTCTCCCACCAGTCGTACTGTCTCCGACTACATTCTATCTCTGTACCACCCACTCCATTGACATCAGTCTGAAGAAGGGTCTAGGCCCGAGACATCGCTCATTCCTTCTCTCCAGAGATGCAGAGTTACTCCAGCATTTTGTGTCTATCCAGAACTTGCATTGAACTGTGCAAGGATTTTTAATAGTATGACCAAATAGCTGGTGTCTTGATTGCTAATTCTATACTACACTATTAAGCACTTCTGTTAACATATTTAAGGCAGGTACTTCAAAAATCTGTTCCCGTAAACAGTGTATTATCAAGTTCACCCTATCTTTGAGGCACTTAGAAATTATTGTGATGATTTTTTTTTTCAATAATGCTTACACATTATGGCTTTTAATTTGATCCTGTGGAAAAAAAAAAAACTATTGAAGTATTAAAATCAGATAAATGATAATTACAGTTTAAATATTTGAAGAACCTGGCATAATGAAAATTGGAAGATGAAAATTAAATGTAGAATGTGGTATTAATGATCAGCTTGATGGTTTTGTTTTTGCACAACTGGAAATTCTCAGTTATTTTCAGACAGTGCCAGTCGACAACCGATCAGTCTGTGTGGACATCTTTGTGTTTTAGTTTAGTTTAGAGATACAGCGCAGTGTGTCCCAGTGCAGAGCTGAGCCTGTGGGGTGTACAGGGTAGTTTCCTCAGACTCTTGCTTGCTATACTCTGCTGCCTAGGTCTAATCAAGTCACATTTTTTATTTGTGAAATGTAATATCAGGCTGAAGAAGGGCCTCGACCCGAACTCAACCCATTTCTTTTGTCCAGAGATGCTGCCTGTCCCGCTGAATTACTCCTGCAATTTGTGTCCAGCTTCGGCAGAAACAGGCCCTTCGGCCCACCCAGTCCGCGCCGACCAGCGATCCCCGCACACCAGCGGTACCCTACACACACTAGAGGCGATTTACGATTGTACTAATAGTCCTGTCCCACGGTACGAGTTCATTGCAAGAGCTCTCCCGAGTTTGCCCTGATTCGAACTCGGAGATTTACGGTAATGGCCGCTCGTCGGTACTCGGGGCTCTCGTGGACATTTTTCAACGTTGAAAAATCTTCTCGAGTCTTCCCGAGCTTACCTGCCGTTAGCGAGTCTTCCCCAGTACCGGCCGTTAGCGTTACGAGCCGCTAAGAGACGTCCCCGAGCTCCGACGTACCCGCTACGTTCATTCTCCGTGCTTACCACGAGTTTGATTTTTTTTAAAACTCGGGAGAGCTCTTGGAATGAACTCGTACCGTGGGACAGGGGCTATTAGTCAATTAGCCTGCAAACCTGTACGTCTTAGGAGTGTGGGAGAAAACCAGAGATCCCGGAGAAAACCCACGCAGGTCACGGGGAGAAAGTACAAACTCCGTACAGACAGCACCGGTGGTCAGTATAGAAAGGCAGCAACTCAACCAGTGCGCCACCGTTCCGCCCAAATGTGTTGTATTACAGGAAGCAAGATTAATTTAACATTAAGTCCCTCGTGCCAAATGTCTGATTCTTAAAATGTGCAATTGAAATTTATGTCAAGAGCATCAATCATTTGTCGTTTGAAAATAAAGCATAGGGTCCAAATCTGTGGACAGCCAAGGCTGTTCATAGTTCAGAGTTTAATTAGAGTTTGTAGTGTTCATTAGCCTGATGGTTGTTGTCAAGAATCTGTTCCTCTACCTGGACGCTACAGTTTTCAGACTCCTGATGGCAGTGTGGTCGTATGGTCATAAGTGGGAGGAGCAGAATTAGGCCATTCGGCCCATCAAGTCTACTCCGCCATTCAATCATAACTGGTCTATCTCCCTCCTAACCCCATTCTCCTGCCTTCTCTCCATAATCTCTTACACCTGTACCAATCAAGAATCTATCTATCTCTGCCTTAATAATATTCACTAACAGCTTTCCGCAGCAAGGAATTCCACAGATTCACCAACCTCTGACTAAATAAATCTCTCCTCATCTCCTTCCTAACAGAACGTCCTTTAATTCTGAGGCTATGACCTCTAGCCCTAGACTCTCCCACAAGTGCAAACATCCTCTCCATATCCACTCTATCCAGGCTTTTCACTATTCTCCATACAGACAGCACCCGTAGTCAGGATCGAACCCGGGTCCCTGGCGCTGTAAGGCAGCAACTCTACCCACTGCACCACCGTGCCAGACGTTTCATCTTTCATCTCCTTTGATGTGACTGTGTGCACGGATAGGATCTGACAGAGAAGGACTACTTCAGTGGATTCGTTTTATTTTTAATTGTGTTGGAAATTAACTTCTGAACCTTCTGATCAGCTCAGTTTCTTCCCTTATCTTCGTGTTATTGCCATGTTATTTTGCTGTGTGACTGGTTAGCAAAGGTTTTACGCCTGCGCGCGGTCGTCAGATACTTTGTTCAATGGGGCCGGGTCATTGAGGTTGAGGCGAAACCATGGTACGAGGAAAATTGAGTCAATGCAGGGATGGGGGCAGCAGTGTGTTCCAATGCAGAGCTGAGCATGAGATGTACAGGGTAGGTACACAAAAATGCTGGAGAAACTCAGCGGGTGCAGCAGCATCTATGGAGCGAAGGAAATAGGCAACGTTTCGGGCCGAAACCCTTCTTCAGACGTACAGGGTAGTTTCCTCTTGCTTTCTACACTCTGCCACCGAGGTCTAATCAAGTCACATTGAGATTTTTAATTGTGAAATTAAAAACCGGTCCGAAGGAGGGCCTCAAACCGAACTCAAGCCATTCCTTCTGTCCGGAGATGCTGCCCTATATATTCAAATCCTACTTGCAGAAGCATCTCAGACACAGTCCAAGACTAAAGTAAACTAAAACTCACCCTGAGTCTTTGTTAGATTCTTCTCACAATTAAAGAATACAATTATAAATTAATCGGTATTTTCTTGGCAGTTTGTTGTGATCACTTAGTGAAATTAAAGTCAAGTAAATACATTTAAAATGCAATGAATATTAATTCTTACTAAGATTGGTTGTGAAACAATAGGTTGTACTTAAGAAATGGATTTGGATGGAAGTCATTCTGTAAGAAGTTTAAATTTCTTTGGTGTATTTTCTTTAGTGACAGAATGGTGAATCCGTGAAATTCTTTACTACAGAAGGCTGTGGAGGCCAAGTCTATAGATATTTTTAAGGCAGAGATAGATAAATTCTTGATTGGTACGGGTGTCAGGGGTTATGGGGAGAAGGCAGGACAATGGGGTTAGGAGGGAGAGGTAGATAGAAACATAGAAAATAGGTGCAGGAGGAGGCCATTTGGCCCTTCGAGCCAGCACCGCCATGATCAGCCATGATTGAATGGCGGAGTAGACCTGATGGGCCGAATGGCCTAATTCTGCTCCTATCACTTCTGACCTTTTGACCTTTAGGCAGCTATAATGTCTGAAATCATTTATTCTAGCTGTAATTGAACAAAAATATGTGGGATTAGTCGGAAACGACTAGTCTGTGTACTACAGGCAGCTTTTGTTTAGGCCAGCATTGCAATGATAAACGTGCAAACAGTAACTGCAGATGCTGGTTTAAACCGAAGATAGACACAAAAAGCTGGGGTAACTCAGCGGGA
Organism: Malacoraja senta; assembly: GCA_038087875.1. Classification (NCBI taxonomy): domain Eukaryota; kingdom Metazoa; phylum Chordata; class Chondrichthyes; order Rajiformes; family Rajidae; genus Malacoraja; species Malacoraja senta. The sequence goes on from CM075988.1 coordinate 21,174,051, forward strand.
CAGGCAGCATCTCTGGAGAGAAGGAATGGGTGACGTTTCGGGACCCGAAACGTCACCCATTCCTTCTCTCCAGAGATGCTGCATGTCCTGCTGAGTTACTCCAGCTTTTTGTGTCCATAATGACAAACGTGCCATTGTAACACTTTGGAGATTACGGGAAAAAATGGGTTACGTTGAGATGGTGGTAAATTGAACATATAGGGCGGAGGATTTCACGAAGGAGAGAAGAAATAAGAGAGGAATGGGTGTATGGTCCGCAAGAAATTGCAGAGAATTGTACATCATACAAACCAAACTCCCTTCCACTGACTCGATCTACACCTCATGCTGCCTTGACAAGGCCAGCAGCCAATTCAAGGACAAGTCGAACCCTGTCCACTCCCTCCTCTCCACTCTCCCATCGGGAAAAAGGTATGGAAGTGTGAAAACGCACACCTCCGGATTCAGGGACAGTTTCTTCCCAGCCGCTATCAAGAACTGAACCACCCTACCAACAATTGGAGAGCAGTCCTGAACTACTAAGAAGGGTTTCGGCCCGAAACGTTGCCTATTTCCTTTGCTCCATAGATGCTGCTGCACCCGCTGAGTTTTTCCAGCACCTTTGTCTACCTTAGTCCTGAACTACTATCTACCTCATTGGAGACCCTCAGACTATTTTGATCGGCCTTTACTTTCTGCTATTCACATTATTCCCTTTATCATGTATCTGTACAGTATGGATGACTCAATTATAATAATGCATTGTCTTTCCGCTGAATAGTTAGCAGGCAACAAAAGCTTTTCACTGTACCTCGGTAACGTGACAATAAACTCAACTCAAACTGTCTGATATGTTAGTTCAGTGTAGTTTGTAGATACAGTGTGGAAGCAGGTACACAAAAAAGCTGGAGAAACTCAGCGGGTGCAGCAGCATCTATGGAGCGAAGGAAAAGGCAACGTTTCGGGCCGAAACCCTCCCTCAGTTCCTTCGCTCCATAGATGCTGCTGCACCCGCTGAGTTTCTCCAGCTTTTTTGTGTACCTTCGATTTTCCAGCATCTGCACTTCCTTCTTAAGCAAAACAGTGTGGAAGCAGGCTCTTCGGCCCTCCCAGCCCATTCCTACCATCAATCACCCGTTCAACCTAGTCCTATATAATCCCACTTCCACATCCACTCCCTGCACACCAGGAGTAATTTTACCGGGGTCAATTAACCCACAAACCTGCACGTCTTCGAGGTGTGGGGTCAATCCGGAGGAAACACGCGCGGTCGCAGGGAGAACGTGCAAACTCCACACAGAGTGCTCGCGAGGTCAGGATCGAACCCGGTTCTCTGGCGCGTGAGGCAGCAACTCTGAAAAGCTGCGCCACTGTGCCACCATTTAAATTCATGGAGTCGTTCAGCGTGGAAACAGGCCCTTCTGCCCAACTAGTCCATGCTGACCAAGATGCCAATTTATGCTAGTCCCATTTGCTCGCGTTTGACCCATATCCCTCTCTAAACCATTCCTATCCATGCACCTGTCCAAAGGTCGTGAATGCTGTTATTGTTCAGGATCAATTGGAAATGTTCAGTGCCCGTGGACAAGGGAAGAAGACATTTATTGGCTGTAAAGCCTGCCCTAGTTAACCAGTCGCACCTAGCCCAGAGCTCGGCATGCATCAGAGGGTTCCTTCACATGAAAGGATGTCAGAGTAAAAATGACGGTCAATCATTTCAGCTCACAGTGAACACAAGAAACCACAGCCGCCCGCGAGCCACATCACATGGACAGCCATTGTTTGCAGCACCCTTCCATCTCCAGATGCCAGTCTGGTTTCATGTCCTCATCATTCCTCCATCCTCCCATTGTTGCACCAGTGTTCAGCTCATCCCAGGATAGTTTCATTTGCCTCAACGTCTCAGTCTATGTCTGCATGGGTCTTCTGCATGGAGGGAGGCTGGGACTGGAAGCAACAAAACGTTTCTTGTTTGTCCCCTTTTATTCTCCTTTTCTTGCTTCCAGTCTCCCTCCTCTTCCTCCTCCCCCGCCCCCCGCCCCCCCGCCACCCTATAATCAGTCTAAAGAAGGGTCATGACCTGAAACGCCAACTATCTCCAATGTTCTCCAGAGATGCTGCCAGACCCGCTTAGTTTAGTTTAGAGATACAGCGCGGAACCAGGCCCTTCGGCCCACCGAGTCCGCACCGACCAGCGATCCCCGCACATTAACACTATCCTACACACACAAGGGACAATTTACATTGATACCAAGCAAATTAACCGATAAACATGTATGTCTTTGGCTTCGATAAAAATTGTAAAATGTCCCTCGTGTGTGTCGGATAGTGTTAATGTGTGGGGATCGCTTGTCGGCAGGGACTCGGTGGGCCGAAGGGCCTGTTTCCGCGCTGTATGTCTAAAGTCTAATGTCTAAAAGAACTGTTTTGCAGTAAATATACCTTGTGCAAGCACCTTTAAATAGAGAGGCTTCTGCGGGTTAAAATGTTTATTCTTGTTTAAGGTGCATGTGCAAACAAGAGATAGTTGAGGGCAGTATCATCTTGTGGTGTAAAACCTATCTGTGTGATAAGATGTTCCATTACATTGACATCAACCCCTCTGTGGAACATACAACCCTCATTTTGTACAGCTGCTCCAAGAAAGATTTGTCATTAATCTACCCACTGTACGGGTCAGTGCACTGTGGCCGGCAACAGCGGAACAGCGACACAGTGCAGCCTCAGTCATTTCCCGTTCATTATCTTTCATATTAGGTTTGCTGTTGGAAACAAAAGCGTTACAGAAATTTATCTGGTTATATTCTTCGAGTTCACCTTGGTTTCAGAGACTTTTATATTTAGCTGCTACCTAGTGGGAGGAATAGATCGGGTAGACACACAGAGTCACTTGCCCAGAGTAGGGGAATCGAGAACCAGAGGACATAGGTTTAAGGTGAATTGGGGGGGGAAGGGGAAAGATTTAATGGGAACCCAAGGGGTAGCTTTTTTATGCAAAGGGTGGTAGGTGTATGGAACGAGCTGCCGGGGGAGGTAGATGAGGCAGGGACTATCGCAGTGTTTAAGAAACAGGTACATGGATAGGATAGGTTTAGAGGGATTTGGGCCAAATGCAGGCAGGTGGGACTGGTGTAGATGGAACATGTTGGCCGATGTGGACAGGATTGGTCGAAGGGCCTGTTTCCACGCTGCAAGACTCGCCTATGACGCCAGTGGCGCATGTGTAGACTTTATGACAAAAAGCGGATGGAGCATGGGTTGAGTATGGATTTTAATGTTAGGATTCATTCCAGTGAACTGCATCAAAACATAAATTATAACAGGCAAGAGCCATAGAGTCATACAGTGTGGAAACAGGCTCTTTTGCCAAACTTGCCCACACCGACCAATATGCACCATCTACACTAGTCCCACCTGGCTGTGTTTGGCCCATATCCCTCTAGACTGGTCCGATCTACGTTCCTGAAGGAATATGATGTGTTGACCGGGAAACCTGCACTGCAGTGGATGGTGCCTATTGCAGCGGAGATGTATGTACTGGTGGGAGAGGGGCCGAATGGTTAGGGAAGTGGATGGATGCCAATTGACTGTGCCTCTTTGTCCTGGCTATCCTTGAGCATTGTTGGGAGTTGTGGAAGGTTTAGAGATTAGTTTAGAGATACAACGTGGAAACAGCCCCATCAGCCCACACCGGCCATCCATCACCCGTTCACACTAGTTCTGTGTCATCTCACTTTCTCATCCACACTGGAGCAATTTGACAGGGGCCGTTTAACCCACAAACCCGCACGTCTATGATATGTGGAAGGGAACCCACGGGGAACGTGCAAACTCCACACAGGTGGTATCTGCGGGGGGGGGGGGGGGATCCAACCAGGGTCTCTGGCACAGTGAGGCAGCAACTTTACCAGCTGCACCACTGTGCTTCGTCTAAGGTGGTCCATCATACTCTTGACTTGTACCTGGCAGATGGTAGTCAGATGAGGGGTCAGGAGTTGAGTCACCGACTGTAGGATGCCCATCCTCTGACCTACTCCTGTAGCGGTAGTATTTTTCAAAAGTCACAGCAGCCGAATTAGGCCATTCAGCCCATCAAGTCCACTCCGCCATTCAATCATGGCCGATCTATCTTTTCCCTCTCAACTCCATTCTCCCGCCTTCTCCCCATAACCTTTGAATACCTTACCAATCAAGAACCTGTCAATCTCCGCTTAAAAAAAATACCCAATGACGACCTCCACAGCTGTCTGTGCAATGAATTCCACAGATTCACCTCCTTCTGACCCAAGAAATTCCTCCTCATCTCCTTTCTGAAGGAAGGTCCTTTTATTCTGATGCTGTGTCCTCTGGTCCTAGACTCTCCCACTAGTGGAAACATCCTCTCCCCATCCACTCTATCTAAGCCTTTCACTATTCGGTAAGTTTCAACGAGGTTCCCCCTCATCCTTCTAAACTCCAGTAAGTACAGGCCCAGTGCCGTCAAACGCATTGTTCAGGTCCTGCCCAGTGGCAATCCCCAAGGAGTTGCTGGTGGGGAATTCCTCCATAATAAGACATTGAGTGCCAAGGATTGGCAATGGGGCTCCCTTTCAATGGAGGTAGACATGCCTGGCACTCTTGTGGTGTCGGTGTGACTTGGCGCATGCAGCCGCCCCTGAGCATAGCCGGGTCTTTCTGCACGATGGCATGGACTACTTCTTCATCCGAGGAAGCGCCAAAGGAAATGGCCCGAGTGCAGTTCATCGCAAATAGTTTTTTTGGCAGGTTGAGTTTCCGAATGCATTGCCTAGGTTCACAGTGTCAGATAAAGGCCCTGTCCCACTTTCCCGATTTGCTCACAAATTCTCCCGAGTTTTTCCCTTTGATTCGAACTCGGGGAATGTCGGGTAATGTCGGTAGCGAGTCCGTAGGAGGCCGTAGGACTCCGTAGATGTTTCGTAGCGGCTCGTAATGCCAGCCGTAGGTACTCGGGGCATCGGGTAGGTTGGGACGTTTTTTTCAACATGTTGAAAAATGTCCACGAGTAAAAAAGAATTGCCTCGAGTGCCTACGAACAGCTATTACCGTCATTCTCCGAGTTTGAATCAAGGTGGAAAACTCGGGAGAAATCGTGAGTAACTCGGGAAAGTGGGACAGGGGCCTTTAGTTCCCTTTCCCTTGCCAAAGGTTGCTGCTGCTGCCAAGTATAGTTTACCCTTGCATTAACAACATATTTCGGTTCTTTGTTTTTGCATTATTTCCCTGTCTCTGTTCTTGTAGGGAGTTATAACTAGGCTAGATACAATTCTGGGACTTACTTCCTCCACTGCCCATGATTATTAAATATAAAATACTTGCCCATCGTTTGTGAAAGTAACGGTCTAATTGGCTTGGTATAAATGTAAAAATTGACCCTAGTGTGTGCAGGATAGTGTTAATGTGCGGGGATTGCTGGTCGGTGCGGGCCCGGTGGGCCGAGAGGCCTGTTTCCGCACTTTATCACTAAAACTAAAAAGGATAAGATCATAAGACATAGGAGCCATATTAGGCCATTCGTCCCATCGTCATTCGGCCATTCTGTTTCGCCATTCGATCATGGCTGATCTATTTTTCCCTCTCAACCCCATTCTCCTGAATCACCAAACTCCCCCTGCACTTTGTGTTTTGCTCATGAAGAAAGTTGACCTTGGATCGATGCACGATACACACAGGCGCACGCACACGCACGCGATCGCATTCAGTGCTAAAAATCCCACGGGGCAATATTCAGGCAAAACAACTTGGAGAAGACTTCAGCGAAGGTGACAGCCAAAAATAGCAGGAACGGGTCCAAACGCAAGTAACACGTTGTGTCCGCTGAACTCCCATACATCTCCTGACCACTTCACAGCATTCGTTTAGTTTACAGATACAGCGCGGAAACAGGCCCTTCAGCCCACACCGACCAGCGATCGATCCCCGCACATCAACCCGACCCTACACACACTCGGGACAATTTACAATTATATCAAAGCCAATTAACCTACAAAACTGTACGTCTTTGGAGTGTGGGAGGACACCGAAGATCTCGGAGAAAACCCACCCAGCTCACGGGGAGAACGTGCAAATTCCGTACAAGCAACATCCTTCGTCGGGATCGACCGGGGTCGGTCTCTGGCGCTAGAAAGCGTTGTAAGGCAGCAACTCTACCGTTGCGCCACTGTGCCGCCCAATGCGTTTTCCCGCTGAAGCTATAAACGTAATTTAGTGCCTCATAATATTCCTGACACCATTTCACAAACAACCCCACTGGCTGATTAATAAGTTCGCCTATTCCGCCTTGCATCGTATGTAATGTATTTTAACTAAACCCAGATGATAAATATGATAATATGGCTCTGGCATTTTATAACTAAGATGTAATACTCCCTGGCTTGTTCACAAGAAAACGTCTTGAATTTAAAGTGGCCAATGCAAATATTTCTGAATGATGATGGAAAATGAAATCGACCTCTCTGGATTTGAAAATACTGCAACAATTCCTGGGATTAGTTGCTGTTGCTCTGCAATTCCTCCCTGTACATTTTCTCGTCCTTTCCTAAGCATTGCTGGTGTTGGAAGGAACTGCAGATGCTGGTTTAAACCGAAGATGGACACATAGAGCAGGAGTAACTCAGCGGGTCCGACAGCATCTCTGGGGAAAAGGAAAAGGAATAGGTGACGTTTCGGGTCGAGACCCTTTTTCAGACTGAGAGTCAGGGGAAAGGGAAACGAGAGATATAGACGGTGATGTAGGGAGATAGAAACATAGAAAATAGGTGCAGGAGGAGGCCATTCGGCCCTTCGAGCCAGCACCACCATTCATTGTGATCATGGCTGATCGTCCCCTATCAATAACCCATGCCTGCCTTCTCCCCATATCCCTTGACTCCACTAGCCCCTAGAGCTCTATCTAACTCTCTCTTAAATCCATCCAGTGACTTGGCCTCCACTGCCCTCTGTGGCAGGGAATTCCACAAATTCACAACTCTCTGGGTGAAAACGTTTTTTCTCACCACAGTCTTAAATGGCCTCCCCTTTATTCTAAGACTGTGTCCCCTGGTTCTGGACTCGCCCAACATTGGGAACATTTTTCCTGCATCTAGCTTGTCCAGTCCTTTTATAATTTTATATGTCTCTATAAGGTCCCCCCCTCATCCTTCTAAACTCCAGTGAATACAAGCCTAGTCTTTTCAATCTTTCCTCATATGACAGTCCCTCCATCCCAGGGATCAATCTCGTGAACCTACGCTGCACTGCCTCAATCACAAGGATGTCCTTCCTCAAAGATATAGAACAGATGAATGAAAGATATGCAAAAAAGTAACCATGATATCTTGTTTCCCTTTCCCTTGACTCTCAGTCTGAAGAAGGGTCTCGACCCGAAACGTCACCTATTCCTTTTCCTTTTCCCCAGAGATGCTATCTGACCCACTGAGTTATTCCAGCATTGTGTGTCTATTCTAAGCTTTAAGCCCTGTTACACTGGTGCCCTGTGTGTGACTATGATCAGTCTCTGCGCATTCTCGCTGTGTTGATAAGGTATGCGAGAGCCTGGAATATCAGCCAGTTCCTGCCCGCAAATTCGATAAATGATGCCTAAATCCTAGTCACCTATTCCTACGGACTCGCTACCGACATTACCCGACATTCCCCGAGTTCGAATCAAAGGGAAAAACTCGGGAGAATTTGTGAGCAAATCGGGGAAAGTGGGACAGGGCCTTTATCTGACACTGTGAACCTAGGCAATGCATTCGAAAACTCAACCTGCCAAAAAAACACAGGTCATGGGGAGAAACGTACAGGCAAGCACCTGTAGTCAGGATCGAACCCGGGCCTCTGGTGTGTGAGGCAGTGACTTACTGCTGCGCCACCGTGCCACCCTAGTGCAAGGAAGCATTTGTCATTTGCGAGAGATGGGGAGGGAGGGAATGCAGTTAAAGAAATCAAGGAGTGATGCATAAGGAGAGCATCAGACGATGCAGCAGTTTTGAATTAGAGTGTTGAAGTTCCAGGCTGCGACTGATTCCGGGTTTCTAATTGTTTGTGGAAGATGCAGTGCGGACTGGTTGTGCAGGAATGACCGAGGTTCACTACCTGGATATTCTGTTTACATTGTGGATGAAGTAATTGGCAATGTGAGCATGTGGTGTCTAGACAACTTGCAACTTCATTCCCCAGGTAGTTTGGTTTAGTTCATTCTTGTCACGTATACCGAGATACAGTGAAAAGCTCATTCCACGAGTTGTCCAGTCAAATCATACGGTATGTGTAGGACGGAACTACAAATGTTGTTTTCTACTGAAAGTCTAGTCGCAAAAGACAAGAAATTCAGGTTTTTGTTTTGTAAAAAATAAACATGTTCCAATCAATATACAAAAAAAAGGAACTGCAGAAGCTGGTTCATTCCAAAGATAGACACCAAAGTGCTGGAGTAACTCAGCGTGTCAGGCAGCATCTCTGCAGAAAAGGAATAGGTGACATTTCGAATCGGAATGTCTGAAGAAGGGTCTCGACCCGAAAGGTCACCTAATTCCTTTTCTCCCGAGGAGCTGCCTGCCTGACCCGCTGAGTTACTCCAGCATTTTGTTTCCATCTTCAAATCATATTTGAGTACAGTCGTACACAAGTAAAAGAGTGAAACCGATGTGAGTAGATCCTCTGTTGGGATAGCGCGCAAAGAGTCATCGTGTTCTGCCGCCATTTTGCTTGTGGTAGTTTGAGAGAAGCAAAATTCTACCGTCTTACAAGATAGTTGCACTGGACTTTAATGAATCGGACAGCCCATCGCCAACTACCCATCGACAACAGCTTACATACTTTGGTAATGACAAATACAAAGTGCTTGGAGCAACTCAGCAGGGCAGGCAGTATCTGTGGGAGGATCTGCTATTTCTTGTAGCAACAAGGAACTGCAGACGCTGGTCTGCCAAGGAATGACACAAACTGCTGGAGTAATTTCACGGGTCAGGCAGCATCCCTGAGAACATGGATAGGTGCCATTTCTGCATTTCCTTGTTCATTTAAATTCCTCTGTACATTGGTGGCCTCTTCACATCCATTAGTTAGACCGTGGGATTTCACAATGGGGGAGGCGGTTTTCATCAACTTGTGGGGCTTTAAAGCATCGGTTAATGAGCAGTTAATGAACAGTGCAAATTAAATGATCAATGCAGGCTTTTTGCACTGTTACTGATCAGTGCGAGTTTTCTGTACTGGAATTAGTTCCGTATGGAATGTAGACCTGGGGAATACTGCAGAGACCTTGCAGTACCTGAGGCCAGCCTATGTTGTGATCATTGCTTCACCATAAACCATTGCTAACGCCACATTTTTCCTTCCGACAGACCATGGACGGGAGAATCGAGGTGCACGGCTACGCAAGAGTTTCTTCACTGACGCTCAAGAACATAGAACACACCGACTCGGGGGAATATGTATGCAGAGCTAAAAACCCAGTGGGCCATGACACAAAGTTCATGTACCTCGAAGTTCAGTGTAAGTGAGAATCTAATACCATTTACAGATGTTTAGACATAAAACGCTGGAGTAACTCAGCGGGACAGGCAGCATCTCTGGAGAGAAGGAATGGGTGACGTTTTGGGTCGAGACCCTTCTTCAGACTGAGATGCTGACTCTCCCGCTGAGTTGCTCCAGCATTTTGGGTCTATCTCGGTTTAAACCAGCATCTGCAGTTCCCCTTCCTACACAAAGATGTTTAGATGTTAACTTTGTGTTTTCTGACTTAACATGAATAGGAAACTGGCATGGCGTGCAATTTATTCCCACACAACTATTTTGATTTATTTTTCAATGATCTAAAAATCTTTAAAAAAAACGAATTAGTGGACACCAGATACTGGAATCTTGAAGGGAAAAAAAACATGTTGTAGGATCCTTCCCATCGGGTCCCTCCAGCCCTTTATTTCTTTAGATTAGTTTAGAGATGCAGCATGGAAAGAGGCCCTTCGGCCCACCGAGTTCACACTATTTCTATGCCATCCCATTATCCCACTCCCTACGCACTTAGGGTAATGAACAGAGACCAATTAACCTACAAACCTGCACTCTTTGTGATGTGGGAGGAACCCACAAGACGCAGTCACAGGGAGAACATGCAAACTCTGCACAGACATCACCTGAGGTCAGGATCGAACCTGGGTCTCTGGCGCTGTTAGGCAGCAGCTCTACCTGCTGCACCCCTGTGCCGCCACCCCCTCCCACCCCCCTGTCTCATCTTATGTTCTTGATGTGTTCTTCTGTCCGTGTTCTGGTAAAAACACTTCTGCTTGGAATGTGTTGGTGTTGATTGTAAATATGCTGGAGTGGACCAGCATGAAGAGGACTAGGAACTGGTGCAGGGGTCTCATCATCAAGGTCTGGACCCAGGGTCTGTTTATCCACAAGTTCTGAACTGGAGGACAGATGCCTCCTTGGTCACCATCTCAACCCCTCTCACAATGGAGAGAAAGAACCTGAATGAATCTCCGCAGTGACATCTGCTGTTGCCCAAGTTCCCGAGCTCAGAACCCGAGGTCCTCCAGCCGATTGTGATGAAATTCGCACGGTGTCCAGTCCCTGCTGAGGCTCTTCCTGCTTAAATTAGCTCAAAGCAAACGCTATGCTCCCCATACTTTCATTCCTCAAGACAAGCGATATGACGGCACGGCAGCGCAGCGGTAGAGTTGCCTCCTCACGGCGACAGAGACCCGGGTTCGATCCTGACCACGGGTGCTGTCTGTACGGAGTTTGTACCTTCTCCCCGTGACCACGTGTTCACTCCGGGTGCCCCGGTTTCCTCCCGCACCCCAAAGACGTACAGATTTGTAGGTTAATTGGCTTCGGTAAAATTGTAAATTGGGGTGATCGCTGGTCGGCACGGACTCAGTGGGACGAAGGGCCTGTTTCTGAGCTGTATCTCTGAAGTCACTAAAATAGAGTAAAAATAAAGGTGGCAGCTCAATACCACCTTCCCAAAGGCAGTTAGGGAATGAACAATAAATGCTGGCTCAGCCGCTGAAGCCCACGTGATGAACGAAATGTTTAAAAATACGAGTTTTTGGAAAGTAATTCCTTTGGAGAGAGTCCAATATGATATTAGGGCAGATGAGAAGAGTGAAGCATAAGCTTGGGGAGATGTTCATTGCCAAAATGTCGCCAGATTGCTCCTTGCAATTAAGTTTAATTTAGTTTAGTTTAGAGATACAGCCCTGCAACAGGCCCTTTGGCCCACTGAGTCCACGCCAACCAGCGATTCCCATACACTAGCACCATCCCATACACACACTGCGGGCAATTTATAATTTACCAAGCCAATTAGCCTACAAACCTGTACATCTTTGGAGTGTGGGAGGGAAACCGGAGAACCCGGAGAAAACCCACGCGGTCACAGGGAGAACATGCAAAAAACGCCGTGCAGACAGCACACATAGTCCGGATCGAACCCGGGTCTCTGCGCTGTGAGGCAGCACTCTACCGCTGCACTGCCGTGCCACCCAATTAAATTGGATCTAATGCTTATATGCTCAAACCAAACTTTAGGAAAGTTTTTTTTTTTAATGTTCTGTTGGCGTCATTCTGCTTTTTTTTTTTAAGGTATAAAGCAGTTCAGTTAAAATGCTAATTGATTCGCAGAAATAAACAATGAATGAGGATTCTCTCGTCCTTGATCCAGAATATGATTTAATTACCTGGATTCAAACTCACACTAAAAAACGTATTTCTTGGCTCAATTATGTAGCATAATTACAGCAATGACAAACCATGTTTCAAATTATGTTTCTAAATTTGGATGCAGTTCATGAAATAAATATCTCAGAAGCTTCTGATCTTTGGATGGCACCAACAGCAAACTGGCAATTTAGTGTAGTAATCGGTGTATAGAACACAGCATAAATTAACTTTTTTTTGGGAAATTAGTTCCTTTGAAGGAAGGAAGGAAGAAAACAGTCTATCATATAACCGTTCAGTTGCCTGATAACAGCTGGGGGAAAACTGCCCCAGAATAGACAACAGACAATAGGTGCAGGAGTAGGCCATTTGGCCCTTCGAGCCAGCCTCAATCAGTACCCCGTTCCTGCCTCCTCCCCATACCATGCCTTACTGTAGCAGGAATGTTACATGGATAGACAATAGACAATAGGTGCTGGAGTAGTCCATTCGGCCCTTCGAGCCAGCACCGACATTCAATATGATCATGGCTGATCATCCCCAATCAGTACCCCGTTCCTGCCTTCTCCCCATATCCCCTGACTCCACTATCTTTAAGAGCCCTATCTAGCTCTCTCTTGAAAGCATCCAGAGAACCTGCCTCCACCGCCCTCTGAGGCAGAGAATTCCACAGCCTCACAACTCTCTGTGAGAAAAGTGTTTCCTCGTCTCCGTTCCAAATGCTTACCCCTTATTCTTAATCTGGTGGTCACACTTCTGTACCTCTAGCCTGATGGGAGAGGGGATGAAGAGGGAGTGAGTCTAGTCCTTGGTTATACTGGTGGCCTTGCCGAGGCAGCCTGTGTAAATGGAGTCAATGGAAGGGGAGGGTGGTTTTAGTTTTTCCTAGGTGCTTGTTTTCAAAATATGCCTAATTTAAACTCCAAACGTATTAATGCAGATCATCACGGATACCTCTGGTCATGTGAATTATTCATGGACTAATTTCTCTAAATTTTAATTACATTTCATTCAGAAGCAAGTCACATACAAACATGTGAGCAGCCTTGATAGGATTTAAGGCATTTCATTTTCATTTGGAATTATGAAATATTCAGAGATTTTAATTGCATTAACAATGAAAGTAGAGAATTATTTTAACCAATCCAAGCCTAACAGAAACACATTTCCTTTTACATAAATCTTTGTTACTGTTTCACCTTTTCACATGATGAGATCTGGAAGGAGATAAGTTGACATCCAAATCACAAGTTGATTCAGTCCAGTGACCAACAAAGAGGTACCAGGTTCAATTCTACTTGCCTGTTCTCTGTCCCCTCTCTGTGTATGTTGAGGTCTTTTAAAATCCAATGAAGATTTTTGCCTCATCAGAGAGTTTAAGATCCTGAACATTCTCTGGTTTAAAAAAAATCTCCTCACCTCTCTGCTAAGTTTAGCTTAGTTTAGTTTAGAGATACAGGGCGGAAACAGGCCCTTCGGCCCACCGAGTCCGCACATTCACACTACCCTACTCACACTAGGGACAATTTAAATTTCTTTACACCAAGCCAATTAACCTACAAACCTGTATGGTCTTTGGAGTGTGGGAGGAAACCGAAGATCTCGGAGAAAACCCACGCAGGTCACGGGGAGAACGTACAAACTCCGTACAGACGGCACCCGTATTCGGGATTGAATCCGGGTCCCTGGCGCTGTAAGGCAGCAACTCTACCGCTGCGTCACCCTAGCTAATTATTTTGCTAATTGCTTTAAATTTCTGCCCCTTGTCTTGGAATCTTTCTGCAAAAGGTAACACATCCCCTGCCATTTTATCGATAGGGGCCTCATCGTTTAATACACGTACATAAATCATCACACTGCCCCAAGCCAATTCAATCCTTGCTTCCAAATAAATTGTACAATCCTGGGAATATCTTCCCTCATTAATCTCTAGCTACACACCGCTCGTGTGATTGCATCTTAATAATATGGTCATCAAAGCTATTATAATACCCAACCACGGAATAGATAGAGTGAGATAATTGATTACAAAGTACATGCCGTGATTCTGTGTAGTTTAGTTTAGAGATACAGCACGGAAACAGGCCCTTCGGCCCACCGACCAGCGATCCCCGCACATTAACACTACCCTACACACACTAGGGACAATTTTACATTTTATACCAAGCCAATTAACCTACAAACCTGTACGTCTTTGGAGTGTGGGAGGAGAGAAGATCTCAGAGAAAACCCACACAGGTCACAGGGAGAACGTACAAAACTCTGTACAGACAGCACCCGTAGTCGGGATCGAACCCGGGTCTCTGGCGCTGTAAGGCAGCAACTATCTCGCCGCGCCACCCCAATACTTAATAATACGGTCGTCAAAACGATTTAAATACTCGACTGCTGCATAGGCAGAGTGGGATAATTGGTTAGAAATTACATGCGTGATTCGATGAGGTTGTTTTATTCACATTGTCAGCTGCTGCAGCAAAACAATTAGAATTCTTCTCTGTTAATCTTCCCATATTATTCACAATAGGGTTTTTTTCTGCTCACCTTTTGACATTAGCATTGTGTAAGAGGAATGTTAAATTTCACAGTGACTGCCTCAAGTTTTCGGAATAAATAATTGTTTACATCCAGCTCTGCTCTTAGTGCATTTTGTTTAACAGTGCCGTTAGCTGCAGGTTGCATACATTAAGAATGTGCGACTCTGTTCAGATACACAATCAGAGTGTCCATTTCATGTGAAACAGAAGTTGTTGGAGGCGCTCAGCAGGCCAAGTAGCATCTCAGGAGGGAGCAAGTGGGCCAATGTTTCAGTTCAAGGTCCCTTCCAATACTGATACTGCTGGGGTGTTCCGTAGCTGATGAATTTTGAGAGGCACGGTGGTGCAGCGGTAGAGTTGCTGCCTCACAGCGCCAGAGACCTGGGTTCAATCTTGTCTGTACGTTCTCCCTGTGACCACGTGGGTTTTCTCCGGGTGCTCCGGTTTCCTCCCACACTTCCAAGTTTGCAGGTTAATTGGCTTGTGTAAATTGTAAATTGTCCCTAGTGTGTGTGGATAGTACTAGTGTACGGGGTGATCGCTGGTCGGCGCGGACTGAGTGGGATGAAGGGCCTGTTTCCACGCTGTATCTCTCAAGTCTAAATTGTCTGCATCTTTGGTTTAAGCCAGCATCTGCGGCTCCTTATTATTACATATTGAGTGGAGTGTGTTTATTTTTTACAAACAAAAACCTTTCCAGTCATTCTTGTCTCTCGATCTCAGATGCCCCGAAGCTGCAGGGCACGGTGACCGTCTACACCTGGGAGGGGAACCCCGTGAATATTACCTGCGAGGTCCTGGCCCACCCCCTTGCGCTGGTAACCTGGTTGCGAGATGGCCAGCGGTTGCCGAGCTCCAACTACAGCAGCTTGAAGGTCTACAGCACCCGAACCACCAACTACCTTCAGGTAAGGAGTTCAGACGGAGATTCGTCGCACGATTCACGCTAACCCCCTCCGCACGGTCGCACTGGCCCTCGCTCAGGAGGGCATTTGAAACGTCTTGGGCGTGGAATGGGTCAGATTGGCAGGCTTTGAGCTCGGAATATTCAGTCCACATAGGAGAGGCATGGTTCTTTGTAACATCATACCACTAAACTGTAGTACTGCATGCCAAAACATCGCGGAGCTGCGGGTCTGTGGAGCGGCCAGCCGCGGGCGGCGGCGCTGAACTTTAACATCGGGAGCCTGGGATCTCTCGCCGAGATCGCCAGTGGTGGAGCTCCGTCCAGCGCGTCCTGTCGGCTTCGGAAGCCGCGGTCTCCGGTAAGGAAGCGGCCGTTCCAGGTGTCCCAAGCCGCTGAGAGGATTCTCCCGACGCCCGAGCACCATCATCCAGCGAGAAGGGCCTGGAACATCGGGCCTCCATAAAGGCGACTGCGGAGGCCTCAATAGGCCCGACTATGGGTGGGGATGGGGACTGGACTCTGTGCCTTCCCTCATAATGGGGATCCATTGTGGGGGGATGTTTTTATGTTTAAATTTCTTTATTATTGTTCTGTTGTATTCTTTTTAATGTGCTGTAATGGCAATACACATTTCATTACACCAATTGGTGGATGTGACTAATAAAGAACCTTTGAACCAGTATTTCTAATCTTGGAAGTCAGTCTGAAGCCAGATGTGAAGATCTATTGCCAGATGTGAAGATTTATTGCCATATATCTATTGTATATTGATCTATTGTATATTGCCAGATGTGAAGCCAGATGTGAAGATCTATTGTTCATACTCGGTGTGCCGAAGGATCTGTTTCCACGCTGTATCTCTAAACTAAATTAAACTATGATAGACACAAAAAGCTGGAGTAACTCAGCGGGAAAGGGTGACTTTTGGGGTCGAGACACTTTGTACACATACAAGGAATTTGCCTTGGTGCTCATGACTTTTGGGGGTCGAGACCGTTCAGCAGACCCTGAGCTACAACACCGAGGGTGTGGGAAAGTGTGTGTTGCTGAAGCTGGTGGTGTGGGACTTCAGGCTTCTGCACCTCCTGCCAGACGGTAGGAGCGGAACGCGGGCATGGCCCGGGTGGTGGTGTTCCTTGCTGATGGATGTAACAGGTCATTGCTAGTAGTTTAGTGATACAGCACGGAAACAGGCCCTTCGGCCCACCGGGTTCGCGCCGACCAGCGATCCCCGCACATGAGCCTTACACCCACTAAGGGCAATATTTACATTTACCAAGCCAATTAACCTACAAGCCTGTACTTGGACTGTGGGAGATGCATCACAATCTCGTTTAGTTTAGTTTAGAGATACAGCACGGAAACAGGCCCTTTAGCCCAGCGAATCCACAACGACCAGCGATCCCTGCACACTAACACTATCCTACACACAATAACGACTATTTACACTTATCCCAAGCCAATTAACCTACCAACCTGTACGTCTTTGGAGTGTGGGAGGAAACCGAAGATCTCGGAAAAAACCCACGCAGGTCACGGGGAGAGCGTACAAACTCCGCACAGACAGCACCCGTAGTCGGGATCGAACCCGGGTCTCCGGTGCTGCATTCGCTGCAAGGCAGCAACTCTACCGCTGCGCCACCGTGACATTCTGATGATTCCCTCCCTCCCCAGGTCACACCCGACTCCGAAAACGACTTTGGTCCCTACAACTGCACAGCCAGCAACCTCGTCGGTGTGGAATCCAAGGAGTTTATTCTGGTGCAAGCTGGTAAGTTGAAGTCCATTTTTACTCTTGATTTATTCATTGAAATTTCAGCATCCCAATGATACTTTGTTTGCCACTTCCTGATATCTTTCCCAGGGTAAAGGGTGTGCGCAGGATAAATCTGCCTTTGTAGCAGGATGATGTTGGTCCTGTTCATTCCAGTAAACTTACCATGGTTGAGTACATTGATGCTCTTTCAGGTTCACTGTCGAATCATCTCTGGGACTTATGTTCAATTTATTGTCACGTGTACCGAGGAACAGTGAGAAGCTTTTGTTGCGTCCTGATTAGTCAGTGGAAATATTACACGATCATCCATGATTACAATTGAGCCGTCCACAGTGTACAGATACAGGATAAAGGGAATAACGTTTAGTGCATCATCAAGGACCCACGCCATCCTGGCCACACACTCATCTCTCCACTGCCATCAGGTAGAAGGTACAGGAGCCTGAAATCTGCAACATTCAGGTTCAGGAATAGCTGCTTCCCCACAGCCATCAGGCTATTAAACACAACTTCAAACAAACTCTGAACTGTAACATCCTATTGCACTTTATCTGTTTATTGAGGTGTATATATATATATATTCTATGGTATATGGACACACTGATCTGATCTGTATTTATGACTATAATATCCTGTTGTGCTGAAGCAAAGCAAGAATTTCATTGTCCTATCTGGGATAAATGACAATAAACTCTCTTGACTTGACTTGACTTGCAAGGTAAAGTCCGTGGGTCTCCAATGAGGTCGATAGGAAGTCAGGCCCGCTCTCCAGTCAGTGCTAGGATGATATAGTTGCCCGATAACAGCTGGGGAGAAACTCCCTGAATCTGGAGGTGTGCGTTCACACTTCTGTGAAAACCTCAAGCCTGAGGGGAGAAGAGGGAGTGACCGGGTTGAGGCGGGTCCTTGATTATGCTGGTGGCCGTGTCGAGGCAGCGGGAGGTGCAAACGGCGTCAATGGAAAGGAGGTTGGTTTGTGTGATGGTCTGGGCTGCATTCATAACTCTCTGCAGTTTCTCATGGGCTTGGACGGAGCTGTTCCCAAACCATGCTGCAACCCATCCTGATAAAATGTTTTCTGCGGCGCATCTGTAGAAGTTGGTGAGTGTTGTCGAGGACATGTCGAACTTCCTGAGTCGTCTTGAGCCTGGTGAGGAAGTAAGTGATATGATTGACGTGGCAAAGTTAGAACAGGACAATGCGGGGGACAGACTCTTCACTCCACAACGTCCGTGCCTTTGCTTCCACCACCACACTTGGCAGCACGTTCCAGGCGTCCAACACCCTCTGTGTGTAAAAAAAAAAACATGCCTCGCACATTCTCCTTTAAACTTTCCCCTCCTGGCAATGCTGAGGGCAGCACAGTGGAGTGTGGGAGGAAACCAGAGCACCCGGAGAAAACCCACGCGGTCACGCGTAACCCTGTACAGACAGCACCTGCAGTCAGGATCGAACCCGGGTCTCTGGCGCTGTAAAGGCAGCAACTCTACCGCTGCGCCACCGTGCATGCACTCAACAGTTTCCTGCCAAGACACAGTGGGAACTGTGACTCCCGGGATGGGAATGAATGTGAGGAAATGTGAAACAAGGAGGTAAACAAGTTGCTAATTTGTTCCTCGGAGCTTCCTCTCCAACTTAATTTCCCGGGGGGTTATCCTCGGATACTCGCAGGTAAAGCTCTCGAGAAGATTGCAGTTTTCTCCAGTCTCTCTAGCTGAGTTCTTGTGAAACCTCTTTAGTCAGTGGGTGGTGAATCTGTGGAATTCATTGCCACAGACAGCCGTGGACAGCATATCAATGGCCCAGCACTTCAACTCCCCCTCCCATTCCCAATCTCACCTTTCTGTCCTGGGCCTCCTCCTTTGTCAGAGTGAGGCCCAGCGCAAATTGGAGCAACAGCACCTCATATTTCGCTTAGGTAGTCTACACCCCAGTAGTATCAACATTGACTTCTCTAATTATAGATAGCCCTTGCTTTCTCCCTCCTTCCCCTTCCCCTTCTCAGTTCTCCCACAGTCCTACTGTCTCCGCCTACTTCCTTTCATCCACCCCCCCCCACCCCACCCCGACATCAGTCTGAAGAAGGGTGTCGACCCAAAACGTCACCTATTCCTTCTCTCCATAGATGCTGCCTCACCCGCTGAGTTTCTCCAGCATTTTTTGTCTACCTACAAGTCAATGGATATTATTAAGGCAGAAATTGAAAGATTCTTGACTATTACAGCTGTCAGGGGTTACGGGGAGAAGACAGGAGAAAGGGGATGAGCGGGACAGATAGATCAGTCATGATTGAATGGTGGAGCGGACTGGAGTAGGGCCTGTTTCCTGTAAGACAATAGACAATAGGCAATAAGTGCAGTAGGCCATTCGGCCCTTTGAGCCAGCACCGCCATTCAATGTGATCATGGCTGATCATCCCCAATCAGTACCCCGTTCCTGCCTTCTCCCCATATCCCCTGACTGCACTATCTTTGAGAGCTCTATCAAGCTCTCGCTTGAAAGTATCCAGAGAACCTGTCTCCACCGCCCTCCGAGACAGAGAATTCCACAGACTCACCACTCTCTGTGAGAAAAAGTGTTTCCTCGCCTCCGTTCTAAATGGCTTACTCATTCTTAAAATGTAGCCCCTGGTTCTGGTCTCCCCCAACATCGGGAACATGTTTCCTGCCTCTAGCGTGTCCAAACCCTTAACAATCTTATATGTTTCAATGAGATCCCCTCTCATCCTTCTAAACTCCAGAGTGCACAAGCCCAGGTGCTCCATTCTCTCAGCATATGACAGTCCCGCCATCCCGGGAATTAACCTTGTAAACCTACGCTGCACTCCCTCAAAAGACTCTATGACATTATGCATAGATAGGGTGGACAGTCGCAACATTTTCCCCGGGATGGAAATATCAAAGGCAAAGAGGGCATAACTTTAATAAACACACCAAGCTGGAGTAACTCAGCGGGACAGGCAGCATCTCTGGAGAGAATGAATGGGTGACGTTTCGGGTCGAGGCCCGTCTTCAGACTCAGTAAGCGTAGCTTTGATGTGAGAGCAGCAAAGTTTAAGGGAGATGAGTGAGGCTTTTCTTTTACACAGAGGGTGGTGGGTGCCTGAAATGCTCTGTCAGGGGTGGTGGTGGTGGAGGCAGATGCGATAGTGGTCTGACCTTCAAGAGTGCTTTAGATAGGCACATGGAAGTTCAGGGAACGGAGGGATGTGGATTGCGTGCAGGGAGAGGAGATTGGTTTAACCCTGCATCATATTTGTCATGATGATTATTATGGGCCAACAGGTGTGTTCCTTGCTGTATTGTTCATCGTGGATGCTGGTGATATTGGGAGTTAGGATGTTCTCAGCATGTTGGTGGAACCTTATGTCTAGCCGATATCAATCGGGAACACAGGGGGTCCAGACTAGAATCGAATGGCTGGTTCACCTCGTACTCAGGAATTCTCAGCTACCTTCTCCGCCATTGTCGTATCAATTTCTAAATGGCACGTGTCAAAATCACAAAGTGCGGCAAAGGATTTGATCCTGACACAAAAATGCTGGAGAAACTCAGCGGGTGCAGCAGCATCTGTGGAGCAAAATAAATAGGCAACGTTTCGGGCCGAAACCCTTCTTCAGACTCTGAATTGTTTGATCCTGACTGCGGGTGCTGTCGGTACGGAGTTTGTTCCTTCTCCCTGCGACTGTGTGGGTTTTATCTGGGATCTCCGCTTTCCTTCCCCACTCCACAGACACACAGGTTTGTAGGCTAATTGGCTTGGTATCATTGCAAATTGTCCCTAGTGTGTGTAGGATAGTGTAAGTGTGTGGGGATTGCTGTGAACGATGAGTAGCTCACTTTGTAAGTACACGGCCGCAGGGGAATCTATACCTTGCACTCTGCTCTTGCCATTTTAAATAGACATCTCATGTATGAATGTCAGGTAAATCTCTACACATAAATACAATGCGATATGATTCAACTTTATTTATGCCTGTGGGATATTGGTCTGCCGACAGTCGAAGGACACCGTGGCAAGGCTTTACGACTGTGGGGATTGCTGGCCAACACGGACACGGTGGGGCCGAAGGGCCAGTTTCTGCGCTGTTATCTCTGAACCAAACTAAACATTAGTGCTTGGGCCATTTGAAGGAAAGTTGTGTGTGGAATAAAATGGAATGTGATTTATTTGGCGAGATTTAATTCCCCGGCAATTATACGCAGCAGTCAGCCAGATGAACAGGTTTTTGGGTCTGAATTGAGAGCTCGTTCTCCTGTGTAATGAAAGGATGTGAGCTGCCGAAACACATGGCACAGTTTGATCTAAACATGAAGCTACACGGAAGCCGATAAGGTGCGCCTGCATTAGCAAAGCGCACGTTTAGTGTGGGATCAGGAGGGGGGGGAAAATATGCAAACGCCTGGGTGAGCTGCCAAGTTGATCTCGCGCCCCTCTGTCCGACGGGACCTTGAATTGATAAGTATGGCGGTACTCACGGCAACTCTTGTCGGGAAGAGAAACCGCATGTCAACGGAGCTGAACGATTGCAAGATTGTCAATACATGCACCTTTACTGCGGTGTTCTGCACTGCAGTCTTGTCTGTGCATGCCATCTTCACATCTTTGCACATCTCTCATCCTGGACGTGGCCACCCAATAATTTCATTCCTGTTTGTTACACGTATGCTGCGCAATAACTGGTCACTTATATGTCATCATTATTATTATAATGCCCATGACACTTTCAAAGCTACTCCGCCATTCAATCATGGCTGATCATATAAGTTAAGGGCTTGGACACGCTAGAGGCAGGAAACATGTTCCCGATGTTGGGGGAGTCCAGAACCAGGGGCCACAGTTTAAGAATAAGGAAGTAAGCCATTTAGAACGGAGATGAGGAAACACTTTTTCTCACAGAGAGTTGTGAGTCTGTGGCATTCTCTGCCTCAGAGGGCAGTGGAGGCAGGTTCTCTGGATGCTTTCAAGAGAGAGCTAGATAGGGCTCTTAAAGATAGCGGAGTCAGGGGATATGGGGAGAAGGCAGGAACGGGGTACTGATTGGGGATGATCAGCCATGATCACATTGAATGGCGGTGCTGTCTCGAAGGGCCGAATGGCCTACTCCTGCACCTTTTGTCTATAAAGCCTTGCCACGGTGTCCTTCGACTGTCGGCAGACCAATATCCCGCCGGCATAAATAAAGTTGAATCATATCGCATTGTATTTATGTGTAGAGATTTACCTGACATTCATACATGAGATGTCTATTTAAAAATGGCAAGAGCAGAGTGCAAGGTATAGATTCCCCTGCGGCCGTGTACTTACAAAGTGAGCTTCTCATCGTTCACTGAAATGAGCCTGTGGTGGAAAATATTCCTCCTGGTTCATCAACGTTCAGCAAGTCTCTTCAAAAAGGCAGCTGGGTGGCGCAGTGGTAGAGTTGCTGCCTTACAGTGCAAGAGACCTGCGTTCGATCCAGACTGCGAGTGCTGTCTGTACAGAGTTTGTACGTTCTCCCCGTGACCTGCGGGTGCTCTGGATTTCCTCCCACACTGCAAAGACGTGCAGGTTTGTAGGTTAATTGGCTTCGGTAAGAATTGTAAATTGTCCCTAGTGTGTGGGACATTGTTCGTGTATGCGGATCGCTGGTTGGTGCGGACTCGGTGGGCCAAAGGGCCTGTTTCTGCGCTGTATCTCTGAACTAGGCTAAACTAAATGCTCGGCAGCAGCACATGTTTTCGGCCCACCGGGTCCTTGCCCGACCAGCAATCCCCGCACACCGACCCCAACATCGGGAACCTGTTTCCTGCCTCTAGCGTGTCCAAACCCTACACACGAAGGACAATGTACAATTTTACCAAGTCGATCAGCCTACAAATCTGTACGTCTTTGGAGTGTGGGAGGAAACCGGAGCACCCGGAGAAAACCCACGCAGGTCATGGGGAGAACGTACAAACTCCATACAGACAGCACCCCTAGTCAGGATCGAACCGGGTCTCTGGCGCTGTAAGGCAGCAACTCTACCGCTGCGCCACCGTGCTGCCCTGGTTCTATGGTTGATGAAGCCTTGTTCTCTGCCCTACTGGCACCATTTTTCTCCAGATTGCAGCACCTGCAGTCTCTCTTGTATATCCATTTTCACCCTCTGGCAGCTAAGAAAAGCTGCTAATCGATGAAGGGCTCTGGTAACATCAACTTCGTGTTTCCGGATTGAGAAAGTGTACTCTATTTGCAGCAGCAGATGAGAGAAAGGATGGATTGTGTGAGTCATGTTTTCGTACAAGTGTTAAAAATCAGAATGCGGAGGCGTGCTTAATTTGTAGAGGTTGCTTTGCCTGTTGTCGGGCAACTGAACCATCCTACCAACAACGAGAGAGCAGTCCTGAACGATTATCTACTTCATTTGAGACCCTCGGACCATCTTGGATCAGATTTTACTGGACTTTATCTTGCACTAAATGTTATTCTCTTTATCACGTGTCTGTACACTGTAAATTACTCGATTGTAACCATGTATTGTCTTTCCGCTGACTGGCTAGCACGCACCAAAAGCTTTTCACTGTAGCTCGGTACATGTGGCAATAAACTAAACTCAAACTCAAGGCTCTTCTCAGCTGGATGGTTTGTATTTTAAATTGATTTTCAGTCTGGTGACCCCCGTGAGGGGGGGGGGGGGAGGGGGTGGACCGCCCACGTGTGGGGGACGTAGAACAATGGACAACGGTACCCGGCGTGGAGGGACCGCCGTGAGGGGGGGAGAACACAGGGGGAACTGTGGTGGTGGGGGGGGGGGGAGGATTTGTAACTTTGTAAGCACCCTTTATGGACAATAAAGTATTTAATCATAATCACTCTTCCAGAGACCCCATCTGCCCCGGCAGTCCTGGACACCGGCTCCCTACTCCTCCTCGGCTCAGATTGAGGTTGGGGAACCCGAGTCCACTGGTGGCGTGCCAGTCCTGAATTATTTCGTTGAGTGGAGAGCCCAGGATACTGATGGGTGGCAGAAGAAGAATGCAGATGCAAAGGAAGGTGAGTAAAGGCAGGCAACTGGGAGAGGGGATGCAGGCACAAGGAACTGCAGATGCTGGTTTACAACAAAAAAAAAAGACACAGAGTGCTGGAGTTACTCAATGGGCCAGGCAGCATCGCTGGAGATAGACGCAAAGCGCTGGAGTAGCTCAGCGGGCCAGGCAGCATCTCTGGAGAATAAGGATGGTTGACATTTTGGGTCGGGACCCTTCTTCAGTGGGAAAAGGGGTGAGGGGGGGGGGGGGTGAAGAGCTGGAGGCAAGAAAAGACAAGGACCCATCAGGGCTGGCCACAAATGACCTCAGGCAGGGTGGTGCCTGGTAGGCCCATATTTGACTAGGGAAGATGTGATCTCAAGAGGCCAACAGTGTGGAGAACTGTGGACGTACAACAACTAGGGTGGCGGGAGGGGGGAGGTTTAAGTAGAAGTTACTTATAATTAGAGAAGTCAATATTCATACCGCTGGGGTGTAGCTACCCAAACAAAATATGAGGTGCTGTTCCTCCAATTTGCGTGTGGCCTCACTCTGGCAGTGGAGGAGGCCCAGGACAGTTAGGTCAGTGTGGGAATGGGAAGGGGGAGTTTAAATGGTTGGTAGCCGGGAGACCCCACAGGCCTAGGTGGACCGGACGTAAGTGTCCAGCGAAACGGTACGCCGAGTCTACGCTTGGTCTTTCCGATGTAAGGCCCGAGCCTACCTCTAGAACACCAACGAGGTACACGTGAACCTCTGTCTCACCTGAAAGGAATGTCGGGGTCCCTGGATGGAATCAGGGGAGGAGGTAGAAGGACAGGTGTTGCATCTCCTGCGGTTGCAGGGGGAAGTACCTGGGGCAGACAGCGGTTTGGGTGGGAAGGGATGAGTGAACCAAGGAGTTGCAGAAAGGCAGAAAGGGTGAAGATAGACACAAGATGCTGGAGTAACTCATCGGGACAGGCAGCATCTCTGGAGTGAAGGAACGGGTGACCGATGGGAAGAAGTGATTAGTGGTGGGATCCCTTAGGAGGCGAAGACCAATAATTGTAGAGGGAGTGTTCAAGAAGGAACTGCAGATGCTGGAAAATCGAAGGTAGACAAAAGTGCTGGGAGAAACTCAGCGGGTGCAGCAGCATCTATGGAGCGAAGGAAATGGGCAACGTTTTGGGCCGAAACCCTTCTTCAGAGGGAGTGCGACTCCCTAAATGTCTCTAAAATTTATGACTTGAATCATTCTTGAAAAACAATGTGTGAAGATACAGACCAGAATGGAGGGAAAACACTAAACAAGTACGTACAGATATAAAGAGACGTACAGCATGGAAACAGGCCCTTCGGCCCAACTTGCCCACGCCGACCAACATGCCCCATCTAAACTAGTCCCACCTGCCTGCATTTGGCCCTTGTCTCTCCAAACCTGTCCTATCCATGTACCTGTCCAAATGTTTCTTAAACGTTGTGATAGTACATGCCACAACTACCTCCTCCGGCAGCTCATACACCCACCACCCCTTGTGTAAAAGGTTACCCCTCAGGTTCCCATTAAATCTTTCCCCTGCCCCCCTCACCCCCCCTCACCATTAACCCATGTCCTTGCAGATACAACTTGCATTTAATTGTCGCAGTGAAAATAAAGTGTTTGGCGCAGAAGGTGATAATAATATATTCCTTGCTCAGGAGACGGAGCAAGATACTGTTGAGGAATCTCAGAAGGAAGGAATTCAGTCTGTAATTGTCTTGAAGCTCTGCATTTAAAGAAGTATTCTTTCACAACTGTTTTAATGAGTCTGCTAGTTTCTGCTGGCAGCAGTCCAGATCACTAGGCGACACACACCTCGTTATAAACCTTAAAATCGGTTCACTCCAAAGGTGAGTGTCATAATGAGGACTCGGCAGAAGTAGCTTATTGACCTAAAAGCAGCATGAATAACATTTGAACAAGGCCGCAGTTGAAGATGTACTCCGGCATTCCTGCTAACTAGTGATCGCGTACAGAAAGTTTTATGCTTCTCAAATTCCGTGACCTTTCCAACTCATTGGGAGTATTTAACTTGGCCGCGGATCTCGACAACTGAAATCAGTTAGCATGTTTATGACAGCTCGCTCTGTACAAGTTGCCCTGGATTTCTGCCTTGAGATCCGTTAGGAATGTCCCTCTTCAATTAAGTTGGAATAGTTTACCATGCCTTACTGCGGCAGGAATGTTACATGGATAGACAATAGACAATAGGTGCTGGAGTAGTCCATTCGGCCCTTCGAGCCAGCACCGACATTCAATATGATCATGGCTGATCATCCCCAATCAGTACCCCGTTCCTGCCTTCTCACCGTATCCCCTGACTCCGCTATCTTTAAGAGCCCTATCTAGCTCTCTCTTGAAAGTATCCAGAGGACCTGCCTCCACCGCCCTCTGAGGCAGAGAATTCCACAGACTCACAACTCTCTGTGTGGAAAAAGTTAGGACAGGTTTGTAGGGACGTGGGCCAAATGCAGGCAGGTGGGACTAGTGTAGATGGGGCATGTTGGCTGGCGTGGGCAAGTTGGGCCGAAGGGCCTGTTTCCAGGCTGTGTGACTCTATGACGCTCTAAATAAAACGCACAAGAGCAGATGGATGGGCGTGAGTAGATAAACACAACCCAGTGCCTGGCATGGGCCATGGTAATGATAGGGATAGAACATAGATCAGTACAGGGCAGGAGCGGAACTTTGGCCCACAATGTCTGTGCCAAACATGATGCTTCGTTAAAGTGATCGCATCTGCCTGCACGTGATCCATATCCCTCTATTCCATGTGCCTACCTAAAAGCCACTTAAATGCCACTATCGTATCTGCCTCCACCCCTTGGCAATGTGTTCCAGGCCCCCACCACAAAAACAATTTGCCCCGCACCTCTCCATTAAACTTTACCCTCTCTGCCCGCTAGCCTTGGACATTTCTGCCGTGGGAGAAAGGTTCTGACTGTCTACCTTATCCATATCTGCCATAATGTTGGACACTTTTATCAGATTTCCCCTCAACCTTTAACCTTTCAGAGAAAACAATCCCAAGTCTATCCAATCGTTGAAACCCTCAAATCTAGGCAGCGTTCTGGTAAACCACCTCTGCACCCTCTCCAAAGCCTCCACGTCTCTCCTGCAATGGGGTGACCAGAACTGCATGCAGTACTCCAAATGCGTCCAAACTAAAAGAAGGGACTCGTTTTGCTGAACCCCTCCGCTCGGGCTGCCTAAACCTACCTGATCGCCCGGTTACTGAGCACTTTAACTCCCGCTCCCATTCCCAGACTGACCTTTCTGTCCTGGGCCTCCTCCATTGTCAGAGTGAGGCCCAGTGCAAATTGGAGGAACGGCACCTCATATTTCGCTTGGGTAGCTTACACCCCAGCAGTATGAACATAGATACATAGATACATAGAAAATAGGTGCAGGAGTAGGCCATTCGGCCCTTCGAGCCTGCACTGTCATTCAATATGATCATGGCTGATCATGCAAATCAGTATCCCGTACCTGCCTTCTCTCCATACCCCCTGATCCCTTTAGCCACAAGGGCCACATCTAACTCCCTCTTAAATATAGCCAATGAACTGGCCTCAACTACCCTCTGTGGCAGAGAGTTCCAGAGATTCACCACTCTCTGTGTGAAAAATGTTTTTCTCATCTCGGTCTTAAAGGATTTCCCCCTTATCCTTAAGCTGTGACCCCTTGTCCTGGACTTCCCCAACATCGGGAACAATCTTCCTGCATCTAGCCTGAACATGGACTTCTCTGACTTCAAATAGCCCTTGCTTTCCCTCTCTCTCCATCCCTCCCCCTTCCCAGATCTCCTACCAGTCTTACTGTCTCCGACTACATTTTATCTCTGTCCCGCCCATTCCCCTGGCTTCAGTCTGAAGAAGGGTCTGGACTTGAAACATCACCCATTCCTTCTCTCTGGAGATGCCTCACTCGCTGAGTTACTCCAGCATTTTGTGTCTACCTTTAAAATCCTATAGAGTCGCATCGTGACTTCCAGCCTCTAATACCAGTGCCCCCAGCAATGAAGGCAAGCATAGCGTACGTCTACTTTGCCAGCCTATCTACTTGTGTTGCCACCCTCAGTGACTGATGAATTTGGACTCCAAGCCAATTCTGTACAATCTTCAAGCGCCACACAGATGCGAACCACTTTGTGTGTTTTTTTGCATTTGTTAACATTTTAATCTTAAGCGATTTAAAAAATAAATGTCTCTAGCTATTTAGACAGAGTCACACACCATCCTGGCCTCACACTCATTTCACCCCTGCCATCGGGAAGAAGGTACAGGAGCCTGAAAACTGTAACGTCCAGGTTCAGGAACAGCTACTTCCCTACAGCCATCAGACTATTAAACACGACAACCTCATATAAGCTCTGAACTACATAGACTTGGGGGCATTGGTTTTGTCTTTTTGCACGATTATTGTTTGTTTATTTGTTTCTCTGTTTGCGTGCATGTATAATTATATAAACAAGAGAAAAATATATGAATATATATGTATATATAATATGTATAGATGTTAATATATACACACACACACACACACACACACACACATGAAGAAGGGTCTCGACGCAAAACGTCGCCCATTCCTTCTCTCCAGAGATGCTGCCTCACCCGCTGAGTTACTCCAGCACTTTGTGCCTATCTTCGATTTAAACCAGCATCTGGAGTTCTTTCTGGCACACACACACACACACACACACACACACACAGACACACACACACACACACACACACACACACACACACACACACACAGACACACACACACACACACACACACACACATATAAATAAATAAATGAGAAATTGTTGAGTGCGTTGGTACATGTATATGTATACACACACACTGAACTTTTTTCCTTGTTTATTGTTTACAGTGTACTGTGTTTGCATATTCTGTTGTGCTGCTGCAAGTAAGAATTTCATTGTTCTATCTGGGACGTTTGACAATAAAACACTCTTGACTTGGGGGCAGGGTAACTCTCATTGCGCACATTTTCATAACGCTGCCCCCACTGTCTGCCAGTTCTAGGTGCCGACAATATCATCACTATCAGCGGGCTGCTTCCCGAGACCACGTACAGCCTGCGGCTATTCGCTGTCAATGGCAAGGGGACCGGTGACGCCAGCCAGATCATTAAGTTCAAGACACAGCCTATTCGTAAGTACAAGATGGGTCTTTCATCACACCTTTCAAACCCACGGTTCAGAATGGATGAGAAAATGGGAGTGGTACTTTTGGCCTCATTAGCTTCAGCCTTGTGTTCAATAACTGGTATTTTAGGGACCATTATGTGGTCAGATTGTTGTGTGTTCACCTCACCCCGATTAATTAATGGTGACAAATAATGCCCACAAAGTTCCGATACTGTTTGTTTTAATATATTACCTGTAAAGGACATTGCTTGTGTTGTGACTGCTACCTTTGCCGTGTTATTTAACGATACACGAGCTGAATGTTTTTCAATGTAAATTATGTGCCCTTTGAAGATGGAGTTATCTCTTCAATTGAAAGAGAATGGGAAAGCGGAGGCTCGAGCTCAAAGCCGGCGAGATGGAGGGAAATGTGTCATTTGTTCATATCATTTTGTATGAAAAGTCATTTCCTGAATGCCCTAAATACCGTGCATGGATCTTATCGATCGTGGATTTCGAACCGTGTTCGTTTGTTTAGGTGCTGGAGATAAGCCAGCTACACTGTTGCTGTGGGAAACTGCCTTCGAACCAATCTTGAGAAAGAAGATAAAAGACTTCTCTCTGAAGAAAAAGTAATTTCTGAAAATGAAGTGCAAATTGATGGGGGCTGATTATTGACCCTAATTTCACACCTAATTTGGCAGCCTTGGCTCGGAGAAATGCAGTTCTTTCAGCAGGCAGTGGCAGCAGGCAATGTGCTTGTTCTAGGAGTCTTCAGACGCAGCCTTCTGACAGAGGAGCCCAACCTTAACTGATGTTATTGACCTGAAAATCGAACGCAATGTGTCGTTCCTCGCGCCCTGGAAGGACAGGCATAACAAATCGTGATTTTGTGTCTTAGTCAGAAATTGCTTATTTAATTTGTTTGACAGCATATCTACACCAAGGAATGACATATTACCCATTGCAGGCGATAGAGAGAACTCTAAAAGGGTTTATTCTTCACACTTTGGGCATGCTAAATCAATTTTTACAATGTTCTTATTTGGTTATCGAGCTTATAGGCACCAAGTGCCTCGGTATTAGGTAATAGGTACCTTTTCAACACTTCAGAAACAACTGCCGTTGAACATGTTCAGCATTTGTGACCACTGTAGCGTTACTGGCTGTGTTTTATGGGCTTCAACATCTTGTAGTGTTCTGGTCTGCTGGCAACTAAAGAAGGCAGCCCAGCAGTGGGATACAGCGCCTCCACTTTCCCATTGATTGGTTTAGTTTACAGATAGAGCGTGGAAACAGGCCCTTCGGCCCATCGAGGCCACGCCGGCCAACAATCCCCACACATTATCACTATCCCACACACACCAGGGACAATTTACAATTTTACCATGCCAATTCACCTGTGCGATTTTGGAGTGTGGGAGGAAACTGGTGCACCCAGAGAAAACCCACCCAGGTCCAGGGGAGGACGTACAAACTCTGTACAGGCAGCACCCGTAATCAGGATCGAACCCGGGCCTCTGGCACAGTAAAGACCCATTCCTTCTCTTAGAGATGCTGCCTGTCCCGCTGAGTTCCTCCAGCATTTTGTGTCTATCTTTGGTGTAAACCGGCATCTGCAGTTCCTTCCTACACAGGTGGATAGTAGTTGTTTGCCAAGTGACCCAAGCACTCAACTTTGCAAATAGCCATCGAGTTTTGGCTGATCCGCACAAGCTCGCTGGTTTTAATATCTTTGATTTGTTTAATGTTCTGCGAAGAGTGGGAGTAACTTTGTGTAGATGGCCATTAAGAAGATGAAGTCTCCAATTCATCAGCCGGGTGGGGGGGGGGGGGGGGGGGTTGCATCAGCTTCCTTGCTTAGAAAGCATAGCATGCACGGCAACAGGTGCCAGGGGACTGGGAAGGTAGACACTTAACCTTGCAATAAATTAGCATGACCTTGCATGTGTCACAGCTTTAGAAATGATTGTCTTCAATTAGTGTTTGAACACATCCCTTCATTGTGATATCCTTTCTTTACTGAATGTGCAGAGGTGTCAGGTTTCACAGCCAGATGAAAAGCATCACTAATCCATTCCAAAGGTAATTAGAGAGAACTATGTTGTTGCAGTTAACTGTTAAATGTAGAGTCTCCAACAAGGAATATCTAACACAGCATTGCAACCATTGCTACTGGCTGTTAACGCCAATTTTCTTCTAAGATCTTCAGGGCAACATTATAAATATTGATAAATTAGTGGTGATTTTTCAAAAATAAGATTCAGTAATATCCCCTCAATCCTTCATCTTGTTTGCCCACAATCCACAGACTCTCATTTAAACGTACGTTGTTGGTTGAGTTTCTGTCGCCAGCCCGATATCAACAAATCGATGGGTATGGATTAGCTGGTGAATTGTAAGTCTGAGTGTATCTCTTGCTGTCTGGGGAAACAGTGAGTTACTGCCCGACACGTCTGATGTGCTGGCGGGTTTGTTGCCGGGTTGTGTCGGCTGTGGTCGGGAACACTGACAGGCAGCCATTTTAACGAAAGAAAGTCAGAAC
Source organism: Malacoraja senta (assembly GCA_038087875.1). Lineage (NCBI taxonomy): Eukaryota > Metazoa > Chordata > Chondrichthyes > Rajiformes > Rajidae > Malacoraja > Malacoraja senta. Next base: position 21,205,612 of record CM075988.1, read on the forward strand.
AAGGAACTGCATGTGCTGGTTTGCCAAAGAAAGGCACAGAGTGCTGGAGTAATTCAGCAGGGGATGAGGCAGCATCTCTTTTTGGGTCAGGACCCTTCTTCAGACGGATTACAGGAGTGTATATATTACAGGTATATATATAATATATATATATATATATGTGTGTGTAGGAAGGAACTGCAGATGCTGGTTTAAACCGAAGATATACCCAAAAAGCTGGAATAACAGGCAGCATCTCTGGAGAGAAGGGATGGGTGACGTTTTGTGTTGTGACCCTTCTTCAGATCCAATATATATATATATGTTCAATATATATAGGCACCAGGCACGTGCCGTCAGGGTAGGCAAGGTAGGCAGTGCTAACCGTTACTAAAATTAGAAAAAGGTTATTATTAAATATAAATAGTAAAGATTTCCAATTCATTTACTAAATTCAGTATTTATTATTAAATGGTTATTATTTTAATAATCGATCTTAGGTAGGCATAATTCTCCCGTGCCTTTCATCCGCAGTATGCGTAATACGAGTAACTATGTTCAACTCACGTGCCGTGGACGCTGCTTCAAGCCTCCACTTACAACGGGCAATAAAGGCAGCTGAAATCCTACCTTTGCACCGTGGACTGAGCGCAAGGTGCTGCACATGGCCACAGGCGTGCGCGTTTTTTTTAACGATTTTTAAAGATCGACTGACTGACCAGTGCCTGCCCTGAGTAATTACTCACGGCACGTGGCTGACATACCCACACACGTACACATAAAAAACAAACAGTAGTCGTGCAAAAAGACAAAACCAATGCCCCCAGGCAAACACAGGCCAGGTTTTTTTTTGATAGGTTGATTGTTGGACAAAGGCCAGAGTTGAAAGCAATCAGATGAGAGCCAAAAGGATAAAGAGTTGTGAATTGTGAATCTGGAGGAAGAAACGTAGGCAGAGGGGGAGAAACCCCATTTTGAAAATAGTCTACGCCTTTATTCCTTCTACCAAAATGCATGACTGCACACTTTGCTACGCTGTATTCCATCTCCCACTTCTTTGCCCACTCCGCATGGTAAGATGTGCCAAGACCTAGCAACTGGAAAACAAATTTGCATACAGCTGGAGTCACTCAGAGGGCCATGCACCATCTCTGGAGAGCATGAATAGTTGACAATTTGGATCTAGGAGATTCCCGACCTGTAACCTTGCCTGTTCATCTTCTCCAGAGATGCTGCCTGACCCTCTGAGTTACTCCAGCGGTTGGCGATTTTTTTTTATCTCCCATTTCCGAGGTCCTGACCTATCTTATGTTATATTATGTTGAGTGGGCAATGAAGTGGCAGATGGAATACAGCAGAGCAAAGTGTGCAGTCACGCACTTTTTTTTTAGAAACCAACATTTGCAATTCCTTGTGTCTCTAAGGATCTGGGTGTTATTTTAGTTTAGTGCAGAGATACAACTTGGAAACAGGCTCTTCAGCCCACCAAGTCCGCGTCGACCAACGCTAAACTGTACGCTCGTTCCGCGTTATCCCAGTTTCACATTCTACTCACTAGGGGGAGATTTACTGAGTCCGATTAACCTCCAAATCCGCATGTATTTAGGATGTGGAAGGATTGTGGATGATCAGCCATGATCACAATGAATGGCGGTGCAGGCTCGAAGGGCCAAACGGCCTCCTCCATGTACCTACCTATTTTTCTATGTTTTTATGAAACCCGGAGGAAACCCACGCGGTCATGGGGAGAACGTGCAAACTCTGTACAGACAGCACCCGTTGGGTCCCCCTTCATTCTTTGTGTCCCCCGCAGGGGCCCTTTTGTTCTCGACAGCCATTTAACAAGGAGATCCCGTGCGCAAGTCAGACTGGGTTTCATTCTCTGATAGCCCTATACTTGTGTTAGATAAATAGTTCTATAAACAGCAGTTTATAAATAGTTTTCCTTTTATAGATCAACGGCAAAAGCTGAAATACACTGATTAAATCCAAGGCATTTTGAGGCTTTGGCATAGTCTATTAAACCAGGCTTCAGAAATAGCCATAAATTGCATCAATGTGTGTGTTGGACAGTTTAGAGCAGCTATTTGCAGACAAAACCATTCATCTGTCTGTATAAATGAGTCACTTTTTCGAAAATGAATCTGTTATGGGGGGGTTTTATTCCAGATTTTTTCCCCCAGCCTAATTTGCTATCTCATTACATTATAAACATCTTAGACGACAAAGGCAGTGATTTATGTCAGAGAGAAATGATGTAAAGTCTGGTTCGTTTCGTTCTCAATCACAGTTTGTATTTACATTGCAGTTAATTGCCATCCTGATGTTTCTCCACAAATTTTCAGCACTTTGCACAATATTGCTGACGGCAGTGGAAGGCAGATTTAGCCGAACATAAATGCAAGGTGTTTCTCGGTTCAGTAGCTTTCACAAGCAGTATGTCTATTTAATTGGAACACGGCACCCTGCCCTGTTAAGCTTAAACCGTCCAATAAACAATGACAAATTATTTTTCGAAGGAAACAAGATGTTCCAAGCTGTTTCCCAAGAGTATTTCCCAACAAACGTAGACTTCAAGCCGCGTAGGGAGATGTAATGAGTGGTGAGAAGACACTTTTGGTCAAGGGTCTATATTTCAAACATGAGACGAGGGAGCAGCTTGTGTGTTTTTAAGAAATTTATAGAGATATAAAGTGCAGAAACATGCCCTTGGGCCCACGCCGACCAGCGATCCCCCACACTAGTTCTACAGAAGCCAATTAACCTACAAACCTGGATAGACACAAAAGGCTGGAGTAACTCAGCGGGTCAGGTAGCATCTCGGCAGAAAAGGAATTGGTGACGTTTCGGGTTGAGACCCCTCTTCAGACTGAGAGTTAGGGTAAAGGGAAACCAGAGATATAGGCAGTAATCTAGAGAGATATAGAACATATTTGTTCTATATATCTCGTTTCACTTTGCTGTAGTCTTTGACGTTTACACCTTAGCAAAAAGGTTGCGCTGTTCAACCTTTCGCCATTCTACACAATTGATCAGCCACTTGTTAATTTTACAACATTTCTTCCGATTTAATGAGACTATATTCAAGTACAGTACATTTCCAGTTACACAAAACTTCACATCTCTTACCGAATCTACTAACATAGAGTCATAGAATTATACAGCACAGAAACAGGCCCTTTGGCCCAACTTGCCCACACCGACTAAGATGTCCCATCTACGCTAGTCCCACATTTGGTCCATATCCCTCTAACATTTTCCTACCCATGTACCTGCTCCAAATGACTTTTACCAAATATCAGTAACCTGCCTCAACTACCTCCTCTGGCAGCTCGTTCCGTTCACCCAACACCCTTTGTGTGAAAACGTTGTCTCTCAGGTTGCTATTAAATCTTTCCCCTCACATGTTAAAGGTAGGTCCCTCTTGGTCTTGACTCCCCTACTCTGAGTAAAAGACTCCACGCACTCACCCTATCTATTCCCCTCATGATTTTATACAGCTCGTCAAGATCACCCCTCAGCCTCCTGCGCTCCAAGGAATAAAATCCTAGCCTGCCCCAACCGCCCCTTATAGCTCGGGCCCTCAGGTCCTGGCAACATCCTCGTAATTCTTCTCTGCACTCATTCCAGTTTAACAACATCCTTCCAATAGCTTGGAGACAGACCAACCTGAGCACAATGCTGCAAATAACATCTTTAAGTAATTCTTTAAATGTTTATTCCGTAGCTTGCTGCAATATTCAGTTTGATTTGTAGAAATTGTACACTCTATCTGTCAATTAGTTGCTAATTTATTTTGTTCCAGGAATCAGCTCTTGGTAAATGTTATTCTAATGATGATATTATTCAAAGCACCAGTGAAAATCGGAATGAGTGATTAAGTCTCGAGGGAGTTAAACAAAGAGCTTGCTCTTTTGTGTCTTACTGGGGTGCTATTGATGCAGGGGAATTAAATTGATTATCTATGCAGAGATCGTTCATGTTTGACACTCAACCCATCCAAAAGAGAGCAAAATTATTACTGGATGCATCACGATCTCTTTTAGTTTAGTTTAGAGATGCAGCGCGGAAACAGGCCCTTTAGCCCAGCGCATCCACAACGACCAGCGATCCCCGCACATTAACACTTTCCTACACACAATATTTACATTTATACCAAGCCAATTAACCTACAAACCTGTACGTCTTTGGAGTGTGGGAGGAAACTGAAGGTCTCGGAGAAAAGCCCACGCAGGTTATGGGGAGAACGTACAAACTCCGTACAGACAGCACCCGTAGTCAGGATTGAACTCGGGTCTATAGCGCTGTAAGGCAGTAACTCTACCTCTGCTCACCACCATGCCGTTTTCTCTACGTCCCCAGGGATTTAAGAGGGACCTCAGAGGCAACTGTTTCACTCTCAGAGGGTAGTCTCTATCTGGAATGAGCTGCCAGAGGAAACTATAGAAGTGGCTACAATTACATATATTGAAACATATTTGACAGATATATGGATAGGCAAAGTTTAGAGGACTGTGGGGCTAAATGCAGGTAAATGGAACTAGCCCGGGAATGGTTTCCCCCCCCCTTCCTTCTCGGCGGTCCCCCGCCAGGTTCCTCCAGCACTTTGTGCTTTGCTCAGGGTTCCAGTATCTGCAGTTCCCTGTGTCTCCATCTCATTGCTATTCTGGCGGCCATCTTGCCTCGTGGTAGGTAGCTCCAACCTGCACCTCAAGTGGCCGCTGCAGAAGATTGTCCAGCAACAGCACTGGGCATCTCAGATGGAAACTAAAAGTGTACAGGCAGCATCTCTGGATAGAAGGCATGGGTGACCCACAGACAGTCTGAAGAAACATAGACAATAGGTGCAGGAGTAGGCCATCCGGCCCTTTGAGCCAGCACCGCCATTCAATATGATCAAGGCTGATCATCCAAAATCAGTAGGAAAGAACTGCAAATGCTGGTTTAAATCGAAGGTAGACACAAAATGCTGGAGTAACTCAGCGGGACAGGCAGCATCTCTAGAGGGAAGGAATGGGTGACGTTTCGAAAGGTCTCGACCCGAAATGTCACCCATTCCTTCTCTCCAGAGATGCTGCCTGTCCCACTGAGATACTCTGGCATTTTGTGTCGACATCCAATATCAGTAGGTAGACAAAAGTGCTGGAGAAACTCAGCGGGTGCAGCAGCATCTATGGAGCGAAGGAAATACGTGAAACACATCCAATATCAGTACCTCGTTCCTGCTTTCTCCCCATAATCCCTTGATTCCAAGAGCTATATCTTAACTCTCTTGAATATATCAAGAAGGGTCTCGACCCGAAACGGCACCAATTCCTATCCAGAGACGCTGAGTTACTCCAGCATTTTGTGTCTATCTTTGGTGTAAACCAGCATCTGCTGTTCCTTCCTGCACAATTATAGGGTACATCTGTTTTATAAATGTCTTCTAATCTAAGCCTACTATCGACCCAGTTGGAGTCAAGGAGATTCAGTAGTGTGTACAAGTCCACTGTGAACAATTTTACTGCAATGAAGACACAATAACTGTTCAAATACTGACAGAGATAACATAAAACAAGTGCCAATCTAAGATACAGTGCCTTCCATAATGCTTGGGACAAAGACCAATCATTTATTTATTTGCCTCTGTGCTCCACAATTTGAGATTTGTAATAGAAAACATCACATGTGGTTAAAGTGCACATTGTCAGATTTAAAAAAAGGCAATTTTTATACATTTTGGTTTCACCATGTAGGAATTACAGCAGTGTTTATACATAGTCCCCCCATTTCAGGGCTCCATAATGTTTGGGACACAGCAATGTCATGTAAATGAAAGTAGTCCAGTTCCTTCTCTCCTCCATACTTTGCTCTTGCCGTCACTCTGACATAAGTTAATCTTTGTCTCATCTGTCCTCAAGACCTTTTTCCAGAACTGTGGTTGCTCTTTTAAGTACTTCTTGGCAAACTGTAACCTGGCCATCCTATATTTGCAGGTAACCAGTGGTTTGCATCTTGCAGTGTAGCCTCTGTATTTCTGTTCATGAAGTCTTCTGCGGACGGTGGTCATTGACAAATCCACACCTGACTCCTGAAGACTGTTTCTGATCTGTCAGACAGGTGTTTGGGGATTTTTCTTTATTATGGAGAGAATTATTCTGTCATCAGCTGTGGAGGTCTTCCTTGGCCTGCCAGTCCCTTTGCTGTTAGTAAGCTCACCAGTGCTCTCTTTCTTCTTAATGATGTTCCAAACAGTTAATTTTGGTAAGCCTAAGGTTTGGCTGATGTCTCTAATAGTTTTATTCTTGTTTCTCAGTCTCATAATGGCTTCTTTGACTTTCATTTGCACAACTTTGGTCCTCATGTTGATAAACAGCAACAAAAGTTTCCAAAGGTGATGGAAAGACTGGAGGAAAGACTAGGCGCTGAGAGCTCTCTTATACCTGCATTAAGGAGGCATTTAAACACACCTGAGCAATTACAAACGCCTGTGAAGCCATGTGTCCCAAACATTATGGTACTGTGAAATGGGGGGACTATGTATAAACACAGCTGTAATTTCTACATGGTGAAACCAAAATCGATAAAAATGGCCTTTATTAAAATCTGACAATGTGCACTTTAACCACATGTGATTTTTTTTTTAAAATCACAAATCTCAAATTGTGGAGTACAGAGGCATATAAATAAATGATGGGTCTTTGTCCCAAACATTATGGAGGGCCCTGTAGCTCATTTTCTGGCCCTCCAATGGATTTGACCAAAGTTGAAGTGCTTCATTTAAACTGCAGCCGGCAGCTCACCACAAGTGAGCTATTTACTGCATTTTGATTTAGTGAAGGAAATATGCAGTTACAATCATTGCATCGGGAGTCTGGAGAGTGGATATTGATGGGGGAGAATGGAGCAGTAATTCTTCGGACCAAACTAGAGTGTACTTGCAAGATGATACTGCGGTAAGGTTTTGAGTTCCAGTTATTGCACAGCACCAGAATGGATCGACTCATTTTCAACTGATAAGAGTTGGAAAGCAGATGGAACCGTACGACAGATGTCTGCTGTTATCTCACTTAATTGCTTCTACTTCATAGAATGTTTCATATTTAATGGCTGTCTCCTTTCCCTCTCCCTGCAATACCTCTTCCCCTCACCACAGTGTGGCTGAATAATTGACTCACTCTTAGTGACTATTCATCATGGTAGTTTAGTTTAGAGAAACGTCGCGTAGATAGGCCCTTTGGCTCACCGAGTATGCATCGACCAGCGATCCCTGCACACTGGCACTATCCTACTCACACTAGGGACAATTTACAATTATACCAAGCCAATTAGCCTACAAACCTGAACATCTTTGGAGTGTGGGAGGAAACCAGAGATCCTAGAAAACAAAATCCACACAGGTCACGGGGAGAATGTACAAACTCTGTACAGACAGCAACCGTAGTCAGGATCGAACCCGGGGCTCTTACATAAGATATTGGTGAGGCCACATTTAGAGTATTGTCTTCAGTCTTGGTCACCATGTTCTAGGAAAGATATCAAGCTTGAAAGATTTCAGAGAAGATTTACCAGGATGTTGCCAGGACTCGAGGGACTGTGCTATAGGGTGAGGTTGAGCAGGCTAGGGCTTTATTCCTTGGAGCGCTGGAGGATGAGGGGTGATTTTGTCGAGGTATCCAAAATCATGAGAGGAATAGATCAGATAAACGCACAGCGTTTCTTGCCCAGATCAGGAGAATTGAGAACCAGAGGACATAGGTTTCAGGTGAGGTAAAGATTTAATGGGAACCTGAGGGTAACTTATTTACACAAAGGGCCGTAGGTGTATGGAACGAGCTGCCATGGAGATAGATGAGGCAGGTACCATCGCGACGTTTAAGAAACATTTAGACAGGAACATGGATGAACAATAGGTGCAGGAGTAGGCCATTCGGCCCTTCGAGCCAGCCCTTCATGGCTGATCATCCCCAATCAGTACCACGTTCCTGCCTTCTCCCCATATCCCCTGACTCTGCTATTTTTAAGAGACCTATCTAGCTCTCTCTTGAAAGCATCCAGAGAACCTGCCTCCACCGCCCTCTGAGGCCCAGCTGCTCCATTCTCTCAGTATATGACAGTCCCGCCATCCTGGGAATTAACCTTGTAATTAGGGCAGGTTTGTAGGTATATGGGCCAAAAGCAGGCAGGTGGGACTAGTTTAGATGGGACATGTTGGTCAGCGTGTGCAAGGTAGGCAAAGGGCCTGTTTCCATGCTGTATGACTCTATGACACAAAGTGCTGGACCAACTCAATGGGTCAGGCAGCTTCTCTGGAGGACGGTCAGACAAAATTCCTGTTTTCTGTTTTCCAGCACCAGCCATTTCTTTTGGTTGCTCACCTTATAATGAGTTATTGCCCTCCACATTTCTCACTTCTACAGTTCGGATGCATTCCATTAGTACAGCCATTTTCTTTGATCCCTCGATGCTAGTGTGTTCTAAAATCATTATTCCGGCAATTGTAGTGCCCGCTGAGGTAACTGCGGCAAATTTATCTTTTAATTTATCCTGCACAAAGGCCAAGGAAATACCACTGTGATCAAATGAAAATGTGTAAGGAGAGGTGATCTTATCTGATACTTTAATTGAAATGGAAATTGGCGTAAATACAAATTAGATTAGAAGGAAATAGATGGATTCCTATTTAGTTGCTGCAGGGTGTTTAGGTAGACGAACAAAAGCAAAATTAATATCACTGACAATTTGCATGCTGTACAGATGTACATACCAAGCTGCAGGCAATACGGATTAGATGTGTTTATATATCAGTGTATCCCATCTACTTGTAAAAGTGCTTCATTGAAGTTATTTGAAATCGAGCAGAAAATCTGTTCCAATGAAAGAACAGACAAGTTAATCCTGTTTTGTTGATGATTTTATCTTTAATTGTCATCAACGTGTAAAGAGTGACAGCTCCAAATGGATCATTGCATCCAAAGCAAAGAAACTCCCAATAAAGAGTGTTGGTGCTGAAGCTTAGCTTTGGTAGATTGTGGCTCTAGCACCGCATCCAACAAGGACGATACACTTTTGGTTTAAACCTGCAGAAGGCACAAAGTACTAGAATAACTCAGCAGGACATGCAGGATCTCTGGAGGACATGGGTAGGCTATAAGGTCATATGTGATTGGAGCAAAATAAGCCCATTCGGCCCATCAAGTCTACTCCGCCATTCAATCACGGCTGATCTATCTCTCCCTCCTCACCCCATTCTCTTGCCTTCTCCCCAAAACCCCTGACACCCGCACTAATCAAGAATCTACCTATCTCTGCCTTAAAAATATCCACGTTTTGGACCGGGACCCTTCTTCAGACTGTCTGAAGATCAGAAATGTCATATATCTATGTCCTTCAGCGATGCTGCCTGAGTTACTCCAGCACTTTGTATCTTTATTTTTGCAAACCAGCATCTGCAATTCCATGTATCTTGATTTTAAACGTATCTCAGTGTCATATATATATTCTTTCTGATCAGGAGACATAATTTTTTTATGCTTGCTGTTTTCATCCAAGAAATTTGGACTGTCACAATTGATTGAAACAAACGGATGCCCTGGACAAAATGTCTAATGGCAAATAAACTGTCGGCAAATACAAGAAAACAGATTTCTTTAAAAAAAAGAAGCCAGTTTCCTCTCTAAGGTAAATTAAAAATAAATAGCCTGGAAGCTTACCCTGGTGTATTATACGCAAACATTATTCCCATAACATGTATCTATACACTGTAAATGGATCAATTATAATCATGTATTTTCCCGCTGGCCGGTTAGCACGCAACAACAAAATGTCACTGTACCTCGGTACACGTGACAATAAACTAAACTCAAACCGACCATTCACAGTGTACAGGTGTATGATAAAGGGAATAACGTGATTAATATTCAGTGCAATATAAAGTCCAGTGAAGTCCAATCAAAGATAGTCCGAGGGTCTCCAATGTGGTGGATGATAAGGATAGGCATGATGAGCAGTTACCAAAAAGAAACATGGTTTGGATGAATGAATGAATAAGTTTATTGGCCAAGTATTCACATACAAGGAACTCACCAACTCGTTAGATTGTAGACTGAGTCTACAGCCAACCAGAGCTCACCTTGTACACCAGCACTATCCTGCACACGATAGACAATTTACGTTTTTACACGCCAATTAACCCACAATCCTGTACGTTTTGGAGTGTGGGAGAAAACCGGAGCACCCTGAGAAAACCCACACGGTCACAGGGAGAACATACAAACTCTGCAGATAGCACCCATAGTCAGGATCGAACACGGGTCTCTGGCGCAGTAAGGCAGCAACTCAACCACTGTGCCACATCTGGACTGTGGAGGAATGTAACACAACACATGTCTGTATATTGCTAACCCTATTTCGGAGCCTTAATTCCTTATAGATTAGTCATAAAACCTGTCTACATGCTAAATCTGTGTGCTGCTATTTATGTTCCGTTAACAGATTGGGAAACCTGTACATCTGTGTCGCTAAGATGGTAAAATATGGAACCAATTTTGTCCACTGTTTCATTAACAAACCTTATTTCTTGCTTGCACTAACTTGTTCTGAAGATGCCATCGTCGGTTACCCTGTTTAGTTCTCGTATTCCCCCCGGGTTTTCTGACATCCCCCCCCAGTGCAGCTCGAGGCAATGTGCGGGCTGGATATTTGATATCCGCCATCTTGAACCAGTGGTCAATGTTTGGCCTCTCTGCCATCTCGCTCAGATGGAAGGATTGCACGGAGTTCAAACTGAACGCCATCTCAGTGTGCACAACATCTCAGACAACATCAGTTTATTAAGAGAGCGCTGCGTGCTGTTTGTTCGATATAGCTGAACATATCGAATCAAAGATGGGGAAAGTAAAAATGAATTATTGATTCAAAGTTAAATTGAATGCACTGTGTTCCTCAAATTTGAGGATCGTGTCCTGTGTATTAGTGCCATTGGGTACATGGTTTTGTTCCCACAATAAATTAAACATCGTAAAATAGTCCCGGTCATACTGAGAATAAGTAGAAAACTATTTTTAAAGACAGTGAAATGTGCCAGTGTTTGGTTCAAGATGGACGTGAATCTTTATGTAAAATATCCAATTTCTCAATCTTTTCTTGCAAGTCAGAAAATGTTTAAGCAATTTCTGCATCATCATTTGACACATATGATCAAAAGGGCAAGGATGCATTTTCTGAACCTGTATTAATATCAGTAAAGATGTGTAGAAATTATCAACTAGTAATCAAATGAATAGGTTTCATATGTATGCTGTTCTGTTTTGTGAATGCTAACATTGCTTCAGTTGGCTAAATTAAAGGGGATGTCCCACTGCGGGGACCTAATTGGCGAGTTTAGAAGAGTTTGCCCTCGACTCAAACTCGCAGCATGGTCGACACGTGGTCCTAGGAGGTCCTATGAGGTCACTGGAACTCTCCTTCATGCTCGAGGGAAGTTCCCGCATACTCGCGGCCTCAGTTTGGTCGAGGAACATTTTTCAGCATGCTGAAAAGTTTTCCGCGAGTAAAAATTGGTCGGCATGGTTCTTTTGAACTCGTAGTGCAGTGGAGTGGGGTCGCTATGTAGTTATAGGTAGTCGAGGGCAGCCGTAGGCAATCTCCTTCGCTGACCGGGCATTTTAATTGGCTCATTGGAGTTTTCAGGAGCAAGGAAAACCGACCAGTAATGTTAAATGCCCGCTAAACTTTATTATAAGTTGTCTGGCTTCTTAAACGTGTCTCCCCCCCTTCTCCCCCCCCTTCTCCCCCCCTTCTCTCCCCTTCTCTCCTCCCCCCCCCCCCCCGCGCTCTCTAAAGGACTTACCGTACACTGTGCAGCTGTCTTTTACCTTTCTGTTCATCGTGGGTTTCAGACAGCGCTCCCCCGCTTTCCCTGGCCCCCGCCTTTGCGAGGTGTTTGTGTGTGTGTGCCGGTCGATCCAGCTCGCGGTTTCATCGCTGACGGTCGATCCAGCTCGAGGTTTCCCAGGCGAGTGCCCTTGAGCTTGAAGGTCGCAGACAGTCGCTGAAAGGCCCTTAACGCTCTTTCCCATTCCTCATAATACATTAAATATGACAATGAATAGTTAACATTTTTGCTCCTAATAATGTGTATGTATGATTAAAAGCATAAATTATCTAGCTGTTTGAAATAAGTGATGTACAATGCAGATTGGGAATTTAGTGTTAATAAAATGTTGATAGTCCTGCCTTTGCTCTTTCCGAACAAGCTACTTGGAATTGGGAAGATTGGAAACTGTTCAAAAGAGTGGACGTTGTCGTTCCAAATCATCACTGATTTCTTGTTGATTGTGAATTACCAAGAAAAATGGACTCAAATGTTCACTTATTTCACCTGAGAGAATGCCTCGGTTTTGACATGAGCCAACAAGGCGTACCTAGTTGTTTCCCCAATATTGGCTGTGCAATGTAGAACGAGGCTGCTCACTACTTTGATTCTTGGTCTGCTACAATAGTTGACCTGAGTCCAGGGATATCACAGATAAAGACCACTTCTCCTGAGGGGAAGGTTCTGGTCAGGCATCCAAGAATCTCCAACCTTGACTGATGATGCATAGCACATCATATCCAAGGCTGTGGGCTGTATACAGTCACTTCCGCTGGTGAATTACGATAACTTGGGCAAACCTGAAGGGTTTTGAGCTGCAACTCACTACGATAGTGCTGACAGATTCAGGGTGGGAAGAGCGATAAATGGTGAGCAGATCCTCTGTTGATTATGGGCAGAGCTGCCGTGGGAGTTGAGTTTGGCTCTTCACTGCAGAAGCACTCGTCCCCTCTCATCACCAATGGTTCAATGGTTCCTTTATTAACACGTGTACCAAGGTACAGTGAGATTTAGTCCATACAGATCATTAAGATTATTGCCATAGATAAGTACAATTCCCAACTAGGTACGAAATGCAGGGAAACATCCCACTGAGTGTATGTGTCGGAGTTGCCACGTTTTGCTGCTACTTCTTTGAGCAGGCCCAGCTGCAGTTGGTCATAAAGGCCTGTTGCCTCCATCCAGTCGTCCCGCGAACGGTTGTCCCTCTCCTCGCCTGGCCATCTTCAACCTTCGTGGCCCACGGGATGTCCTTGAGGGCCCTGGTTCTTCCCCCCATCCCTCGTCCAGCGACCGTCATCCACTTCCTCCACCGTTCCTCTCCGGTTCCCGGTCTTCCGGGGGAGAGCAGGGGCCGGGCTCGGCGGCTTCCCTTCCCTCTCCCGGTTCCGCGGCGGGCGGGCGAGCGATCCAGGCCTACTGTCGGTGTACGTCACGGCTCACCGGGGACCTTCTGCCATGCACCATGGAAGATCCCGGCAAAAACAGCTCCTATGAACACATTGGTGAGTGTGAGAAATTCTCTTCCATCAATGGCAGGTCATTAGGTCATAAGGAATAGGAGTAGAATTAGGCCGTTCGGCCCATCAAGTCTGCTCTGCCATTCAATCATGGCTGATCTATCTCTCCCTCCCAACCCCATTCTCCTGCCTTCTCCCAGTAACCTCTGACACCTGTCTTTGGATGAACATTAGTCAATCCTCTACTTAAGATAGCAAGCTCAGAAAGTTCTGAGGTTTTTAAGTGTCCTTCACATTGCTGGGCCGGAGTGATGTTTTCAAAAGAAGGTTCTATTTTAATTCATGAGTTGTCATCACTTAATTATGGAAAGATGTAATCAATTTCAAAGACAGTAAACTGGCAGATTCTTTATCTAAGAATGTTGTTTTTATTTGTTAATAGTAATTTAAAAAAATGTGGAAAATTGACGGGATCCCTAGTGAATTATAAGATACGACTTTAAGTTTACGTTACGGTTCTAACGCGACTAAATATTACTCCAGTTTTTATTTGTGTGCAGTGCAATACTAATGCCATTTTGCTTTTTATCGAAGAAAATGTCAATTTATTTATGTTTTATTTTAATGCAGCATTAATACCATTTTCTATTTCAACTAAGCAGAGTACCACTGACGACTTTTAATGCAACCAAAGTGGCCGGATGCAACATCACAACCTTTTTAAAAATCAGTGTGTCTTTTCCACATTAAAACTGCAACTATGCACTTTTCGCCGATGTTTTAGGGGTTAAATCAGAGAAACAGCCCTGTAGGAATCAATCAACACCTGAAGTGAATCAATTTGTTTCCAAAAGTTTTTTCCACAAGCATTGAGCACTGAGAGATCCTGTTGGCATTTCAGAAATGGATTCTTTATTTTCTCATTAGATTCCTTCCAGCCATGTCTGCAGGTCTCAGCTAACCGTGGTCACGTGACTGTCATCTATTAGTACATAGTTCGTCCGATACAGAACATCATTTGTAGCGTGCTAAATACTCCAGGATGCAGAGTAAAGAGAACTTCCCATTGCAGTGTTTATGTTTAAGTCACTTCCACATCATCCCGCATCCATTGCACAATTGCTAAATTGTCGCCCTGACATCACATGCATGGAGGAATAAGATTTGTACACGTTTCCACTCGTGGTTTTCCTGGACCAAGCGGGGAAATCACCAGTGGCGAAAAGTGTAAAATTCTAACATTGTTGTGAGTTTTTTTGGGGGGACGATTAAATTCACAACATGTGATGGAAACCCGCCTGGAAAGTGTGTGTGAGAAAGTTTTGCTGCTCCCTGCCATTGTAACCCGGCAAGGTTTCCTCTGTACATGTTATTTGAGAAAACCGCAAGCAGGTTTCTTCCTCGGATAACATTTGTCAGTCTGTTCTGTTTTGGATCCCGTTTTTTTTGTTTTTTTTCCCCCGTTTCCCGGAAAGATTGTTCAAGCTTTGCCTGAGACTGCTTGCATTTCTGCAACAAAAACGCTTTGCGATTCTTCATTTATTTTTCTTTTCAAATTGTTTTATAACGACTAAACATTCTCGTTTACAATTACAGCCAGAGGAAATATTGCTGATCTGTGTTGCGACCAGAGAGCTTGACCTTAAAAAAAAAAAATAACCCCAACGCCCCATTTGTATTTGACTGTTTTTTGGTTTGGCTTTTTTGGTTTATTCAGTTTGTGACTCTATTTCTGCCCATGTTTACATCAGTTTTAATTTTATATTTTCCATGTGCTCTCCTCCACTTTCCTTTCAACCAATCATGTACGTGCGTATCATGTGACTTTGTCATGTGGCTTGCATGGAACTGATGATGTCGTCCTCGCTGGTGAACAGAAGGTAAAATCTTTGTTCTAAATTGAACACATTCAACAAGTTTCTCCAAAAGGTTCAATAGAGTTGAGCAATTATGGACATTTTAACAATTGCCTGGTTGAATACATTTCCGGTGTATTGGCCAAAATGTCGCCGAGCACGTCTAATTTTTGAAAGATAAATGCCTTGGTGACAGCTAGAAGGGTGAAAGATAAAATGGTAATTGTTCAATTGATACTGTCAACCACAACATTAACCATGCTTTTAACTGGGTAATAAATAGGCCATTAATCTATTTAGAGTGCCATTGAAGTGGTAGAGTTTAACCTCAACATGCAAGGGAGCTTTCTCCTCATTTACCCACGCTTTTGATCAAAAATGATGACTCCTGCACATGTCCTCCCTCTTTTGTGCCTCAGAAATTAAATTTAATTGCACTTGGAAAGCAACTTTCGTCAATCTTCAGTTATATTATCACGAGCTTAGTTCAATCCAAGCTTTCAGATGTAGGCTTTTAATAATTACTTTTAATAATGTAGG
Organism: Malacoraja senta; assembly: GCA_038087875.1. Lineage (NCBI taxonomy): Eukaryota > Metazoa > Chordata > Chondrichthyes > Rajiformes > Rajidae > Malacoraja > Malacoraja senta. The sequence continues at coordinate 21,221,304 of CM075988.1, forward strand.
CTTTTGATAAATTTATGTCCCCAGCTCTGCTTCCCAAAAGATGAACAGTGGAATAAAAGATAAAATTAGTAACGGAAACTTTATTTTTAATAGACAATAGACAATAGGTGCAGGAGTAGGTCATTCGGCCCTTCGAGCCTATTGTGAATACTAAATTACAATTGCACTGATAATTTTAAATACTTTTTTAAAAAAACAGCTTTTTGAACGGGTTATAATCCAGAGCAGGAACTATGGACGACATCTTAAAAAATGGGTTTGTTCCAAAAGTTACATTTTTTAATTTATTTGAAATAAAGCGGGATTTATTTTTCCCTAAGTTATTAAATCCCAGAGACATGCGGAAAGGAACAATTTGAATTGTGCTCTGGTGTTTTTCATGAACTTAGCCAGTGTGCCTGGAAGATCTATATAGATAATCTTAACGCTCCTAGTTGGACTTGGCAGATCTTGATCACAGCCCTCGTGCACGTCAGGGCAGGGTGAAAGCAAATCTGTGAGGCATCATCGCACAAACAACAGAAAAGAAACCCGACATTCTCACTTTCTTGAAGGAGTAACCGTTTGGAGGATTGCCGTTCACGAGAAACATATAATGCTAAATAAAAAATAAATATTACACAGAAGCAGCAAACTGTTATGCAACCTCATTGAAGGTTTTGTAATGGTCTTCACATTTTAGCAGTGGCCGTTTCTTGTAATGATAATTTGCAACTCAACTTCCTTAAGGGGTGGGAACGTCCCAAGCTGAACTCATGGCATCAGGTCCAATGTAAATATGCTTTCCATTAATATTAAAATAATTCTCCAAAAATGTAACTTCTGATGAAGAAATTCTGTTAAGATATACATAGATACATAGAAAATAGGTGCAGGAGTAGGCCATTCGGCCCTTCGAGCCTGCACCGCCATTCAATATGATCATGGCTGATCATCCAACTCAGTATCCCGTACCTGCCTTCTCTCCATACCCCCTGATCCCCTTAGCCACAAGGGCCACATCTAACTCCCTCTTAAATATAGCCAATGAACTGGCCTCAACTACCCTCTGTGGCAGAGAGTTCCAGAGATTCACCACTCTCTGTGTGAAAACGTTTTTCCTCATCTCGGTCTTAAAGGATTTCCCCCTTATCCTTAAGCTGTGACCCCTTGTCCTGGACTTCCCCAACATCGGGAACAATCTTCCTGCATCTAGCCTGTCCAACCCCATAAGAATTTTGTACGTTTCTATAAGATCCCCTCTCAATCTCCTAAATTCTAGCGAGTATAAGCCAAGTCTATCCAGTCTTTCTTCATATGAAAGTCCTGACATCCCAGGAATCAGTCTGGTGAACCTTCTCTGCACTCCCTCTATGGCTATAATGTCCTTCCTCAGATTTGGAGACCAAAACTGTACGCAATACTCCAGGTGTAGTCTCACCAAGACCCTGTACAACTGCATTATCTGTTCCAATTTTGAGCAAAAAGGCAATTGCTACCAATATATATATATATACATTTTGTGTTATTATCTAATGTGCATTAATTTAAAGCAAATTTATATAATACGCAATTGACTTTGGTAAATAGATTATATATAAACATGTAGAAATGTGTTTAAAAGCAAAAGTAATCTGCAATAAATTTTATATAATTAATTTTATAATTAATTAACAGATTAATTTTATATGTGTGTGTGTGTCTATATATGTATTATATAGATATACATATACATATATAATATATATGTAATTGACTTTGGTAAATAGATTTTATATGTAAACACATCAGTGTTTAAAAACAAAAGTAAAGGCTTTAAATATAATAAATTGTATTTTTATAATTAACTTTATAATTAACTAGATGACCCCTGGACCAGTTGGGTCCCCGTTAATAACAGATTAATTCTTATATATTTATTTGTGTGTGTGTGCCTATGTATATAACTTATAGATATACATACACACATATGATACGTATAATAATATATGTATAATGTTTTCAATAAAAAAATCTGCCTGCCTGCCTGTATCAGGCAACCATAGCATTTTAAGGTTAGGGATGTAATGCCCCCTATAAAATAGTATATTAAAAGTTAAATCTTCCAAGATGAAATGGGTTTAGTCAGGGTCATATTCTGTGACAGGGAGGAGAAAATCAATAAATGGATGGAGATGAATCTTCTGTCGTGCAGACTGCTTTGTGTTTGCACAAAGATGGACATTTTAATCTTCTTGTCATTTCAAGCAAATTGTTGATCCAGTGTTACTTGTTTTTACACAAGGGCCGTGTGCTGGTGCTGAGTATACAGGTTTAAAATATATGTGATCCCTTAATATTACTAACATCTGGCTTAAGCTGTACAAACACTTCGGAGAGCAAAGAGACCTTTTTTCCCTTTCCTCCGTAGTGCTTCCCTGCATTAAAAAAAAGAAAAGAATATTAAATTTGTCTTCGTAAATTCCCTGAGAGTCAGTCAGTCACTTTGTTGTGAATTTGCTGCGATTTGTTACCGAGTCCCCTGGTTTTGAAGAGGGAAGCACATGTTGGTGCAGATTGCAGACTAACACCTGTACCTCACAGCATCACTGCATGTAGTCTTATCCCTCCTCTTGAAGCCTGTCGGGCGACATCTAGAGTTTACGAGGCTGAGACCTGAACCCCCACCCCCACCTCTGCATGCCTTTTGCGTAGTGGATGCAGACGACTTTTGCAGCGTGCATCAGCTGTGCGTTTGTTTATATTACTTTTGCATTGATTTGGTTGCCATCGAACAGACTCCTTTCAGCAAGCAAACAACCAACATTTTTTTTTTCACATAGGCATCGTCTCTGAAGTGTCCATTGCCATTTACACTCGATGCACTTGACCCAGGGTGGCGGGGGAAGGGTGTCTTAATATTTGGACGTTGCTTTGGGCCCAAATTCCTTGCAGCTCCCTCGATGAAATCGGCCAAGAGTCCGGGAAAAGATCCCCGTTGACAAATCCTACTGAACCAACATTCCTGCAGCTTTGGTCTAGCCAACCTCACACTCTGTTGTCGGAGAATTTGTCCGGTACCCTCAGCAGAATGCAAAAAAAAAAAAGATTATCGGCTAAGGGTTTCTGTGTCAAGTCATTAATCGAGGTGAAAAAGCACCAAGTGTAAATGGGACCATTACATGCATGCTAACTGAATCTTTCTCTTCATCTAGAACCAGAAACTCATGTAGTTCCATATTCCTAGACAACATGACGTTCCACAAATTGCTGCATGACTAAGCATGATTTGTGCTGGTGTTTTCTTCTTCCTTAACCTATTTATTTTGCCCAGAAGAGGAGTAAAGCAACTGTTAGCGATTGAATTATGTAGAACTGTCACACCATCAGGAATCAGCCTTCACAAGGAGCAGCCATTTTGTTTTCTGTTTCTTCCTTTGGAACCTCACTAACCTGTTAAGTTACAGCAAAACACTTGATTTGGATAATGAAGCTACTCTCTTGATAAGTTAACCAAGATTCAAATTTATGTGTTTACAGAATGTTAGCATTTTAAGATCAAGATTAAGATTAAGATAAACATAATCAGCAGAGTGAATATGTGGTGGTGATTCTAATAGTGAAGATCAACAAAATTATTAATGATCATTTGCTTTTAGTTAATGTCATTTCCACTTTATTATTCAAACCCACTTTGGTGTCACTCACAAACACAGTGCCTTATAAAATAAAAGGATCATTATCATTATTTTCCCGACTCTGATCAAATATTGTAACATAAACATCCAGAGTATTTTGGGAGTGTTCTCTGTAGACAAGCAAGCAGTGATTGCAATCTGCAATGAGGCGTTTCATACGATAGCAAAATAATATTACCTGCTAGCCTCTTTTTATTTGGGGACAAAAACAAAAGTGTGACATGTTTAATGATCAGCAAAAATCCCGTTGCAATTATGATCACATAATTTCTCGTCTTTGTAGAAAGCCCACGAACAGATGAGTGGATGAGAGAAGGCTCACATTAAGTCAGAATTTGCTCTGTTAATATATAACGGGCTATGAATTGCTTGACGTGCAGGAACACGAAGACTTGAATTTATCTTGACCTCTTCGGATATTTTTAGTTGCATTGGAACAAGAACAACATTGGCCGCATTCAGATCTGCCCCTCTCACACATAAATAAATAACTAGAATAACCCAGTCACTGCAATCTAGCTTTCTTATTACACCCTTGAAATGCAGTTCTCTTCTCAGGAAGTTATTTGAATCCTTGTGAAAATTGTTTGAAGCTTTTTCTTTAAAGCAATAAAATAGTTGTCAGCCGACCGAAATCTCATGCTGTCTTTTGAGCTGATGCAGTTTGATTATTAGATAAGGACATTTGGATTACCCGATAAGAAATGTGGTGTTACCAACATTGACTTGTAGGAGAACCAAGCCCACCTAAACTTGAAGAACATGTACTGGGAAACGGAAATATCTACAAAGTCAACTGGATCAGGCAGGACGATGGAGGTTCCCCCATTCGACATTACCTGATCAAATACAGAGCTGTGAGTAAACCACGGTGCAGACCGAACCCTTTGATGTACGACGTTAATGTGATAAATATTGTGTGCTTGACTGTAGCAATTGTAATGTGTAGGATGTGTAATACTGCAGATGCTAGTTTAAACCGAAGATAGACACAAAATGCTGGAGTCACTCAGCGGGACAGGCAGCATCTCTGGAGAGAAGGAACGGGTGACAGTTTCGGGTCGAGACCCTCGATCAGTCTGAAGAAGGGTCTCGACCTGAAACTTCACCCATTCCTTCCCTCTAGAGATGCTGCCTGTCCCGCTGAGTTACTCCAGCTTTTTGTGTCTATCTTCAGCAGCAATTGTAATGTCGCAGTGCCCTCCATAATGTTTGGGACAAAGACCCATCATTTATTTATTTGCCTCTATACTCCACAATTTGAGATTTGTAATAGAAAAAAATCACATGTGGTTAAAGTGCACTTTGCCAGATTTTAATAAGGGCCATTTTTATACATTTTGGTTTCGCCATGTGGAAATTACAGCAGTGTTTATACATAGTTCCCCCATTTCAGGGCACCATAATGTTTGGGACACAGCAATGTCATGTAAATGAAAGTAATCATGTTTAGTATTTTGTTGCATATCCTTAGCATGCAATGACTGCTTGAAGTCTGCGATTCATGGACATCACCAGTTGCTGGGTGTCTTCTCTGGTGATGCTCTGCCAGGGCTGTATTGCAGCCATCTTTAGCTTATGCTTGTTTGGGGGGGCTAGTCCCTTCAGTTTTCTCTTCACTTGGCCACTCTAGAATTTACAATTGTTTAGCTTTTAAAAACTCCTTTGTTGCTTTAGCAGTATGTTTGGGATCATTGTCTTGCTGTAGAATGAACCGCGTAAATGAGTTTTGAGGCATTTGTTTGAACTTGAGCAGATAGGATGTGTCTATACAATTCAGAATTCACTATGCTACTACCATCAGCAGTTGTATCATTTATGAAGACAAGTGAGCCAGTACCTTCAGCAATCATACATGCCCAGGCCATAACACCCCCACCACCGTGTTTCACAGATGAGGTGGTATGCTTTGGATCTTATGCAGTTCCTTCTCTCCTCCATACTTTGCTTTTGCCATCACTCTGATATAAGTTAATCTTCATCTCATCTGTCCACAAGACCTTTTTCCAGAACTGTGGTTGGTCTTTTTAGTATTTCTTGGCAAACTGTAACCCAGCCATCCTATTTTTGAGGCTAACCAGTGGTTTGCATCTTGCAGTGTAGCCTCTATTTTTCTGTTCATGAAGTCTTCTGCGGACAGTGGTCATTGACAAAACCATACCTGACTCCTGAAGGCTGTTTCTGATCTGTCGGACAGGTGTTTGGGGATTTTTCTTTATTATAGAGAGAATTCTTCTGTCATCAGCCGTGGAGGTCTTCCTTGGCCTGCCAGTCCCTTTCCAATTAGTAAGCTCACCAGTGCTTTCTTTCTTCTTAATGATGTTCCAAACAGTTGATTTTGGTAAGCCTAAGGTTTGGCTGATGTCTCTAACAGTTTTATTCTTGTTTCTCAGTCTCATAAGGGCTTCTTTGACTTTCATTGGCACAACTTTGATCCTCGTATTGATAAACAACAATAAAAGTTTCCAAAGGTGATGGAAAGACTGGAGGAAAGACTAGGTGCTGAGAGATCTCTTATACCTGCATTAAGGAGGCAATTAAACACACCTGAGCAATTACAAACACCTGTGAAGCCATGTGTCCCAAACATTATGGTGCCCTGAAATGGGGGACTGTGTATAAACACTGCTGTCATTTCTACATGGTGAAACCAAAATGTATAAAAATGGCCTTGATTAAAATCTGACAATGTGCACTTTAACCACATGTGATTTTTTTTCTATTACAAATCTCAAATTGTGGAGTACAGAGGCAAATAAATAAATGATGGGTCTTTGTCCCAAACATTATGGAGGGCACTGTATGTACTGAAAATGTGAATATCCATGAACATATTTTTATCAGTGTTTTGTTTGGGAGTAGTTTGGTTTTGTTGAGAGATATAGTGTGGAAACAGGCCCTTTGGCCTGTTGTTCAGCCTACTATCTCTGTCGGTCAATCAGTGTTTTTACCACTACCTCAGAACTATGATGATAGTGAAAAAAATATCCTGTTTATGGTTGAAGTTTTGTTTTGAGAGGGACAGCATGCAAACAGGTCCTTCAGCCCATCTTGCCCATGCTGACTATCATGACCTATCTACACTAAACCCACCTGCTTGCGTTTGGCCCATATCCCTCTAAACCTGTCCTATCCATGGACTTGTCCAATTGTTGTGATAGTACCTGCCTCAACTATTTCCTCTGACAGCTCGTTCCATACACCCACTACCCTATATGTAAAAACATTACCCCTCAGGTTCCTATTAAATCTTTCCCCCCTGCACTTTAAACCTATATCCCCTGGTTCTCGATTCCCCTACTCTTGGTAAAAGACTATTTTTACTCTGGGTAATTTACCCAATCTATTAGAGTCATAGAGACATACAGTGTGGAAACAGGCCCTTCGGCCCCACTTGCCCATGCAACATGTCCCAGCTACACTAGTCCCACCTGCCCGCGTTTGGCCCATATCCCTCTAAACCTGTCTTATCCATGTACCTGTCCAATTTTTTTCTTAAATGTTGCGATAGTCCCTGCCTCAACAACCTCCTCTGGCAGCTCCTTCAATACACCCACCATCCTTTGTGTGAAAAAAGTTACCCCTCAGATTCCTATTAAATCTTTTTCCCTTCACCTGGACCTATGTCCTCTGGTCCTCAGTTCCCCTACTCTGGGCAAGAGACTCTGTGCGTCTGTCTACCCAATCTATTCCTCTCATGATTATATACACCTCCATAAGATCACCCCTCGTCCTCCTGCCCTCCAAGAAATAGAATCCCAGCCTACTCAACCTCTACCTATAGCTCAGACGCCAGAATCTAGCAACATCCTTGTAAATCTCCTCTGTACCCTTTCCAGCTTGAGAACATCTTTCCTATAACATGGTGCCCAGAACTGAATATAATACTCTAAATGCGGCCTCACCAACGTCTTATAAAGCTGCAACATTACCTCCCAACTTCTATACTCAATACTCTGACCAATGAAGGCCAATGTGCCAAAAGCCTTTTTGACCCTATCTACCTGTGACACAATTTTCAAGGAACTATGTCCTTCATCCCTCTACTCAACAACACTCCACAGAGCCCTACCATTCACTATGTAGGTTCTGCCTTTGTTAGACTTCCAAAATGCAACACCTCACATTTCTGTGTATTAAATTCCATCGACCATTCCTCAGTCCACCCGCCCAAATGATCAAGATCCTGTCGCAATTGTTGACAGCCATCTTCACTATCTACAGTACCACCCACTTTTGTGTCACCTGCAAACTTACTAATCATACCATGTACGTTCTCGTCGCAATCATTGATATAGATGATGAATAGCAAGGAGCCCAGCACCGAACCCTGAGGCACACCACTAGTCATAGCATCCAGTCCAAAATAACAACCTTCCATCATTACCCTCTGCTTCCTTCCATGAAGCCAATTTTCTATCCATTCAGCTATCTCTCCTTGGAACCCGTGCGATCTAACCTTCCAGTTCAGCCTACCATGCGGAACCTTGTTAGAAGTGCATGTTTCCAAGCTGCATCTCTAAAGTCTAATTGAAGTTTTAAATATTTGTTAAAAATCATATTTGTGTTTCAAAGTTGGAACATGGGGTTTCGGAGCTCAGCGTGAGAAGAATAACCTTGCAGTGAATGTGGAAGGGTAGCTATCAATGCTTAATGCAATGGGGGACATTGGATTGGGTCTGTTCATAAGATCATAAGGAATAGGAGTAGAATTAGGCCATTCGGCCCGTCAAGTCTACTCCGCCATTCAATCACGGCTGATCTAACTCTCCCTCCTAACCCCATTCTCCTGCCTTCTCCCCATCACGGCTGACACCTGTACTAATCAAAAATCTATCTATCTCTGCCTTAAAAATATCCATTGACTTGGCCTCCACAGCCTTCCGTGGCAAATAATTCTACAGATTCATCACCCTCTGACTAAATACATTTCTCCTCATCTCCTTCCTAAAAGAACATCCTTTAATTCTAAAAGTACTGCAATTGCAGCTTAGAATGATGAATGAGAGTCACCTCACCAACAGGCTGGGACATCTGGGTTATAATCAGTTTACTGCCTCCACGCAATATATCGGTGATCAATTTTAAACAAAGCGCAAATTTCATTAGCAAAGAATTAAGGCAAATAAGTACTGATGAGTTCTACATATGAACTGTACTATAGACCCCTCACTGCCTATGTTGCATGTACGTCCATTTTAAAAGATCATCGTTCTGTTTCTACTGAAAATGCACTCATTATTTTTTTTCAATAACATGCTCATGTTTCTGTACTGGGCCATTAATGCACAATTTTCCACTCACCCATAAATTAATCGATATTGTAAGTGAGAATTTTGAAAATCCATGTACCTCATGGGTTCCTTAAACCAATATTTTAATTTGCATTCATCATCAAAGTCAAATCATTGCGTTCCTGTATCATGACTCGGTCATATTGACCCCTTAATGCTGATAGCTCATGAAATCATGAGGGGAATAGATATGGTGAACGCACAGAGCTTTTCCCAAGGAAGGGAATCAGGAACTAGAGAGCATAGGTTTAAGGGAAGGTAGTGCATCCGCGGATAACAAGGGAAATCAGGGATAGTATCAAAGCAAAAGATGATGCGTACAAATTAGCCAGAAAAAGCAGCACACCAGAGGACTGAGAGAAATTCAGAGACAAGCAGAGGAGGACAAAGGGCTTAATTAGGAAAGGGAAAATATGAAAGAAAACTGGCAGGGAACATAAAAACTGACTGCAAAAGTTTTTATAGATATGTGAAGAGAAAGAGATTAGTTAAAACAAATGTAGGTCCCTTGCAGTCAGAAACAGGTGAATTGATCATGGGGAACAAGGATATGGCGGACCAATTGAATAACTACTTTGGTTCTGTCTTCACTAAGGAAGACATAAATAATCTGCCGGAAATAGCAGGGGACCGCGGGTCAAAGGAGATGGAGGAACTGAGTGAAATCCAGGTTAGTCGGGAAGTGGTGTTGGGTAAATTGAATGGATTAAAGGCCGATAAATCACCAGGGCCAGATAGGCTGCATCCCAGAGTACTTAAGGAAGTAGCTCCAGAAATAGTGATAATTTTTCAAAACTCTTTAGATTCTGGAGTAGTTCCTGAGGATTGGAGGGTAGCAAACGTAACCCCACTTTTTAAGAAGGGAGGGAGAGAGAGGGAGGGAGTGCAGAGAAGGTTCACCAGACTGATTCCTGGGATGTCAGGACTTTCATATGAAGAAAGACTGGATAGACTTGGCTTATACTCGCTAGAATTTAGGAGATTGAGAGGGGATCTTATAGAAACGTACAAAATTCTTATGGGGTTGGACAGGCTAGATGCAGGAAGATTGTTCCTGATGTTGGGGAAGTCCAGGACAAGGGGTCACAGCTTAAGGATGAGGGGGAAATCCTTTAAGACCGAGATGAGGAAAAACTTTTTCACACAGAGTGGTGAATCTCTGGAACTCTCTGCCACAGAGGGTAGTTGAGGCCAGTTCATTGGCTATATTTAAGAGCAAGTTAGATGTGGCCCTTGTGGCTAAAGGGATCAGGGGGTATGGAGAGAAGGCAGGTACGGGATACTGAGTTGGATGATCAGCCATGATCATATCGAATGGCGGTGCAGGCTCGAAGGGCCGAATGGCCTACTCCTGCACCTATTTTCTATGTTTCTATGTATCTAAGGTGAGAGGGGAAAAAATTAATAGGAACCTGAGGGGCAACTTTATCACACAGAGGGCAGTGGGTATATGGAACGAGCTGTCAGGAGAAGCATATGAGGCAGGTAGACTAAAACATTGAAAAGACATCTGGACAATTACATGGATTGGAAAGGTTTTTTTTTTGAGTCAGAGATTACTGCACTTTATCTGGCACTAAATATTTTTCCCTTTATCCTGTAAATGGACACTGTGGACGGCCTGGTTGTCATCATGGACAGTCTTTTCGCTGACTGGATAACTTGCAACAAAAGCTTTTCACTGTACCTCAGTGAACGTGACAATAGACTAACCTCATCTAGAGGGATATGGGCCACACATGGGGAAGTGGGAGCAGTGTAGCGGCAGAATTTTATATCGTTCAAGAGATTACTCCCTCTAGCTGCGAAATGGACTACATGGTTAAGGGGAATGTCTTTGTACGCATGTAAGCTCTCTGTCGGGGACCTTCAGAGCTTCTTCTCAGATAAATCTTCAAAACACAGTCCATTGATTAATAAATTATTTATTGTTGATGAAAAACAATAAGGTACATCCAAACTTCTTCCGACTCGTACACTATAATCTTCATCCAACTCCAGCTTATTGCATTAAACATTAGAAAACTCTCCGTGTCTCCGTTGCACTCCGCATGGTCAAAGGGTAAACCTCCCCCATGCTGGTCCAAAACTAAACTAAAAACTAAGCTTCTGCACAAGAAACTTAGCTCCAAACACGCCCTAAAATACGTCATCAATCCCACCCACAATATAGCGGGCAGTCTAAAATTTAAAGACACATGCCAAGCCAAATGGCCACTACAAGCAGTTTAGACAATAGACAATAGGTGCAGGAGTAGGCCAACACCGCCATTCAATGTGATCATGGCTGATCATCCCCAATCAGTACCCTGTTCCTGCTTTCTTCCCATATCTCCTGACTCCGCTATTTTTTAAGAGCCCTATCTAGCTCTCTCTTGAAAGCATCCAGAGAACCTGCCTCCACCGCCCTCTGAGGCAGAGAATTCCACAGACTCACCACTCTCTGTGTGAAAAAGTGTTTCCTCGTCTCCGTTCTAAATGGCTTACTCCTTATTCTTAAACTGTGGCCCCTGGTTCTGGACTCCCCCAACATCGGGAACATGTTTCCTGCTTCTAGCGTGTCCAAGCCCTTAACAATCTTATATGTTTCAATGAGATCACCTCTCATCCTTCTAAACTCCAGAGTGTACAAGCCCAGCTGCTCCATTCTCTCAGCATGTGACAGTCCCGCCATCCCGGGAATCAACCTTGTAAACCTACGCTGCACTCCCTCAATAGCAAGAATAACACGTTTAGATGGGACATCTTAGTCAGCTTGGACGATTTAGGCCAAAAGGCATGTACTGTAGCTGTGCTCAATGACTAACTCATACTCGAATTGAGTGCTTCTATGTTCAAATTTGGCATTATTTGCCATGAGTTCCTTGTCCGTGACACAACTTTTGGAATCTGATGAAGTTTATTCTCACAACGTGGAAAACATGCTTCAAACTGAACAAAACTACTTGGCATCGTAGTTTAGTTCAGGTTACGAAAGATACTTCAGTCTGAAGAAGATGTCCCGACCCGAACCGTCGCCCGTCAATGACCTCTGGAGGTGCTGCCTGACCCGCTGAGTTACTCCAGCACTTTGAATGTTTTTGTGTAAACCGGCAACTGCTGGTCCTTGTTTCACCAAACTTCAGTAGGTATCTTACACCCAGAAGCAAGTCGGCTCCAAGCCAAAATAATTTAGCTGTAACTACTGAATATTCCCATGAAGATTCTCGAATCGCGGATTCATAACTTGTCTACTGACAAACATACTGAACCTCCAATTACATTGTTCTAAACCTCTCTACATCACCGTCTATATCTCTCGTTTCCCCTTCCCCTGACACTCAGTCTGAAAAAGGGTCTCGACCCGAAATGTCACCTATTCCTTTCCTCCAGAGATGCTCTCTGACCCGCTGAGTTAGTCCAGCTTTTTGTGTCTTTCTTCAATAACATTGAACTGCCCAATGGATAAGGCTCCAATCTGGATGGCGGTTGGATTACCAATTGATGGCTACCTTGAGCAAATATTGCCTGTTCGTCTCTATCCCTCACCAAACGTAGAGTTTGTTGGGCAAGAAGCAAGCTGACAGTGGAGAAAGACAACTTCCTCAATTCACCAAGAAGTATCGCGCAATTTTCCTGCTACAATATCTAAGCGTTTATTAATTGCTGAATGGAGGAAGGAAACAATTCAAGCCAGTTATACGACTATCAAGTTCTGGAGAAGAAAGAGGTCCCTGATGCTTGTTCCAACGCTCGTTCAGATGAGCTCTTGCTGATAAGCTTTTTCATTGCCTCTATAGGCTAACCGATTTGTTAGTTCCTGAACCACTATCTAGCTCATTAGAGATCCTTGGACTATCTTTGCCCAGAAACATCAACCTTATCTGGAATTTGCTTGCTATGAGCATCAAGGATTTTGAGGCAGCAAATTCCAAAGATCCACAGTATTCACTGAAGAGAATCTCTCCTCTCTGTGTTCAGCGATCAATTACTTCTCCTGAGAATGTCCCCGATTTAAACCTTCCACCCTGAGGAAATAGCCTTGCCGTATCTATCTGCTACAGTTTTATTTATTTTTAGAGATACAGTGTGCAAACAGGCCCTTTGGCCCATGGAATCTGCGCCGACGACCATTCACCCCGTACACTAATTCTATCCCACACACTAGGGACAACTTACCGATGCAAACTAACCTACAAACCTGCACTTCTTTGGAGTGTGGGAGGAAACCGGAACACCCGGAGAAAACCCACGTGGTCACTGGGAGAGCGTTACAACTTCAGTACAGACAGCACCGGGAGTCAGGATCGATCCCGGGTCTCTGGTGCTGTGAGGCAGCAACTCTACCGCTGCGCCACCATGCTGCCATCAGGGTCCAGTATTTGGTGAAGTCACACCTTGTTCCTCTACAGTCTCCCACGTCCACAGAGCAATCTTGCTTCAGTCCCTCGCATCTCTCTAGTATCTCTTGTCCTTCACTCTAAATTTGGTTTAGTTTAGTGTCTTTAGTTTTAATTTAGAGATACAGCGAAGAAACAGGCCCTTCAGCCCACCGAGTCCGTGCTGACCAGCGATCCCCGCAGATTAACACTATCCTACACACACTAGGGACATTTACATTTATTTCAAGCATATTAACCACAAAGCTGTACATCTGTGGAGGAAACCGAAGATCTCGGAGAAAACTCACGCGGTTACGGGGAGAACGTACAAACTCCGTACAGACAGCACCGGTAGTCAGGATCGAACCCGGAGTCTCTGGCACTGTAAGGCAGCAACTCTACCGCTGCACCACCGTGCCGCCCTTGGTTGTAACAAAATGCCTTGCAATGCTGGTGTGGAACTGTTTCCTACTGTCCTACAACCATCAGAACCTTCTGAAGAAGGGTCTTGACCCCAAACATCACCTCTTCCTTTTCTCCAGAGATGCTGCCTGACCCGCTGAGTTACTCCTACATTTCATGACTATCTTTGGTGTAAACCTGCCTTCCTACAGGTTCTTAAATCGACTAATCGTACTAAACCTAAACCTAATCACACTAAAACCTTATCCTACCTTGGCAACAGAAGGTCCCGCCTCTTGCACCTCCATGGACCACAAAACAAAAACAACTTATGTGCCTTTTCTTTTCCTGTCTTGCAGAATTTAGTATAATTTATGTTCTGTATGTTGTCTGTGTTTCTGCCTGTGATGCTGCTGCAAGCAGGATGTTCATTGTACCTGTACTTCACCGTTCCTGTGTGCCCATGGCAAGGAAACCCGACCAGATGCCACCCACCTTCACAGTTCTTAACTTTGCCTCTCAGCTCTTTCCACTCCTACTTTGGCATCGGAGGCAATTTCTGATGTTATTCCATATTCTGTATCATTCAGACCGATCAGCAATCACTGCCATGCACTACCTCACGGAGTCACAGAGCCAAACAGGTCAGAAACAGGCCCTTCGGCCCATCTAGTTCAGCCACTGTTGGTGTACTGGGCCACTCCCATTTCCCTACATTTGGCCCATATCTCTCTAAACCTTCTCTATCCCATATATCTATCCAAATGTCTTTTAAAAGTGTATAATGAAGCTGATTTTTTTAATGATAATAGAATGAGTCCTAATTATGATGTGATACATCTATTATCTTTAGAAGTTCAGATCATTTTCTCCAGATGTTGGTATGAAGTGCATGTAGTTGGATTAAATGAACCTACCATTTACAACTCTGTGGGTGCAATCCCTAAATTAGCATCTCTAAACGTTAGTATCAACCCTGCAAGTTCACTGCTATAGATCGGAACTGGAATGGAAAGGATTAACTTAGAGAACTTGGGTGGAGGCAGCAGCAAAGGTATGGCTTATTGTGCTGCAAAGGTGATACAGATTGTTCCAGGGTTGGACACAATGCTGTAGGAGCAGCACTCAGGGAGAGAATGCTGAAAGGTTCATCCGTTGTAGGCAATATGGATAGAACTCTAAACTGAAAGAGGTGCCATCTCTCTGGTGGGATTATCCTATGGTGTCAGGGGTTATGGGGAGAAGGCAGGAGAATGGGGTTAGGAGGGAAAGATAGATCAGCCATCTACCTTTGGAGTTGACTTGATGCGCCGAATGGCCTAATTCTGTTCATGAAACATTGCAAGGGAAGGTAGCCTTGG